>OZ023328.1:17502570-17512570 GCA_964007535.1 Brachyptera risi | reverse complement strand
CCCGCCCATGTTAAAAATAAGTTCCAATTCACCATCCATGTTTTAAGAACGATTTACCGTGCGTAGATATAAGTGGTGATGAAAGGAACTAACTTTAGGCCTACTCAATGACGTCGGCTCAGCTAATAACAGCTGTCATCAAGTTTGGCAGCCGAACAGCCGTTTCTAAAAAACAACACTAGATAGAGCAGCGATCAATATTTCTCAGGAAAGTACTCAGGAAATGGAACGTGTTTTTGAATTAGTGCAGTCACCATCTTCAAACGGCAAACCAACGCAACCCTCAATGCATCTTGGTTTTTACTTTTTTTTACTTGCTGTAATCGAATAAAATTATTGAAAATTTGTATATTATTTTGTATTTTTATTAGGTCCCGTTATACTAATTTCTTGTTAGTGTATTGAGCGATAGTCAGCGGATTAACATGTTATCACTGCAAGTTACGCAAGTCATTTCTGTACCTTGACTATAATAGTTAGCGGATTAATATACTTGAACTGAGAGTTCGTGGTACCAGCTCTTAGTGCCGGAATTACAAACGTGGGAGTATAGCTCCAACTGGCAATTCAAACTTATTATCACCATGGTTACCCATGCTATTTGTTTTCAACAACTCCCAGATAAAGGCTATAAACGAACTTAGTAATGACGGACCTTAGACGGTTAATTATAAGCATTCGAAATAATATTTGAATTCAACGTATCGAACTATTTTCAATTTGAAAATTGACATTTTGCTGTCGAGGTAATACAATTCAGAAACAGAATATTCCGAATAACTTTTCCATTTTATTTCATTTGAAAATTCTTATGATTTTCTTTCATGGGTCTTATTCTATCTTCCACACTGACACGTACTGCATCGGACCTGTTTGCATCTGTTCTTGGTTTTGTATCTTTATATACTTTCTTTTGGTCATCAATTTTTTCTTTCACCTGGTCAAGTCAAGAAGCTCTAAGCTCCAACCAAAATACTGTGTTTTCGCTATTCACTTCTACAATGTATTAATATAATTTTTCGATGTAATTCAGTTCATTCAATTTCTCCAAGTTTTACGTACGTTTTCTACAGAATAATAATATTACGACGTTATATGTATAGTTGATATATTTTGTTTTCAAGACTTAACACTCTTTTGATGTTATGATAGAATGTATGTTATCCATATGCTTTTTTTCATATGAATACATACACCGGAATCATCCATCGAAGACGCTTATATGTAAATATGAATATATATATATATATATATATATATATTTATATATCAATATAAATATATATATATATATATATATATATATATATATATATATATATATATATTATATATATATATATATATATATATATATATATATATATATATATATATATATATATATATATATATATAGCGAAAGAAACGAATCTCCTTCGAACTCTCTCTCCATCCTCCTCCCTCTCTCCCCCTTTCCAACACTTCACCACCTTCTCATAATCTATTCTATACAAAATTGATCAAAGAGAGAAAACAGGCGTTGAAACGACTAAAAATTCGCTTTATTAAACTCTCTTCAAAAATAAGATAATTGGAAGATAAGGAAAAGTTGCGAAGTGTGACTGAATGGATGGCCAGTCGAGCTAGGTCATGGGTTGTCACTCTAATAAAAATAGACATAATTTCAGAACAATTCGTGAAAAAGGAAAGTTGTTTTTAGTGGTCTATCGAAACGGCTCTAGTCTGCACACCTGTCTGGCTCTTTCTTGTATGTTGCGGCCAAGTTCATGGTTACAATATACATTCAGGAACAAAAAACAGCTGGTAATAACAAAAATAAATGCCTATAGCTGTAGCTGTGGTTATTATTTTCATACAGACTTACGTTTCGTTTGCCATTTGATTTCTCATCAAAATAGAAAGAGTTTTTGTTGGGAGCGACAAATTTCATGTATAAATGAAAGTCGAGTCGTTTTTTTTTCCTTCGCATCAATTTTTTTCGGAACAAATGATTGAATACATTCATGAATTAAAAAAATTCGATATCAGCTTTCAAATCGTTTCATTGATGTTTATAATTTCGATGTATACCATTTGGCTCGATATTTCACGAGTAAACGAAGCTGAAGAAAAATGGTAAATTAAACAATTCGTACTTATAAATTATATAGGCATGTGAAAAATGATAACAAAACGATGATTTTAAGGAGGAAGTTGATATATTTCGTATTTTTATCACAAGAATATTACATTTTATCAAAAATAGGCCAACACTAATAATGATAGAGCGTCATTCGTTCAGGGGTACGTATATGAGATACGTTCATCTTCTGCAATAGTCACAGCTCACAGGATTATTCAACCTTCAGTTATGTGAATAAAGATACTAATGTAACTAACGTACGATGTCTAATGTAACTGACCTAGTATTGTAAGAGCAAAATTGGCTCAATTTCAATCATTACTGTAAATGATTGCAGTGTATTTTCATGCATATTTAATTGACCAATCAGATTCTCTTGACTGGAATTATTATTGATCATATAATTGTGGGTACATTTATTCTATGAAAAACTCGTACTGACTTCATTGAGCTGCTGTAGTATATATCATTTTATTCTTATTTACTAAGAAAACGCAGCGTGGATTCGAATTGGAAGATGAGCGAGATATTTCGCTGAAACGTAATAGAAAATCTACACACCTTTCACCACTCATCTGATGAATATGAAACTTCGCAAGTATACCTGTTATTGTTGTCACTATACCAAATTTAGAAATTTACATTTTTTCATATAACAAAATTTCCCCCTTTCTCTTCTTTTAATCCTACGGGGATATAGTTAAAATTAGAATAATTAATTTCTCCATAACTATATACTAAATTAGTTCTCACCAAAAATATTCAGTTCCAAGATAAAATTCTAGTTTGTCTCATGCGGAAAGTTGGTGAAAACAAAGAGCACGGGTAACGTGGATGATGACCACCCTTAACTGACACGTATAGCTATTTTTTATGTCAGTAATTCCAACCCTGAATTGAAACGAGCTTCATTCACGCCATTTTGAACGAACCTAGTATTCAAAGATCCACTTATGTAATCAAGAACTTCTAACAAGTTCATATCGTTATCGCGATCTTCATCAACCGCTTCTGTCAACTGATCAGCGTCCACAACTTGTCTCACGCCCACGATCAGAGGATATCCTTTCAAGTCGCCGCGACGCTCTACGTCACTAGGCGTCCCCATCGACGTCATCTTTGTGACGACATTCCAGGCGCCAAGACGCTCGACGACCAGCGAGGTGTTGGACGTCGCACGAACTTTGTAGACTTGATGAAGAGTTATGTTCGGTTTGACACATTCTGCCTGAGAAAAATATCGCTTTTTCAGACCAATTTAGTGGTGGAATTTTTTTAAATTTCAAGTTTTGAAAACACTTAAACTTTTGTAAGTTGAGATTTTGTGAATTGTTATGCGAACAAGCTCAAACAGTTGAGGCACTGCTTTGAAATTCTAAGCCAGACGGGTGCGGGTTCGAATCACGCTGTAAGTGTTGAATGTTTTCATTCGGGTATTTTCTCGATTCATCTTCAGAGGCTGTGCTATCAACCAAATTTGAAAATCGAAATCAAGCCGTCACATTTTTTATTTGTCAAAAGCTCAGAGAAAAAATTGATTCCGATTTTCGAATTCCAGTGATACACTACTAACTCGTACCCCTATATGTAAGTTACAAGCCAGATTAAAAAACCGTCGATGTGGTAGTTACACAGCATCCTACCTTGGTGGTTTTGACCTCAAATTGAAGATTAATATTATCTTTGTGCTGAATCACTGATATTGATGAAAAATTGAGAAATTGAAACATTTCAAAATCCTGATGGTAGCAAATCTGTATTAAGTTTAATGAGAATATATTTTCACCTGTTTGCATGCCACTTGTTCGCCAGTTATTGCAAGAGTGACGTCACTGTCGAGTCCGATATTGAGGTTCCTCAGCTGTTCGCCATCATACGTGACGTCATCAATGACCAACAGCCAGGACAAGTAGCAGTTGAAGAGGAGCTTTTGTGATACCTGGCAAGAAACAAAATCAATCAGAAGGCGCCGTGCATAGATTGCGTTTGATTTACTATGATTGTCTTTTATTTGCGGGAAGGGGGGGGGGGGGAGTGCGAATTGAGTCACACTCATTTTGGGTCACTTTTTTAGCCCCCAACCTCACCTGGAAATAATAAGTGAGAATGTATATAAAGTATTGGTACTCTATTGGCTGCATGTATTTATAATGTACGGCCAATACTTTCAAGCAGAAGAAAAAGTTTACTATCGAGTAATATAAAAGGGGATTGAGATTGCATTGTAAGAATAGTCGAATAGTTGAAAAGGAGAGAAACAAATTGAGAAATAACGAAAAAAGTAAGAAAGCCAAGTGTATATGAAGTAATATGAAGTCGGCAAAGACCCAAGAGGAAAGCCATTTCAAATGATGTTTCCCCCTCTGGATAAACCACCTGACTGATGAGAATCAAGTGCCGACTGGTAACTTTTATTATCAAAACTTTCGTCATGTTTGTTTGTTGTTGTTCAACAGCGCAGTCCTGGTGTTGAAGTTGATTGGTTTCAAATAATTAAAATGGGATGGTAAGATCGCCCTTGTGGTGACCCGTCCAAACGATCCCACTTTTCATCCATAGCCTTAATTGGGGAACATTGATTTTGTATCAAGTTTCGATGTTATTAAGAGAAAAAAAGTTTGTTATGTTTGTCATTGTTCTGTTGTGACTACTCTTGTTATGTAATTATGTAAATTATAGTATAATGTAAGAGCATTTCAAATATTGGGTGGAATGGCGTAATGTTTCATGTTGGTGTGATTAAAAAATGCATAACTATCCACAACCTATATTGACTTTAATGAAGAATCAGCTTTTGATCGAGCTCTATGTATGATATATAACGTCGTTGCAGCACCTAAGGTTTAATCCAATCTTCATTCTATTCCCAGATTAATGAGGTAGGCCCCATATAATATAGGCCTATACAAGAGCATAATATGTATGGAAAAGTGGGTATTTCTTCAATAGTTTGTAGAAAAATCACTTCTTAACGCAAGTATGGAATATTAAGTGTTTTATCATTGTTTAATTGCTTCATTGCTATGGTAATGAGATAGTTAAGAAGTAATATGCATATTGTAGGCGCTTTAATATTGCCTCATTGAGAAATGATTGCAACGTGACGTTGGTAGAATTTCTTCATCGACTCATCTCATAACCACAATATAATTCATATTGTATGTAGATTAAACGATAATCATTCAAATTGAAGTGAACCAATTCATTTGCATCAGTTGTGTCTAGTTATTGAACATATCAAGATTGTTCAGAGAATTATCCATAATCTATAACATTATCTGAGAAGAATTATGAAAAAGAATGACGAATAAGGAAAAATACCATCATTATAATCAAATTAATTGTGATTCAATCTGGAATACATCATTAAATTAAACAATGATGAAGTTAATACTACTCATTTTAATGACTTATAATATGTATTAATGCGCATCAATGCGTTGTTTGATCATTTAATTATATTCATTATATAGTTTGCCAGTTGGAAAGAGAATTGTGAAATACTATTATTTCAATACACAATAATACAGATGATACAGATTTCAATACATTGATATTGTGTTGTAGCCTGTAGGTCTATGATAGAATGGAACATTGCTCAAATAGTTGAAAAATTAAAAACTGTCAGGTTTCAAACTGACTTTATTCACGTTTAATTCAAAGTCGACTGTTTTAACTGAAATTAATAATTTATTCCAGTTTTACCAGCTACTCATGTATTCGATTTCCTCAGAAGATGGTTACACGAAATCAATCAGAATAGAGAGAAATCCTTCTGTTCGGCAGTTGTACATGCATTCATGAGTCACCACGGGATACTTGCTACTCAATAAAATTATACAATGTTCTAAAAAAATAACTTCGAAATGATGAATAGAAAATTGAAATAATTCAACAAATTCAACAATCGAGATTGAAATGAAATGAAGTTGATGAAAAATAGATGGGCCTAGTGTTGAACTGATCATATATACTGAATAATATTCTGAAATATTATTTCTACACCTGGAAAATAGAATGGTTATGCTCCCAAAACAGTAACGTCACTTCTGCATAACTGGCTCTACAAATATATAGATCTTAAAAAGTAACATTATTTTATTATCGTCATTCAAGATCAAAAAGGCACAGTGGACAAATTTTCACGACGTTCAATTATATTCAAAGACCTGAATTACATTGTCTATCGCATGTAAATTAAATTGTAGTTATCACTTTAGATAATTCAAAATACATAAATAAAAGTGACTCTAATACTGCATATCTTAGCCTTCACCCCTCCTAACCTGTGATAGCTAGCTAGATATTCTTGGTTTTAATTGTCAAGGTTGTTTATGATTTGAATTTAATTATACGTAATAGAATGATAATAATAATAATAATGCTAACAAGTAGATTAAGCATGCATAATAAGACGGATGGATATACGTACAGAAACAAAATAAAGCTATTTGAGCAATCAATTCAACAATTTGATTAATTTTAATTTTGATTCCAATTGAGAACGTATGTCATCACATGTCATGAAAAGTTCTGAACATGCACACTTTCGGTTAGGTAAGCGTTTTTCCGAAACTGAAATTAAAACATTAATAAAAACTATGCATATTCTTACACGTATTTTCACATATATATTTTACATATTTTTACATATAGATTTCACATATTTTTACACATTTTCTACTAGTTTCAGTACATAAGAGTCCATGGGAGTCGATTTGGCGAAATATCAGTTTTTTGGTGATAACTTTTGAACGGTATGAGACATCAAGATTTTAACACGCGAGAAACACAGATAATTTTAATAGCTTCAAGATGATCATATTAAACTATTTAAGTCATGTCGCATAACTGTCAAGCGTTCACAGCTGAAAAATGTCTTTTTCAATAGTTGATTTTGGTAAGGATGCTTTCTCATGTGTCTCGATCGATGACTCTATATGTAATCGCAAGGCAACATGATTGACATACGCTGTATGAATCCTAAAATAACCTGAACATGCCATTCAAATTCGTTCTCTCGTTTGGGCTGAAGTTGAATCATTATGTGTCGACAACATTGAAAAGGCAGAAGGAAAAGAAATTTGAAAATAAGGAGCAATCAGAATTTGTGTTTGATCAGCTTCAGTTGTTTTTTTGAACGAAAAGTTACACTTTCATATCGCCTATGTATATACTGCATATGAATATAAATATAGAATAAATATGATTATGAATATATATATGAATATAAATATGCATATAAATATATATCACCTCATCCTCCAGTATCAACCATTATCAGTTTCAATATCGATAACACAAAATATATGTCATTAAATATTTACCCTCATGAAATATACCAAATAGTACGATTAATGAATGCATTTGTATGTAGAAGAATGAAATTGAAAAGTCAGAAATTATAGTGCAAATATTGAACGTTTCTCAACATGAAAATTCACCAGAAACGCGTTCATTCTATTTTTTTCCCTACAAAATAATTCAGAAAACTTATTCATGAACATGAGTGCAATTGTAAAACTATTTCTCATACTAGTTATAACCACTGAAAATCAATTACACATAAAATACAATTGCTGTTTTATTGACTGTTTTCCTGAAGAATAATTTAATATTTAAATTTATTCAAATCGCACTTCAGTCAAAATGCACAATGCACAACAGATTATCATACCAGTTCGTCGCTCTTGAACTGATGCAGTGTGCTTGCCATGAGACGAATTGTTTTGATTTTAAGGTGACCTCAAGTGAAGACCTTTCACATTCACATTCACATCACACATCATCACATTGGGGATAGAACATGTGCTTTCATAGGTCAAGCTGAGATACCAATCACTGTCAAAATGTGACGTCACGATGAATGATGAAGTGTATAGTTTTCCATTTGGGGACGAGACTTTGTAAATCTGATTTTGAAAAAGGCGAGATTGTAATTTTGACAGACATAGACGTGATATTTTCCGAGATTTTCATTCAAAACGGCTTGTTCGTTTCGTGTACAAATCTGTGTTAATGTATATCATTCTTCATCATATAAATATAATTAATAACCTTATTTCATATTGAGTATTTTTCACCTCTAGGTTATTCATAATTATGTTATGGGATGTTTTAGAATTCGCAATGGTTTATTTTCTAAAAAGTCGTACTATTAACTGATTAGGCCTATACACTTCAAAACTATGCAATATCAGGTTGGATAATGGTATGTGTGCTCATAACTTATATGGGTCTACCGGTATCACTATTTTATTTTCGTTTCATCTGCAGGGCGCGCGTGAAATTGAATAAGAACTCAACAGTTTTGCATTTTCAAGTATGGTAAAATCAAGTCTTACTCAGTCTCATTTACATAAGAAACTACATGTCTTCAATTTTTTTGTAACTCTTGTGTATAGTTAAAAAAATTGATTGATTCAACTTTTTAAAAACATATAAGCAATCAATGATTTTTATATTGATCATATTCAATACGCTCACTCATGAACGCGAAAATAATGTACTGTTAGTAAGAGCGATGAAAACACAATCACTTAAAAATAAAAAAAAATGTGAATGTCTATATGAATATGCTCATCACAATCTTCGCTCTATCTACTACATCTCATCTTGCGCAATAGCGTTGATTTTTCATCATTTTAAATATCGAACGAAAAGTGCGTTTCTCACCAATTCAAGCAGATCGGTGGCTCCTGATTGGTTGAGAAATAGAACGACGCCCAAACGATGACGTGGAACGATCAAGGAGGCTGTGAGTTGAACGTCTTCCATTGACAATAAACTCGTGAAGACTCCACCGTCATTGAGAGACTTTGTGGCTGATGTTGCTTCTGATATCGACTCACGCACTGCAATAATTATTTATTTATTTTAAATCGCTCTTTTTAAGAATTTTGTTGAGAAATATAATTTGACAAATTAATCAGTGGATTAGGCCTATATTGTTTGATTCAGGCATCTTACAAACCAATTTGTGGTTCGCTTATCGACATTTATTTCGATTATTTTAACTACATTTTTATGTAATAAACAGCAATAAAATACCAACAAAAACAATTGAATTTGTGATGAATAGTAATTGGTATATTAGTGGGCATGCGTGTCCCTGTACTTAACTACGAAACAATATGATGATATTCCAAATCTTGAATAATTCTTAATAAATACCAAGAATCAATTGAAAATTTGCAGCTCCTACCACAATTTGTTGAGAAAATATTCTTTCATCCACTGTGGCAAATATCAATGTTTAGATGTCCTTTAACTTTGCATCTTTCAGCGCAATCTTACGTGGCGTCATTATCTATGATACCTAGAGCCATATCAAACGATAGTATGTCATACATCTTACCAGTTTTCGATGTTTTTTTTTATCGATTCAAATTCAAATTCAAATTCAAATTCAAAATTCATTTTATTCTGTTCCAACAATTACATTGTACATGGATTGGTATACAAAACAAAAACGAAACAAGAATAAAATTTCGTCAACTACAGAGGCTTTTTTGCTATGGGATGAGCGAAGCTAAGACTCAATTTCCCCGTACTCGAACAAAACGATCGTTTTTTTTTTGTTTTCTTTGTTCGCACTCCACAGGTCAGATAAAATTACAAACCTTCATTTGTATATCTATCTATATTCTAGCTGTGAAATTTTGTGGGTATAATAAACAATTTTTCAGAACGTGATTCACAATGAGAAACTCAACTGCATCTTTCAAAAGTGTTGAATCCACAGGGTTGCAGTAAGATATTGTTTATAATCATCGAAGTTTTTACAGCCATTTTGTTGGTGGCTAGACTACCTTCTATCGTGGATGCAAGTAGTTTTATCTGAAATTTTGCTGAACTGAACTAAAATTCAAAATT
>OZ023328.1:17450070-17500070 GCA_964007535.1 Brachyptera risi | reverse complement strand
TGAGTCCACGTGCACATGAGAAGAATTGTCATGCTGACAAATCCAAATCCTACCAGGACATCGCGTAGAGAAAATGCCATATGGATTCATGGAGGTTTACATTTTACGCTCATCCTATTATCTCTCACCCCAGGTTTAGTTACCAATCTTAGTTAGGGTGCTAATCCAATAACTAATAATTAAAGGTACGAAAATAACATATGTAACCAATGGTGATAACAAGTTAATCCACTAACTATTGCTTAATCCAGTTCCGTAAAACCGGGCTCAGTACTCTCATGTATAATGACACAATCATATTAAATTGCCATGGTAACTAATAGATATGAAGACAGCAATGACATCGTTATAACATGCATATGCAAATGAACCAATATACACATTTTTTTAAGGTCAACTATATAGAATATCTCTCTCTTGTTTGCATAGATTTCTATGGGTTTTGATACATCCAAGGGAGAGATCCGAGTTGACCTTGTACTGGACCACGCCTACCAATATTCGAATGATTATGATGGATTATTTCTAAATCCCTGACCTTTCAGTGATAAAAATAGATATGGTGTGATCGGTAATGTTGCATAAAGGAAAGATTCAGATTGCAGACCTAATGGCGACTCGATTAAAAACTGACCAATTGACCCTTTCGTTCAATGCGGCGTGTGATAGGAAAATTATCTAAGAAATGAGAAATGATTTTAGAATGCTTTTCATTCGGGTATCACGTGCGTTTTCGTTGACCGGATCGATTCATAGATATATTAAAAAAGGTTGAAATATGTAGACAAATTAATCGGTTTAGTGTATTGATCATATAGCTTACTGTGACATATCTACATACAATAACGTCCTATAAGACTAGTCAGCATCAGGATACGTATTTTTTTTTCTTCTCGAATGTTTTATTAATTGATGAATATTTATCAAAAGATCTAGTTGCTATGGTAACATATCCAGTCCTAGTATGTCGTATGTCGTAGTATGTATAGTATAGTAGTATGTAATAAGATTTATTGTTTGATAAATGAGTTTATCTTATTTTCAATTATTCTTTGGGGTGGTTAGGTCGCCCCTGTGGTGCCCCGTTCAAACGATCCTATTTTTCATCCATTGCCTTAATTGGGGAACAATGATTCTGTATCAAGTTTTGATGTTATTAAAAAAGAGTATGTTCCCATTGTTGTTAATATAACATCCCAGCCCTGCTTATGAGGTGATTTTGTTATTTTTGTATTGCTATTTTCAAATTACGACCATGACTATGAAATGACTATGACAGATTGTGACAATTTAGTCTCAATAAGGTGTATTTCACAGTGTTATACGGATACCTCAGCTTTGTCCAGCTATAGGACTTCGTTATTAGCATGGTGGTTCTGCTAATGTTTATAAAAAAAAAACGTTCAAGTTGAGATGATAACAAAATTTCACAGCATAGAGTTGATCATAGTATTAAACTATATGTATTCTTGTTCAAATATTTAGTTTGTGTTATAGTAATACAACTATGAATTCACCTACACATGTAGCTCAGTTGTTAACGCACTCGCTTCATGTGATTCGGTAGGTGAGGGGCATATCGAAACTTGGTTCGATCCCCGCTATCGACTATCTTTATATATTTTTTTCGTGATTCCCGTCTTTCCCGCTTACCGTCTTTCCCGTCTTCCCGCTTCCTTTCCACTATCCTTCCCATTGTATAAGAAACCTTTATCTCAACATCCCATCATATCATTATTCATTCATCCGACTCCAACAGATCATAGTTATCATATTACAGTACCCGAACTCATTTGAAAATCTTCGAATGTATGCGATAAATTGGTGAAATATTTCAAAAGTGATTCGTAATTTTTCGTAAAATATCCCCATAATCTCTTAATGAATGAATAGTACATTTTAATTTGCTCCAGCATACCCAGGCAATCAAATCGTCAGACAAATAAATGTCATGTGTATAGTAATGTATTGTGAACTGTATAGAACGGTCAACTCTTATTCTATTGTTCATTTACCATTCAGATTTCAACAGCCAATAATTTCACAAATAAAAGAGTCAATATATTAATTGTATTATGCATATTGAGTAATTATTCAAGTGATCCGAATGACCCACAATTCTTTCACAACAATACTGATTTTATGGTTTTAAAAAAGAGTTGATTTCCATAAAGTTGGAGTGTGCAGATTACTGCAGTTTTCGTGTCACCGATAAATAATACACACTTCAATCGTGTGATCAGTTTGATCATTGTGATATTTATTTAATCACGTCATGTTTAAATACATTATATCTCGCATGTTCGCACACGGAAAAACATAATTCCGTGAATGAAAAAAAAATGCCACTCTCAGTAGCTCGGTCAACTGAAGTTACCGTTGGGCGTAGAATACGTCATAGTTATTTTAATATGCAAGTTTCAAGTTTCCACATAACGCAAATATATAGCGGATAATTCTTTCCACTTGATAGAGACATCAGTTCGTGTGACATCGAATGGTACTATAACCAATCACAAATCAGATATACTATCTATATACCATATAAATAAACATTCATTATATTTTCAGACATGGTTATTTAGGTTGTATATTTAAAATGTCCTACCATACGTTGCAACCATGTACTTTAAAAAACAAACATGTTTTTATATTTTTCATCCAAATATTTTTTGTTGTCTACTCTTCATTTACCTGTATTTGTATTTCCTATATTTCTTTTACTTATTCCATGAATAATAATTGTATCATTCATTGTGTACCGTTCTATAGATTTCAAATTGGAAAAAGCTAATTTTTTTGGGGGGGTAGAGGGTGGTAAGATCGCCCTTGTGGTGCCCCGTCCAAACGATCCTACTTTTGATTCATAGCCTCAATTGGGGAACAATGATTTTGTATCGTGTTTTGATGTTATTGAAAGAGAAAAAAAAGCTGGAATAAATATTTTTTTAAAACTCGTGCCCAACTTTATATGCTCATATCTCAAAACTAATTTTTCGTACGCATTACAAATTTTCAAACATGAAATAGATTACTTCAAATTGAGCTATCAACTTGAATTTTCTGGTATAGGAAAGCCTATAGAATTTTGCATCTTGTGAACTAGGATATTTTCAAACGGTCCACTGGTGAATTTTCAAAGAACATTTAGGTGAGTGTTTTCATTTTAGAAAGTAAGATTTGAAAAGAAAACTTTTGTGAAAATTACAGTTTTCGATGAAAGAGATATATCCTAGTTCACAAGATGAAATAGACCTATAGAAACAGACTGAATGTTTTGGAATTTTGCTAGAACCCTTTTTGTATGAGTTATCATGTTTGGAAACTACGTATGTTTTTTGCATTGTTATAAATTCTCAACAATGGAGAAAATGAAAATATCAATATTTTTTTTCTAGTTACATCACCAAGTAGTTACATGAAAAAAGATTTGTTCCATCTTGAAAATTACAAAAAAATATCCTCAACGTATGGAGTACCTTTCTAACCTCCATTCCTCATGGTCATGAAAAAATCATGAGTTTTGTCAGTCGTTTCGTTTTGATGTGCTCAATAATGATATAAAAACAGATGATAAAGGCTTACTGGGATAAATTTAGATATATAACAATTCAAATACTGGATGTTTCCCTATAATTCAACACGCGACCTTCAAATTTCATGCGTTTTATTATTTAACAGATCATTAAAATACAAAGTACAATGACGTTCGATCAAAAAACTTGTTTTATTGTAGACGAATATATAATGAATAGAATTATGCGAAAATAAATATAGATATACCCGTTCTCATTTATGAATCACACTCATTTTAAGAGGAAAAATAGTTGATTTTTCACCAAAATGAAGTCAAAATAGCAACTTAATATTTCATTCAAGCGCTGTAACTTCAGCAAAAAAATATGACAGTATTTCTGATGCAATTTCAATTCAAGAATACACATGTTCAATAAAGCTTGACTCAAATTTCCCCAATTTACAATTAATTCCAAAATTACTTTTTGACTCTGCTGACCAAACGGCTATTGGACTTTGAAAGATATATGATATTGCTTTATTTTGTATTTTCACCGTGGTACCGTTTTTTCCGTCCCACGGCTAGGCACGTGAAATTGTCATAAACTTTACGGAATAATTCTGGCTGGTTTACCTGACTTACCGGGACGGAAAAATCCGTGTCACTTTGCCACTTTGAACCAACAAGTCTTACGACTTTTTGTTCCCAACAGTTGGTTCCATTTTCAATATTATCCAAGACTATATTTCAAAAATCGCAGTTGTATGAGCGACAGCGAAGACTTCATCCCTTTTCTTTATTCAGCTTTGTCTGCAGTTTTTTTTTTTTGTACGCACCGCAGAGGTTGCACGGTTTGCCTGATCATCATGAAACTTTTTCTGTTCAAGCAGACGTACACAAATTAGAAATGCATATTTTTGGGGCCAAATCGGTTGGATCTAGTTTCTGAGAAACACTATCACAAATTTTTTTAAAACCCCGTGAGATAACAAACAAATTCACAAAGATTTCTATCTTCAGGACATCTTAAGTTAGAACCATTACATTGATTCAAGACCAATATTGGTCCTAACTCAGTAGAATGGTCCTAACTTAAGACGTTCTGAAGATAGGACTCTTCGTGAATCCAGGCAAAATTTTACACCGCATTCCACAGAATGCCTCCATGCTGAATGGAGCATGGTCTCCATTCAAAAAGCTAAGTTCAAATGTTATTAAAAGTTGACTCTTTATTGTTTTCTGATGATCACCATGGTCACTGAGATTATGACCAACCAAAATGTATTATTCACCAATATCTAGATATTTGCTGCGTTTCCCAATTTCTTGATCTATGAATTAAAATTGAAAAATGTACATAACTCACATTATTCGTACATTAAAATACGACCCCCATTAGTTGGAGGGGTCGTTAAGCAAACAATAACCATCACCATCACCATCACCATCATTCATATTTGTATTGTTCATATTATTATTTAACGTTGTTAGATAGCCTTGCATAAGTTGATGGCAATAATTCCGAACAATGAAATCATAAAAATTGTAATTGAAAAGGAATAACGACTGGAGGTGGCAATGAACACCATCTGAATGTGTAAATGAACAAGGCCAATGAAGTGTCCGTACGGAGTGTTAAATAATTATATGTCGACTTGGGATGACAGTTAAATGCATGGTGCGACATATGAATTTACCCTTGCAGAAACAGCAGTTCCTTTGATGACTTTAACACCTAGGAGTTCCATCATTCAAATACGCGTTCTGTTAACTAACTATAACTATTGAGAGGCTTACTTTAGGTGATATTGAAACTTGGCTATTGGTTGTTTCCTCATGGTCACCTTGGTGACGAGTCTATTTTGGATTCTGCAGCGCTCGAATGTATATATTATCCAAATAATCCAGATATATGATAAATTCAAAGTAATTTATACGTTTTTTGTGTGTGTCATTTCATCACACATTTCTATTTCATTTCTAAGATGAATAACTGTTTATATTTTTTTCGAAACATTATAATTTATCCAATAAATCAGATAATTTCCGAAATTTGAATACTCTGTCAATACATTTCAAGTGATCAGACAATATTTTATTTCAGGCGGTGTCCAAGTTAGAAAAATGATCGTCTCAAACAGTCTATGTCTCAATGTTACATAACAATGACATACTTAGATACTTCAGTTACATATACTTGTCGTTTCATATTAGGAAAACGAGTGCGTTGTAAGATGTGCGAAATATTTATAGGAAATGTAATAGAAAACTACAAACGTCTCGATTTTTAAACTATTTAGAGACTGATTCTTGGCTGTAATTGATGTATCTGTTGATTATTTTAATGGTTTCAAGCTCTAATTGGTTCCGTCGATTGATTTTCTTAATAGCTATAATTGATTTAGACAAATTATATTATAATTTATTTCTTCGAAAGAGCATATATCCGATTTATGTAGGCCTAGTACTTTGAAATGATGTGTATCAAATTTATATGCTTGAAATCCGTGGAAAAAGTGAATTTATTTGAAGAAAATATCTTTTCTAAATTATCCCCTCTTATAGTCTTTGAATTTTGAGATGATATTCTCAAAAATGGTTCTATTGGTGACACTTCATAGCAGTATCGAGGTTGGATGATCATGAATGTGCCAGAAGTTCATCAAAAGGGGGATATGATAATTTTTCATTTAGTGAGCCTACGACAAATATTCCTTATCGCATATGAAAAGTAGATAATTGAATGAACGTAAGCGAAACATAACCGTTCGACATGTGGAGCGCGAGAAAAAACACTTCCGTCTTTTTATTTTCGGGGAAGTTATGTTTCGCTTACGTTCATTCAATTATCCACTTTTCATATGCGATAAGGAATATTTGTCGTAGGCTCACTAAATGAAAAATTATCATATGGTTGTTTTGAAATGAATTTATGATTAATATTGTGAATTAGTTATAATGAATTTCTTGACCGTTTCAATTAATAAATTGACTTAATTGAATCAACCTGTGCATTTTGTACCATAATTAATTTCAACTAATTATTCACAAAACAAAATTTTGATCACAGACAATGTTTTGATATGTATTTATTCAAATCTTAAATCTTATTATCCATGGATTGAATTGAGTTAAATTGTGGAATATTGTCTGATAGCACATTATTTACATTGTTGTTTTTGTGGTTGAATCAAGAAGTGAATTAGCACCTATATAAAGGTCGTTAAACCACCATGAAATGGATAAATTATCATTTTGATTGAATAAAGTATGAATAGTCAAAGTTGATACTCAATGCTCATCAAAAGTTAGAAAAATATATAATTTATTATTTTACAATATAAGTAATTGATAATAAGTCATAAAACTCGTTTATTGTATTTGTCACATTCCCAGTACTTGACCTGGTGGAAGAAACCAGATTATTACTAGGCCACTGACACTTACCTTTTACAAAACAATCCATATTTATACTTTCTCCTACCAATCTCATAACTATTACCAGATTACATCCGCACCTCGTAGCCATCTTAAAGACTACAATTATTGTTATGTTGGCTGTAAACAAACCGGTTTCTACTATAACCGATCGTAATTCAAATGATGTGAGAAAATTATGACATAATGATATTGTTGTCTCAATTATAAAGTGTAATTTCTCATTCAATATTAATTTATGGTCAAAGAAGGTTATACGTTCATTAACACCAAAAGTAGGCGGAGAAATGAATAAATATATGATACAGTTTTAATTGAACGATAAAAACTTATTTTGATATATTTTTCCATTCCAAACGTCTGATCCAACTTATGTGAAAACTTGTGACGGAGATTTTTCACCAGAAGCTCTTCGAATTTGACCAAGAATATATTCTTCTGAAAATTGTTGGAAGCGATTAGGACCAAAAACTATATATATAAATATATATATATATATATATATATATATATATATATATATATATATATATATATACATATATATATATATATATATATATATATATATATATATATATATATATATATATATATATATATATATATATATATATATATATATATATATATCTGAGTTCCATAATCTGCACGTCCACAAAAAGTTTCAAGTTGATCAAGAGAACAATTCATTCTATTGAGTGCAATACTTCACAATTTCTTTCAAAAATATTCTTTTTTTTCAAGCTGTATGATCAATAACTCCCGAAAATATATTGATTCAAGAGTGTTCACGGGAGTCGATTTATCGAAATATCAGTTTCTTGATGATAATTTTTGAACGATATGAGATATCAAAATTCTAATTCGCGAAAAACACAGATTATTATATAATAGCTTCAAGATAATATAAGTTATGACTATTTAAGTACGTTGCATAACTGTGAAGCGTCGACAGCTAAAAAAACACATTTTTTAGCTGTTGACGCTTCACATTTATGTGACATGACTTGAATAGTTATAACTTATACTATCTTGAAGCTATTATAATAATCTGTGTTTTTCGCGAATTAGAATCCTGCAATCTCATATTGTTCAAAAGTCATCACCAATAAACTGATATTTCGCTAAATCGACTCCCGTGGACTCTTTAAGTGCTAGAATTACTGACGTGAGAGTAGTTTTAACTGATAACTATTGTTACTCATGCTATTAATTTCTCACAGAATCTCGGATAAAGACTAACTGCACCTGACCCAAATTGAATAACCATATGTGTCCATAATTGCTTCATCGTTATCGTTATTGGTATTTGATCGTATGTGATCGAAGGTCTACCAACTCAATGATTGTACAAATTCTTGTAATTGCGTAATCTCTCAGCAATTTCAATGATTCGATTATTTTGAAAGAAGCAGTTGCGTTTCTCATTGAAAACTTCGTACTGAAAAATCATAATTCTGTAAAAATGTATCAGCTTCACAAATTAAACGGATGGTGTTTGTGTTTGTTATTTTGGTGGCCCTTCTTATTATCCGAATATAAGTAAACGATAAAAACAAATTTTCATTTGATGTTTACTAATTTTACTGAAATGGAGTATTAACCGGCACGTGCAGCGCAGTGTTTAACGCGCTCGCTTCATGTGATCCGGAAGGTGAAGGGGCATATCGGACCTGGTTCGATCCCCGTCACCGTCCATCTTCACATGGGTTTTCGTGTTTTCCCTCTGTAGTCAGGCTAATGCCGGGATGGTTCCTGCAATGTAGGCCACGACCATTTCCTTTCCACTATCCTTCCCAATACCTAAGAAACCTTCATCTCATCATCCCACCATCTCATTAATCAGTCATCCGACGCCAATAGATCTTAGTGATCATTATAGTGCGTCGTTAAACCCAATATGAATAAAACGAAGTATCAGACGAAGAATAGATCCAAAATCAAAAAAGTCGTACTGTATTTGATGAGAAAATAAAATAATGTCCAGAAAAAAAAAAGATTTTCTATTCCAATTATTTCTTTGGTGTGTAATTTCCAGCTATATTGAAAATCGCAGCACTCGAATACGAATTTTGGTACAGCTAATTAAAAATCACAATTTTGTCGATATAAGTACTGAAATTTTTGTCATCGATTCTTTTCTTATGGTCACCACGTATCGACTTGAGTTTATGATTCACTGCCATCTGGATATTTGTTTGCTATTACAAATAAAAATCAT
The DNA here is from genome assembly GCA_964007535.1 of Brachyptera risi. Classification (NCBI taxonomy): domain Eukaryota; kingdom Metazoa; phylum Arthropoda; class Insecta; order Plecoptera; family Taeniopterygidae; genus Brachyptera; species Brachyptera risi. Next base: position 17,490,891 of record OZ023328.1, on the reverse strand, counting down.
GTGATTGATTTTACCTGTGGTAAATACAGCTGCTTGTTCCCACCGCCGCCATTGAGCGTAATCAGCCAAGAAGCGTCCAATTTCACCGCCGCCCGAAGTGGTTGTGATGAGCCCAATCAGACATAAAAGTCTTTTCATGATTGGCAGTCTTCACAGTACTGGGAGTGCAGGTGATTATTGTTTGCTTGACGACCCCACTAATAGTTAGGTTAATTGGGGGTCTGGTAGTTCGATAAATAATAAGTACACAACTATAGCACTAGCAGAATTCGTGATGCTATGCCACGTTGTATGACGAACGTGAGTGTCAGAAATGTCAGAGGTCAATTCATCTGTAGGAAACTTTGATCTGGAATATTGAATAGTTATGTTTAATTCTGGATTTAATGTGGCACTATATAAACCTAATGAAAAGATGTATGCTAAGAAATTACTCATACAGAAATGAAATATTATAAATCTCCATAAACACTGAAAATATTGAAAATAATCGTCAAAATCTTCGTGTTTTATTTTCGCACTTCAAAATAACAACAAAAACGCAACTGTATCTTTAAAGAGCAATATTGGCCCATATCCTGATATGTTCAGTGACATTATTTAATGACACGTTCTTACAATTGCAATCTCATTCTCATGGGTGCGTATAAACTTGACAATTTTTATATATTTCAATATATTTTTCTATATTTGTGTTTTTCTATGCCCGATTCATAGGCCTACTCTCGATGTTTCAATTTTATTGTGTTGCTTTGTCGATCTCAATTCTTTTCAAATCTTAGTTTGTAACTATAATTATCGAGTTATCCATGAATCTATAGTACTATGAATCATTATCAATATTATTATAGACAGTCACCAGAATATTGTAAATCAAACAACATTCTACTTATGTCATTCCGCACACAAGCAATTTATTTCTTATGCGGGCTTCTACATTTTTCATTTTTTATTTTTCATTTACATTTAGTATCCAGTATCAAACACTGCTTAATTTCAATTATTATTTATTAAATTGGATTCAACCATAATTTAAGGAACACAATATCCTTATTCACTTCATTTTTTGCTGTTATCTATCTATACCAAAGGTGTGTGTAATAATGTAAACTATGTACCTAGTGTGACCAATGTGAATAATGAAAACGGTACATTTCTTAAAACTGTATTTCCGTATGTATATATGGAATAAAATGATTTTTTAATTCGAATTTGAATTTGAATATAAAAAAAAATGAATTCCAATCGAATTGCGAAAACATTTCAATCCATGGTATATTGATAATATTCATTTGTTTTCTAGAAACTAATATTGTACGAGCTATTGCGAAGAGTACCACAATACATTACTATAAGTAGAAGTGACTATATAGCGCACCTCTCCACGCTTTCACAGTGAAAAGTCTCTAACTTATCTTCAAATAACTTTTTACGAGTTCTTAGTTTCGTCAGCCCCACAACTCACTCGATGTTACTTCCTCGACAAACTTGGTGAGCGAATAGACTATCTTCGACAAACTTGGCGTGCGAATAGAACGAGCTAGTAGGTTATTATGTAAAGTCAAGTATACACCAAGAACTTGACTAGACCACACTTTGCTGTTCTATATTCTTTGTATCACTTTTATCAAAGCATGCAAGTTGCACCTTGCTTGCATGTCAATATCATGGCTTATTGCTCACACATAATGCATCCCAGGCTTAAGAGAGCATGTTTCATGAAGGAAACAGAAGTTCTGGGGTTAATTTTTGAACGAGATGTGATACTCAAAATTATAATTTGATTTAAGAACATGATATGAATTTAACCATATAGTGTGGTTAGCAAAAGTGAAAATAAACTGAAATATGGCTTTACAGTTATACGAGCATGAAATTTGGTATACATTTGCCTGAAAATGCTCCTCCCATTCGAAATCATCAGGGGCGCAAGCAAAATTTTCTTGGATCCGCCCAAAAACTACCCCTGAAACGAGTTGATCAAGTTTTCTGGGTTCAGTGATAAGAGGACAATAATTTCAGGATATATTCAGGTAAAAAGACTGATGCCAAGAAAACAGTGACAATTTCAGATCATCCATTCATTTTGGGGTGGTGGGGGTGGGAGGGTAAAATGTTTCTGGGGGTGCAAAATTAATCCTTTCTCAATTTCTGGTTATGGCTTAACTTCTGTTTTTTCACTGGATACATTCGTAAATCACATTTATATCATTCTGGACGAACTAGTGTTTTTGACCTTTGGTGAGGCCAAATATGAAATTTTGATTTGTATTCGTTGAGATCTGGTACATTTCTCGAACCTCTATGTTGTTACGACTCTTCATATTTGAAATTTCAGGAAGAATTCAGATTATTGATATATATATATATATATATATATATATATATATATATATATATATATATATATATAGCGGTTCTCAGATGAACTAGAACATTCTAGCACTATGCCGGAATCACCAGCGTGGATATAGTTCTAAAAGTCAGTTAGGTGTACCTACGATACGAATAGTTACCCATACTATTTGTTGTCATTAACTGTCAAAATTAGGTCAACTGAACAACACCTTACAATAAAATAGTAATATCGTATTTTGTTCAATATGGCAGTCACCAATATTTTTCATTTCCCTATATTCACTCCCAAGCACCCTTAACGATTGAATCATTTGGGGGCGTTTTATTGGCTTCATTATAAAATATTGAACAATCTATCAGTCATATTACAAACTGTCGTTTATGTTATAAAATGACGGACAATAATAATAGGAAGATGAAATACGCGGTAGTGTAAGTATGATTTCTAAAGAGCGTGTTTACATTATTTATTGAACAAAACCGTTAAGCATAAGGCTGGTGTATTTTATTTGAATTTTTTTTTATGATTTTGATCAATTATTCTCATAGTGTGATGTTGTAATGTTAAAAATCAAGAGCGATAAATGTACTCTTTTGGAAGTTTTTCGATATCATTAATGATGAAACAAAATTTCCATACCATATATATTTGAATTTAGTGCTCCATTGAATACAAGACCTATTATATGAATATATGGTATATAAATACACCAACCTATTTCATCATAACATAAAGAAGGTGCTCCAACTCGGGTCTTGAAAATTATATATTTCCAGGATCAGTTCCCGAGTCCAGAGTCCCGATTGCCTGTAGCACAATTCTATCACTTTTTTATCGAACTATATAAAACAACAAACTCCACAATGCTATACAGTATACACTGCTCAGTAGAGTTATTATGTTAATAGTTGCATTTGTTTTTTTACGAAAATGATAGATTTTGTGAGTTGAACAATGCCACCGGTACAGTATAGTCACTCTTATCTACATCTACTTCACAAAGGAATCCTCTAAATCGCGACAGGCAATCGGGACGATTGGCTTTGAACTGACCGCAAGAAACCACAAATGCCTTCCATGCTATCAGTATGGGAGTTGGGTCGATCACCTTCTTTATATTTTGATAAAATAGCTTGGTGTTACTACATCGTGCCCAGACGTTGCTGTCAATTGGTTGATACAAATATTGGCAGCGTTACTAATTTTCTGATCATATTTTGCATGCAGGATAACAATTAAGGCAAATACTCCATCCATAACCCATAGACCTACAAACATGTAAGGTTGTATATATAATATTAATATTATAGATGCGAGAAATAATTTTTTTTGTACGAAGCGATGTAAATGTCAACAAGAATTCAATGAAAATGTATTAAATTCGAAGAAAAAAAAATCAGTCGATTATTATATATCTTGATTCAGTTTATAAACAGGCGCTAAATGACCTCGCTGTCGGTGTGCCTTAAAACCCTAATATTCATTCATGCAGCTTATACCGGAATATGTTAATAGAGAAGTCCAAATAAATAGACTTAAGTTAAATTTCGATTGACTCGCTCACAAATGTCACAAAACATAATATCCAATCAATTGAGATGTTTATCATGTGGGATATTTGGCTATACCGTTCAGCTCATCAGTGAATGCCCTCAATGGTGCGTCGATTTAGATGGACCATTGGAAGGCTAATAATTGAAATAGGAAATTATTGAAAGTATGGAACATTACAATGGAATGTTTTTTTTTATCTTCATAACTTGATCTAGACAAACATTTCGATGGGATACTCAAAATAATTCTCACGCTTTTTGATCGTCCGTTGAACGACTCCACCAACAGTTAGGTTATTTGGGGGCACTTTCACATCATACGGACATAAATTAATTTCGATTTCAATTTATTCTTTCATTTCTTGGTACAGTAACATTTCACACATTGTGTTAAAAAGTAGATTATGAAATTAGTCAATATATAATACAATTCAGTTGGGCCATAATAAAAACCAGAGAGAACATAACCTAAATAGTTGCAATGTCGATGTGGTTGAACAAAAAGAATTGAGAGATTCAAATTGTAATATTATGTGAATATTATATTTCATACAATGTGTCATAAATCATGTCCACTGTCCAGTCCGTATTGCAACCGTATCAAAAATATTATATTCAATTTACTGCTTATCTTGACTAATTCAGATATATTGAGATTCAACAAAAACAAAGCCTGAATAAAAAACAGAATACAAATCGATTTTTTTCTACGTAAGCATTTTTCGTATTCCATGCCTTTAGTCAAATATTTGTATACGTGTGATGTGCAAGTTGAAAAGTTATTCATTGCAATATATTGTGAAAAATTTATCCGTACTTAGATGTGATATTTTTAAACAATATATAAAGGTGAGTTGATAATTATAAGTGTATGAAGAAATCATCTGCTTTCAAGGATGTATGTTAGCATTATTCTACGTATAGGCTTGACTGACACATAACAAATGACAAACAATCGTCACCATATCAATGTAGCAAACTGATGAACTATCAAACATGATTGGTTGATTCTAACAGCTGAACATTGTTCTCTGTCTCTTTCAACAATGAGTGAAGTCACTTGACAGAAGTATTGACATTCAAATGATTTTAATTTCGATATAATCATTCATACATTTTGTTTCCAATCACTTCTACACATTAACCATTCACATGCAAAAAGCCCTCAATTGTATCTATATATAGGGTTTAACGATGCACTGTACTGATGACAACGATCTATTGGCGTCGGTGAATGATATATATGAGATGATGGGAAAGTTATTTTATTATGTGATCTGGGATAGTGAGAAGGAGTCGGTCGTGGCCTGTGTTAAGGAACCATTCCAGTATTGACCTGAACGACAGAGCGACATCACGTAAGGCCCCTGTTTAGGATGGTCGACCATTCGACATTAAAAGTTGCAGATACGCGCGCGGCGGAGAAAATGTGAACTGTTGAAACGATGATAGGTTACGCACTTGCACTTGAATAACACATGAAATGGCTATATACCATTTCTATAAAAATGTAATGTCAAAATCAACTTAATTGCTCGGGAAAAGTCTTGTATAGCCAGTGAGAGGATTGCCTGGAAAGTGCTTGATATTGCTGATGCCAGTATGATTTTTTTGTGGAATAAAGCTAATCTTTCATCACCAAACTGGGTGATGATGAGTTCATAGTTTAGTCAATTATGTATAGGCATTTTATTATTTATATGGTATTGCATGGTGACTCAACAATGAGATTCAGCGTTTTAGCTACTGGTTCACCCGTCTCATTAGTATATTAATATCAGCAATATGTTGTATTCTCTAGCCTACAATAGTGCGTAATTTTCAAATTGACTTTTGAGTGAATGTTGGGTTTAGAGGCATGTCAACAGCGAGGTCATTTCGTGGCGGCAGTGTTTAGTAATAAGAAAAGTATACTAATCTGGGGGTCTACTTCCAGTCTGCATACTAATTTTGTTGAATAATAGGCCTATAATATATCCTGCCTACAAAATTTCTCAGCTTTGTACTAAGGGGGAGTAGGCCTAGAGGAGAAAATGTGGTGGGTGATTTTTATTATTGTGGCAAATTTTCATTATGTCAGTAAACTGCTGAAATTGGTAATTGTAAAGTAAAGACGAATCAAGAACAATATGATTTCATATAATGAATAATAAGATGTTGAGTAGGCCTACAAATATGTCACATTTTTGTGAAATGAAATGAAAATCACAACAGTTTTTGTCAAGTTTAGCTAGATAGAATGGATCATAGTTTGAAAGATTAATTTTATAGAATGCAAAAATTTTTATGCAAGTCGATTTTGAATAATTTGATCTACTATAGAAATCTTCTTGATCATGTTTCCTAAGAAATCAGACTTGAGCTCAATCAATTATATCTTTACTTCCATCAAATCAAAGAGATCGAATGAAGTTAAGAGGCCGCAGGCGCGCTACACGCGCTCGTTGTTCGCTCGCTTCGGACTCGAGTTTAACATGCATCGTGTACTAGGCGCAGCCCATAGACTAGCCCGCCGAACTCATATTCTCGTAAACGCCGTTAATTCCCTTACTCACACTTTTGATATATTTCACAGTCCATATTATTTTTCGGTATTCAAAAATATATATCTAGGTTTCCCTAAACTAGAAATTTTTTCATTTTCCATTTGAAGAATTTGAAAAATTACAAATTTGTTGTTCAAAATTCTGTAAATGCGATAACCTCCCTCTTTCAATTATCAGCAGAATGCAAAAACAATCATATTGATATCTCAAAAATTACGGCCGTGAGAGTTTGCGGCGTGAAATACGAGCGCCTAAAACTTATTTAATACACTATTTAAAAACTATTTAATACAAAAACTAAAACTATTTAAAAACTATTTAATACACAAAGTTTGGGGTTGAATTTGGCCGAGCTGAATGTTTTTTTTAACTGTACATTAAATCCAAATATTAAAGTATCGTGTAAGCCCAAATATTATCGAGAAATCCCTTATTTGACATCGGTGCGCCTGCCATTGTACATGGAACCAATAGTGCTAATCAACCATGTATCCTCGTTTCAGCGGCCATAATGGAATTTTGTCGACGACACTAGCGCGATCTCTTATTACTTTTAGTGTCGAATGACGGGAACCGAACCTTGGTCTCCTGAATGACAGTTCAGGAATTCAACATGGTACCGTAACAACAGTAAAAAATAAATAAGAAATTAGGATAAAAAAACCTTCAGATAAATTTCACTTCAAAATCAGATTTTGGTATTTTCTTGAAAATTATTATTCACAAATAATTATTAACACTGTATACCAGAGCAATCACAATTATTAACGAAGCTTTCAGCAATCACCGATCCCTAGTCACTGCCATGTATTTGCTTCTGGACTGGGTAATACATATACCAATAATTACTATTGGATTGTATTGATGTGATTATTGTTGTTATTGTAATTGTTGATTATTGTTATTAAAATTATCACCATTATCGAATTATCAGACACGTGGTCCAGGCCATCACCCTGGTATATCTTGTTTGACGTAGAATTTAGGTGACAGAGGGCGCATTATGCCTAAGATCAGACAATAAAAAGCGTTTCCACGTTTTAGCAAATACTTCTAACTAGGAAAACGCGAGATGCGCGTTGTGAGATGAGCTTAGAAGTATGGAAATCTAGAATGAAAAATAACTTGTCAGCTCAATTTACATCTACGGACCTTGGATTACTTCAAACGCCTAAAAACCTTACCCGCAACTTATTAGATGAGCGTAGAGAAGCTTTCCATTTCACACCCTGAAAAAAAATGGGCTTCGTTTTTATGTTTTTTTTTTTTTTTTTTTTGTAATTATGTACGCGGCATACAGGTCAGAGAAATGAATCAATCCACTTGAAAATTTTTCTGAACGTTGGTGTCATACCAGAATAGGTTGGGATTGTTATTCAGAGGAATCGGTTGGAAGGTTTTTCCGGAAAATAATCGGAAAGTTTGGAAAATCCTCGTAAGAATAACCCGGAGGAAAAATACTTGAAAAACAAGAATTTTTCAAAAGCTCTCAAATTCTCACAGAATATGAAAAATACTATTATACACCTTTTCAGAGATTTTTACAACAATCGAATGAGAAATAATGAAGAAAACGCAATAAACGTGTACATTTTATTGAATATTTGGATCAATTGGTTTTGCAAAGTGTTTATGCGACAGGTTGCAGGTTACTATAAATATCAACAAGTTGCAGGTGAGATTTTTGAACGTTTGAAGTAAGTCAAGGTTTGTAGATGTAAATTGAGCTGACAAGTTATTTTTCATTCTAGATTGCCATACTTCTGAGCTCATCTCACAACGCGCATCCCGCGTTTTCCTAGTTGATATTTATAGTGCTGCAACCTGTCGCATAAACACTTTGCAAATCCAATTGATCCAAATATTCAATAAAATGTACACCTTTAATGCGTTTTCTTTGTTATTTCTCATTCGATTGTTGCAAAAATCTCTGGAAAGGTGTATAATAGTATTGTTCATATACGGTGAAAATTTGAGAGTTTTGAAAAACTCTTATTTTTCAAGTATTTTTCCTCCGGGTTATTCTTACGAGGATTTTTCAAACTTTCCGATTAATTTCCGGAAAAACCTTCCGACCGATTTCTCTGAATAACAATCCCAACCTATTCTGGTATGACACCAACGTTCAGAAAAAGTTTCAAGTTGATTGATCCATTTCTCTGACCTGTATGCCGCGTACATAATTACAAAAAAAAAAAAAAAAAAACGAAGCCCATTTTTTTCAGGGTGTGAAATGGAAAGCTTCGCTACGCTCATCTAAAAAGTAAAAACCATTGTTCTCACCTAAACTAGGAAAACGCAGAATGTGCGTTGTGAGATGAGCTTAGAGTATGGCAATCTAGAATGAAAAATAACTTGTCAGCTCAATTTACATCTACAAACCTTGACTTACTTCAAACGTTCAAAAACCTCACCTGCAACTTGTTGATATTTATAGTAACCTGCAACCTGTTGCATAAACACTTTGCAAAACTAATTGATCCAAATATTCAATAAAATGTACACGTTTATTGCGTTTTCTTCATTATTTCTCATTCGATTGTTGTAAAAATCTCTGAAAAGGTGTATAATAGTATTTTTCATATTCTGTGAGAATTTGAGAGCTTTTGAAAAATTCTTGTTTTTCAATTATTTTTCCTCCGGGTTATTCTTATGAGGATTTTCCAAACTTTCCGATTATTTTCCGGAAAAACCTTCCGACCGATTCCTCTGAATAACAATCCCAACCTATTCTGGTATGACACCAACGTTCAGAAAAATTTTCAAGTGGATTGATTCATTTCTCTGACCTGTATGCCGCGTACATAATTACAAAAAAAAAAAAAAAAAAAAAAAAAAAACATAAAAACGAAGCCCATTTTTTTTCAGGGTGTGAAATGGAAAGCTTCGCTACGCTCATCTAATAATAATATATGATTAAAATACAATTCAAAATAATCGAAAGGAGATATAGCCCCATATACTTATAGAGGGTGAATCACAGGTAACTATATAATATAGGGATTTCAGCACCCTGATATGGAGTACTTTTATTTCAGGATTACACCACTGTAAACACACATAATATAATTATGGTTCTTTGAGAAATTGTGATATAATTGCGAAACAGTCACGTAAGTTTGCAAAGTGTGTAACTGAACCAAGCTTTTGTAACAGGAGATTATATGGCAATAACTAATTCGATAATTAGAAGAAATGTTAGCTAAAAACTCTGTCACGTGAGTGTGTGTGTGTGTATGTGTGTGCTTAGAACATGCAGAGTTATTGTAAAGTTGTTAGAACTAAAGTGCTAATAACAGTTTTGGTGACAAAATGTGTGACATAATCAATACGTATAACTAGAAGCATATGTTGTAGGAATTGAACATCGACATCATGCATAAGCCTGCTTTGTGAAAAAAAAATTAAATGAATTAATAGAAAATTATGATAGCAATTCAGTTCGCAGGATTGAATTATAGGCTTATACCTGATGATTTTGTTTATTTATTCATTTAGAGTTGAACAACCACTGCTTTGATTACTAAGATCATTTGGCGTCGGTGAATGATGGTTGAGATAGTGTGAAGGTGAGGGGTTATTAATTTGGTGTTTTTGGATTGTGGAAAGGAGTCTGCCGTGACCTATTGTTAAAGAGTATCTCAATATGAACCCAAAATATAGAAGGAAACCACGAAAAACCTATGTCAGGATACTCGACCATGGCGGGTATCTAGCCTCGGTCTCCTAATTGACGGATCAGTGTGCTAGCCACTCGACCACTCGTCTCAGTAGGTTATTATAAATATACTAGTAGATTATATACGTTAGATATACGTGTATCCACTAACGAAGAAGGTTCCGAACGACCATCGCCCCTATCCCACAACACTAACGGACGGGTGGTTTACGCCTTCTTCTTTCGTGTACCTATTTACAAGTATATGGATGATGCGATGGAATACCGAGACGCGTGGCTGAGTGGTAACACACTGAACCGGCATTCGGGAGACCGGGGTTCGATTCTCACCATGGTCGATCATCCTGACAGGGGTTTTTCGTGGTTACCCTCTGTCGTTCAGGTTGATGCTGGGATGGTTCCTTAACAACAGACTACGACCGACTCCTTCCCACCATCCAAAACACCTAATAAAATGACCTATCATCTCATCATCCCATCATCTCATTCATCATCTACCGACGCCTTAAGATCGTAGCCATCAGCATAGTTCGTCGTTGACACCCAATAAATATATATATATATGAAAAAAAAAATACGATGGATAATTATATATTATCGCCAACCCGACATAACACCAACTGCAAGGTAAAGTATCGTCGGAAGCTCAACCCCGGTCTACTGAATGACGATTCAGTGTGCTAGCCACTCGACCTCTTGTCTCAGTGCTATTGCTACTATTATACAATCCCATGTTATTGAATAATGTCAAACAAAGGACAAAGAGAACAATCGTTATTAATTGCAATCACTGCTGTATATATCACTTGGTACACAGATGAAATCGTAGCTCACGATACTATAAAATACTTGATGAAATTACAATAACATGACACGACCATGGAATGAAGTATTATTCTGGAGCATTTCAGCGATATAAACAGAGAAAATGATATATTATTATACAGTTAATGCCGGGATAGAATTGAAGAACAGATAATCGTGGTTTTAATGAACTCTAGTAGAGAAACATGAACCATGAATAGGTTTTGATGAGAGCATGCTATAATTATATTGCCATTTGCTTAACGACCCCACCAACAGCTAGGCTATACGAGGGTACGAATGAGCAGGTGATTTTTTTCTTTTCAATAATAATAATAATATTTATTTCCGTCCAAAAGTGATCATATACATGATATTGGATAGGTTATAATAAAATAAGTTGAAAATACATAATATCAAAAAATTAACAGAAACTATGAAACTATGATGTGATGGTAACTGAAAAGACGTTCACAAGAACACATGCCTTATGCGGGACTCAGCTGACCGAGCTACCGAGGGTGGCAATATATCGGATTTACTATGTTAGAGTACAATAAAATTGTTTATAGAACAATAGGCAACTTGCAAGCATTTCAGATTTGATTTTTATCTACGTGGTCGAGTGGCTTACACACTGAACCTTCATTCAGGAGACTGGGTAGTATAGGGTTCGATTCTTCCCATGGTCGACCATCCTGACAGTGTTTTTTGTCGTTTTCCTCTGTCGTTCAGATCAATACTGCGGGATGGTTCCTCCACCTTAACAACAGGTCACGACCCAACTCCTTCCCACTATCCAAAAATACCTAATGATAGGCCTATAAGTTATAACCTTACACGTTCATGCACCACTAGTCCACGAATGGAGGCCGGGGGGGGAGGGGGGGGGGGGGGCGCTGAAGAGAGCATAACGGAATACAGATACTACCAAGAGTGAACGTGGGCTTAGTGTGTGTAATGCTATGAAAGCTACTATTTCGGGGAATTGGTTAGGGTTGTTTGGGTCAGTTTTGATAATTTCCTCAAACAGGTACAACCTCTCCATTCACTTCCACATCCTCTTTTTAAGTAAACACGCCAAGCCCACGTTCACTCTTGGTATAGTGTCCGTATTCCAGATGAGCTCTCCAGGCAACCCGAAAGGAATAGCCCGTGTATTGCCATCCTTTCAAGGACACCATTTTTTTTTTAAATTTAATTTTCTTTTTTAAATTGGACACAATTTTACTATGTATAGTCTACTCATCCATTTCCTTTCCTATAAGAAATCTGTTCAGTATATTATTAATTATTAATGAACGTAATGTAACATATACCACATCATGTATGTTGTTGTGTATATGTATATGTGTGAAACATGTGTATAATGATAATGGTTAATTTATACTAAACAATTTTTCAGAAAAGCAAATGAATGGGAACAAATACTTGAATTTTCGAAAGAAGAACAAAAGGCACGAACTACCTGTGGGCTAGTGGTGTGAAATAGGGGGGACGGTCGATCGAAACCTTCATCGCTCGTGAACACATTCTATGCATACACTTATAAGAGCCTGCCAGTGGCGGACAGAAATCATCACTCATCAAGACACATAGGGTAACTATCCTGGGATTGGGCCAAATCTCAGTGGTGAGCATTTTTCCAGTGAAGAGATTTCAAATTGGTCTTTTCAAATTCAGAGAAAAGTTGAACATGCCACTCGAAATACTCACAATTCATTGAAATCACCATATTTGAAAACATTTGAGAACAAAAAAAAAATCATAATTTATAATTCCAGATCGTGAAAATGAGCAATTAAACTCTATACGAAATATCTTTTTTAAATTATCGTATGCCAGTGAAAAGATGGGAAGGAGGGATACCCGCCAATAGATCTTAGTAATCATTACAGTGCGTCGTTAAAACCCAACCCAGGAGGGATACTTGAGAAAACGTGTCTTCTTCTTTTCCTCCATTCTTATTTCCACTTGGTGAGGTAGGCGACATGACACAGTCGTTCCCAGTGGACCTGATCTCGACAGTTTTCCACTGACAGACCTAGTTCCCACATATCTTCCTCTATTTTCTTCACCAGAATCTTTGATGGCCTTCCTCTCCTTCTCTTGCCTTGCAACTACTGTACCAAAAATCCTCATCCCTTCTTTGCACATGTTCCCACAAACGTAGTTGATTCTCAACTATAGCTTCCTCTTATTACTTTATTCCTAATCCTATCTTTTCGGGCAACTCCCAGGGACCACCGTAACATCCTCAGTTCCATCACTTGAGGAAAAGTACAAAAAGGTGATTGTCATAATATAAAGAACAAATATAATTACATACGTATATCCGCGAGGGGAAAAAATCGTCTTCCCAACATAACAAACAAAAAATTGCCGTTTTTTCGTTCTTCTGAGGTACTTTCATGGTCAATGATATATCAGATCAGGCCAAGATTTAAGATCAAAAACATAACCAAATCTATCAAAAGCTTTCAATGTTTGAATCTGCATTGTCTTTTTTTAATAAGTTAGTTTTTTAATTAGTTTTGTTTCTCTTCCTTTTCCTTATCAATCTCAAATTTTCAAGTGTACTTGGCTAGTATCCGAAACGAAAATATATAGTATCCACTTCCACTATGCTGAGATGCATAGTTGAACATGAAAATCCTCCAAACGACCTAACTGTTGGTGAGGTTGTTAATCAATCAATCAATATTTGAAAAAAAAATGTATTCGAGAGATGTGTATACATTTTTCCAAGTGTCGCCACTGGAAATTATCACAATCGCTGTTCAACCTTGTCTGGTAATTAATTTAAAGTGTATTCTATGTTATTACTGTGTTAATATTTTAGGTAAACATGTACAATGCTAACATCTCTGTCATGTAGAATACTTGTTGCGATTGCAGATTGTGCTCATTGTAATGTCAGTGAAGCTAGAGGATAAGAGAGGAGCTCCGAACAACGTCCACAGTGTTTCGTGTGCAAATGACGGCTTGAATAGTAATATGACGAGCAATACAAATGGTTACATACTCCAGAAAAATGGTGATACTTTCGAGAAAAATAGTGAGACCAACCAGAAGAAAAGTAATGGACTGCAGAAAAACGGTGATACCTTTCAAACAAATGGTGATTTGATCCAGAACAATGGTGTTTCACTTCAAAATAATGGGAAATTACTTCAGAAAAACGTGTATAACCAGTTAAATGTGAAGAGTGCCGACTTGGAAGAAAAGAGTATCAAATTTGTTCCGGAGTATAAATGGTTCAACCTGATATTTATATCTTTATTTCATGTGGTAGCGTTTTATACTTTTTTTACTTCGTTTTTGAATCTCAAATGGCAAACATATTTGTGGGGTAAGTTATTATGAGTTGAATATTATATTATCATATATTTCCAGATAACCAATAGTGAAAATTCACGGATGCCGAACCATATCCTGAAACCTACAAAATTAACATGAATTAATACCATTCAGCCAACTTAATCGATCTACCTAACTAAAGTAACCTAAACTGAATTAATAGTTTTGCTATGCCCTTGGTCCACCAGAAATTCGAGATTTTAGCGCGACTACAATTCGTGTGTGAGACACTTTGATGGCACATTGTGTCACATTGATTATTTGATCATGTTTCTCTAATCCAATACATATTTAATTGTATAACAGTCGTGTGAATATAGGCCCATTTATATTCCCCTAATACGGGTGGAAAGATTTTGTTCGAAATTTTGTTTGATTGTTTGGTCGAGTTAAGTTTTGTTTTGTTTGAATTTTGTTTTGATTTTGTTTGAGTGAGAAATTATTTTCATTTGAAATGCAAATTGAAAGCTCAACCACCAATAGCGATTGCTGTATGAACACAGAATAATATAAAAATAAAATAATTCTAATCCTAAAATAAAATATTAAGAAAAAAATAATCGAATTTACATTTATCTACGTTAGCTTACTTTTGACGTGGTTTTTATAATTATATCACGTTGATTGCTTATGTTGCAATGTGAATTGATAATTGATTATGATTGATTTTATTTAATGAAGCCAGTGAATTGAGATGAAATACCATCAATTCTCCAATTGTTGTGAATTCTAATAATTCATTCAGTATAATTGTTACTATAATTAACTATGAGGAATCAAAACTAAAGAAGATTTTGACTGTAAATAGAAAAAAAAAAAAATATATATATATATATATATATATATATATATATATATATATATATATATATATATATGAATATATGTATATATATATATATATATATATATATATATATATATATATATATATATATATATAAATATATATATATATATATATATATATATATTTATATATATATATATATATATATATATATATATATAAAGTAATCAATGAGTTATGAAGTCAAGAATATTTCAACGCAACCTTACAGTTTTATCCAATTATTCAATTAGCCCATTAAACGAAACAATTTAAAATAGACTATTCATTTATCAAGCTGTATATACATATCTCACCAAACAGCTGAAGAATTGATAATATGTCACTTGTATACTGACGAGTGACCAAGTGTCCAACATGTTGAACCGTCATTCATGATACCAATGTGCGGGGTTCGATTTCTGCCACGGTCGACTATCCTGGCGGAGTTTTTTTTCTCGGTCTCATTATGTAATGGAATTTTTCCTTATAGAGAAGTCACTACTTTTTCCTTCTCAATATCCAAAAATGTATAATATAACCTGTCATCTTATTTTCCCATCTACCTGACTTATGATTCATCGACGCCAATAGATCACATTCCTCGTCAAATTGCGTCGTAATACCCAATATATTTGTCTTAGTTTTTCCATTAGATATAAATAATACGTACATACAAGATTAATTAATACGCTCTTCCACAAAGCCTAATAATGATGAAAATAATGATAATGATAATAATAATGAAGTTTATTCACAGAATAAGCATTTACAAGTTATGTTTCGTCAGGATAATACAAATGTTTAGACCTAAAATAATAGGTCATCAATATTATAAAACTCATTGTCCAACAAATAACAAATAACAATTAATTACATCAATTTTAAAAAGTTTAAGAGATTCTATACATGATAATTCTTCAGGAAGAGCATTAAAATTTTTCACAGCATTATGATCAAGTCCCGACTCATAGAGGGCAGTGTGATGACTTGAAGTTACAAGATTTTTTTTTTTCAATATCATCGAAACTTGATACAAAATCATTGTTCCCCAATTAAGGGTACAAGATTTTTTTTATTGCGAGTGCTGTATGCATGGGTAGTTTTAATTGTTATATTGTTATAATAAAATGTATATCATGTAATTTATTGTATTCGTTGTTTTTCAGCCCTAATTTTGGGTGGTGCCGGTGGATTTGGGGTGACTGGTGGTGTACATAGATTGTGGACACATCGGTCGTATTCTGCAACATGGCAACTACGCGCCATCCTCGCTCTTTGCTATTCAATAGCTGGACAGGTAAAGTAGAATGATAATTACAGGACATTACAACCCTGCAACTAGATTTCAATCAATAATGATGATATTTATTTCCCTCATTTTAGAGAAAACCAGAAATAATCATCTCAATTTCAGAAATGTTAATTAATCTTTCGGTCATCCAGAGACCATGCGTCGTGACGTAAGCATTTCCTATTTTTAATATAAATCAGAATCAGAATCGAGGGATGTCTACGTCATGGCTCAGAAAAAAGTTGGATTCTGGAGGACAAATAATTAATTTAAATTTCTGACATTGATATGATGATTCCTGGTTTAATTTGAAATAAGGGAAATAAATATTGTTACCATTCATATTTTTTACTATCTTTGAAATCATACCATCTTCTACCATCTATTGTTACCATCTTTAAGCTTGGTTGAATGGAAGAGCAGAAGTTATAGTAATTGAGTAATTGAGTAATGTAAACCTGAATTTCGCCATTTTTTGTGTTATGTACAAAAATAAAGACAATTGAATTGAATTGAATTGAATTCGTTGAAATCTACTTTCGAGGTTATGATCGATGACCACTAAACAACATTACAGAAGTGTTGAATTTGCAATTCTTGCGAAATACAAAAAAATGGGATTTCAAAAGAGTCCAAATCAATCATAATTCAATAAACGAATTTCATATACTGTATGTCTATAACCGTCCTCCTTAGCTCGATCGACTAATTGGCACCACGTTATATTGAAGTCACCTTTGGGCGTAGATTCGTGTCCCACATAAGGCATGGGTTTTTGTATACGTTCTATCACATTATCATCAATACATAGTATCATTATCATCTGCTCATTCGTTCCCCCAAATAGCCTATAGCTAAAGTTGAGGTCGTTATGCGAATAGCAATCAAAAGTCAAGTCAAGTCAAGTAACGTTTTATTTCATTCGTAAATACATTATATAATAACATTATCACTCACTCGTGTGTGTGCATGGGCTGGGTGCCTTTCAAGTATTGAAATACGTTTACTTTAAAATGAAAAGGAATTTAACTGAATGAATTAATGATTGAATGAATTCAAATGAAGATAAATAAAATATAATATAATAGCAATCAGTACCATTTGAACATATGTCATTATATTAACAGAGTTATTATTTTGTTTTTGTTTGTTTCAACATAAAAAGTTGAAATTATTAAACTGATGAGAGTGTACATGTAATAGTTGATGGGACTATATCTAGCTTTCCTGATAGTTTCACTATGCTTAACTACTATACAATAATACTATACTTAATAATTACAATGTACTGAACACAGTAGTCGTGTAGGTACATTACCCAATTTGTGTTCCTGTAGAAATCAATGTCATGCTTCTGGCCTTTTCACACTATCGAGTTGGATCATACAGCATTGTCCAGGATGCCGGAGATAGCTAAAGTTTGATCCCAAACTGTTTGAAAAAAAATTATCAGAATCATCCCTATTTGGATCACTCGGGATCACTCTATAAACATAGATTACACATTCTATCTAAGTATTATCTATCGCGTTGCATCCATCGTCTATACGATATGAAGCACAACGTGTAGGCCTATATCGTAATTACAATTTCCATTAACAATTCTCAATTATAATATTTCACGATTACATGGTAATTGATTTATCGATGAGGTATAGAAGGTATGGAAATGAGATAATATATATATATATATATATATATATATATATATATATATATATATATATATATATATATATATATATATATATATATATATTTATATATATAATATATATATATATATATATATATATATATATATATATATATATATATATATATATATATATCATATTATATTTGTAACATTTTAACATTACATAATTTAATAATATACTCAACGTTCAAAATACATTCATTACATGGTTAGTGAACACTAATCAATTCAATCAAATGTGTATGGTTGAAAAAAAATTACAGACTCAAACCAAATGAAACTAATCGAATTATAATTTTCCAGTATTTACTCAGAATGGATAAAATGTTTTATGTAATATTAAAAAAAGGACAAACGATTTTGTCAATTTCCACTTCCTATACGTCCGTTCTTCAATTTTGTAAATATAAAATTCGATTGAAAGTCTTGCTGTAGTTGCTGCCAAATACATTATTATGTAATAAGCAAGCAACATTAACTGATTTGGTCATTCAATTTCGCCTTGTGATTTTCCAGTATGATAATTAGTATATAATTATCACTTTCCCATTCATAAGTATGATAAGTATACACACAAGAATGTATATTGAGCATCTTGAAGTGTGTGATACTTTTCCTTGATGTGTTACTGATTATGGCATGAAATGCTGTCTAACATTTGAAAATATATGTGTTCAATTAATTAAAACTATGTTAAACATGTTTTTAATTCAAACATGAAAACTACCAAAGATGTTATGCTTGCATATTTGGAATAATCACATATCGATCCATTCATTATATAACACATTTTATCTGTTCTTCAACACCATATATATATATATATATATATATATATATATATATATATATATATATATATATATATATATAAATATATATATTTATATATATATATATATATATATATATATATATATATATATATATATATATATATATATATATATATATATATATCATATTATATTTGTAACATTTTAACATTACATAATTTAATAATATACTCGACGTTCAAAATACATTCATTACATGGTTAGTGAACACTAATCAATTCAATCAAATGTGTATGTTTGAAAAAAAATTACAGACTCAAACCAAATGAAACTAATCGAATTTTAATTTTCCAGTATTTACTCAGAATGAATAAAACAGTTTATGTAATATTAAAAAAAAGGACAAACGGTTTTCTCAATTTCCACTTCCTATACGTCCGTTCTTCGATTTTGTAAATATAAAATCCGATTGAAAGTCTTGCTGTAGTTGCTGCCAGATACATTATTATGTAATAAGCAAGCAACATCAACTGATTTGGTCATTCAATTTCGCCTTGTGATTTTCCAGTATGATAATTAGTATATAATTATCACTTTCCCATTCATAAGTATGATTAGTATACACAAGAATATAAACTGAGCATCTTGAAGTGTGTGATACTTTTCCTTGATGTGTTACTGATTATGGCATGAAATGCTGTCGAACATTTGAAAATATATGTGTTCAATTAATTAATACTATGTTGAACATGTTTTTAATTCAAACATGAAAACTACCAAAGATGTTATGCTTGCATATTTGGAATAATCACATATCGATCAATTCATTATATAACACATTTTATCTGTTCTTCAACACCTTTTTTCATCCAGACTTGAAAAATTATCAGACATATGATAAATGTATTGAGAATGATCACGTTTCAATACATTCACGTTCTGAATATAATTGTAAATGGGAATAAACATCTGAACTTCACTTCGTATTTTCCTTTATAAATGTGGTTCAAGAAAGTATCAGAGACGAGAACAGTGAAAACACAATATTTTGGAGATTTCCTGCCTTTTTCAGGTATACGTAACAACTAGAAACAACTGTAAATGGTACAAAATATTTTAAAAATCCAAAAAGAAAATGTGTTTATCACATTTCACTACCACGCCGTCAAAAACCACCAGCCTTTTATTGAATTCATTCGAACTGATACCTGAGAATGTTATTTGAAGTTTCAATGTTGAAACGACGTTTCGTAAAGTATAAATCATTTGTGATGAGATTTCAGAATTGAAATAATCTAAATTGGGTGATCTGATATTGAGATGAGCGTAACAAAAATATGTAGTCATATCTGAATATTATTAAAGGTCATCACAACCTTGGGACTAGATTGGAATGAATGATGACGTATCCCGCCCCTCCCCCCCCTCCTCATTTCATATAGGATACTAGAAACCATCATCTCAATTTCAAAAAACATGATTAATTGAATAATGTTTCATCAATAACGTAAATAAATAACAGACATTTATAATGTTTCAACTTTCAATATCATCAACTTACAAGAATTAAGAATTATACGAAATTTGCCAAGACGATTTTATTTTTGGCCCCTTTAGGCCATATAATGTCAACTCATCATTGGTTCTATTGCATGGGGTATCACATCGGAGAGCAAACAATGGCCAACTTTCAGTATCAACCAAACTAATTTTTTAGTCAGATACCGGAATGCGTATTTGAGCGATGAATAATATGATATATCAGAAATATAGCTCAACTTCATTTTATTGGTAAAAAAAATTTACAAAATAACGTAATACAAATGTAAACAAAATAAATACACAACAAAATAAAGTCTTCACAGTTCCCACAAAACCACCAAATATGGCTTAACTTTGGATGTACCAAAATAAAGGTTAATAGATTGTGACTATTATGAGAATAAAAGTAAGTGCTGAATAGTTTTAGTTAGTATGTGATATAATATATTCATTTCTTACGGTATTTAAATTACAACAACAGAGTGAGTATGAAAATGAAAGAATTTGGAAAATAAATAGGAAAAGAGAAAAGAAATATCAGTTGCGCCCCCTAAAATAGTTTCACATGTACGATTTATATTATTTGTGAGGAAAGTTTTCAATTTTTGTTTGATATTACGATAACAAACTCAGATTTCTAAGGGAGATGGAAATTTTTTTTTAAAAGTTCAGGAATTATATAGTTTAATTTTCTTTTCCCATGCTTATTTTTATAAGGAGGGATATAATAAACACCTGTATTATGCGCTCTAGTATTTATAGAAGGATCATTGTATTCATTTTAATTCTCGTTATTATTTTTTTTTTTTCATTCAACATTTATCATAACAAAACACTTGTTATAAACAGAATTACAAATAGTATCTAAAATTAAACAAGGAAGATTCTTCAATCACATTGACACTCAAATGAAAAGAAAATAACAATGAGCGTAAAAAATGAAAAAATAATAAGTTGTAATAATGAGAATAAAATAAGTTGTTTATTTGATCTTTAAAAAAGAAAAAATTATACTCACATAAGCCGAAGCTTGTGTGTGGGAAAGGAGAATAAATAAATATGAATCAAAAACAAATAATGACCTCGAAATGTGTAGGTTTTGATAAGAATAGTGATATGAGAATTCAAATATTTAGAACCAAATTAGTGAAGCGATACAAAAATATTGAGTACTTATTTCAAATTAGTGACAAAACATAGAAAATTAATGATAAAAAACAGGTTCAACCAGTTGAATTTTGTTGGAACAATTAGATGATTGATGAATAAAATAGGAAGGCGGTGACATAACTGTTTTGAACTCGAGGTGCATGAATAACTTCCCATCACACCCCCTTTGAATATGCATATACCGCTCATCCAATAACGCATATGCTACGTTTTCCTATAAAATCATAACTCGAGGCTTGTAGAGGGAATTTTCAAAAAACTGGCAAGTTTCACAACCGTACCATTAAGAATAATTCACTTTCCATGCATTTGTATGTTGTATGTAATCATTAGTTTCATAATGAAGATTACAATCCTATGAAATATGCTGTTTAGGAAGGTATGATAACAATAGCTAGTTTTTCGTTTTTGCTATTTAGATTAGCGTTGTCGGACCACTTGAGCATAAGCATAAAGCCTACAACTTCTGGAACTATAAAAATTATTGACAAATGCAGGCTGAATAATTAAAAATGTAATTATCTCCGAGTACACAAAATGATGATTAAATATGAATCGGTTTACTGTCACTGGAGGTACGAGAATTAATTAGTATAACCCTGAAACACACCATGACTTTCGTATGCTATTTGGTCACAACGCAGTCCTGGTGTCAAAGTTCATTCATTTCAGAATTCAAAATTATTATTTTCATTATTATTTAAACTCTTGCAATTGCACATAAATGCGCGGTGGCAAGTTCCCTAACTACCCCTATCTCGCCACCTTCCTAACCCTCTGACGGAATAACTTCAACCTAATTTCATTCCCTTCAAAACCACCTCAACTGAGCCCATTCCAGTCCCTGGCTGTCCTATTCAAGAAAGAGAATTTACCGACATCTAATCTACCCCCCTTTATGACTATATACCGCTCTATCATGACCCGCCTACCTCCATATCCTGACTCATTCCTTTCAATCAACTTATGCAGCTCCCCCCATCCCCAAAATTATTAAAATGAGGTGGTTAGATCGCCCTTGTGGTGCCCCGTCCAAACGATATATTACTTTCATTCATAGGCTTAATTGGGGAACAATGATTTTGTATCAAGTTTCGATACAATTAAAAAAAATGACCAAGGGTGATCACAAGTTAATTCGCTTCCTTTGGCTCAAACTAATTATCTGTTAGCACAACTGGCTCTGAGACCAGTTTTGCGAATAATAAAAATGCCTCAATAAGCTAATGTTAATAAATTAGGGTACATAACTGTCGAAGGTGACCAAAGGTAGTAACAGTAGTAACAAATCAATACATAGAATCTTGAACTATAAAAAATATACAGACTATAATATTCTTTTTTCTCCCACAGTCAAGTCTCCCTTAGAGACTTTGTGGATTTTCTCTGACTGTTTAGTGTATTTATTATTCATGTCAAAAATTGATGACAGTAAACAAAAATCCGTTAATTATAGCCTAATCAGCAATTGTCTTATTCGTGAAATAGAACCTTATAATGCCCAATGTACTAACTGATTAGCGAATAAGGAAAATTTTGCGAATAACTTGCTATCCTTTGGTCACTTATACCATTATCCAGCTTTCTATCAATTAAAACGTAGATGCCCATAATTTATTGAAATTATAATGATGCATTCATTTGTTCTGTTTGTGGGGAGCTGAAATAAATGAATGAATTCATCTTCACTATATTTGTCCATATTCACGAATCAATGTCATTGAATAAAACGTATATCAACACCAGAATTTTATGCTCCCTAATTAATATGACATTATATTTTTGTGAATACAATTAGCCAAACGGTAATACGTCGATTAAATCCATCACATTCATTCTTGGTATTCATTGGCTTATTACCTCGAAACTAATTGAGCTCACAAAAATAGAATAACATATTAATTAAAGAACATAGAAAAATCTTGAAGTTGATAAACTCTACTTTGATATACGTATTTCACGTATTTTATTCAAATTACACTGGTTTGTGAACATGGAAATAAATAGGGAATATGAATGTCTTCATTTTTATCAGACCGTGCATTCAACATAGCCGCATGCTACTGAGAGAACCTCAACTTTCAACGACACATCGATGTCTCTTGAGAACGTGTCTATATTTCGAAGGTTACGTAGAGGAAATGTCAGTGCTAATTTCTATTCCAAATATCAGTCAGTCAATATACCAGCTGTGCCATAAGTATAGGAATAGTATATCAAGTAACAAAGGAGCCACTGATTCAGAACTATGGTAAATAACTAGAGAACTAGTGAAAACTAGTGAGAACTAGTGAACCAGTGATACGTATAGATGTTCTCAAGTCGACTTCACATACTTTCAAGTTTTCCTCTGTACTTTTTTGTACATGTTATTTATAGGTACGTGCTATGAAATTAGATGGGAACGAAGATATAATGGCGACTTTGAAAAAGGACGAAATTAAGACCAGATGGGTCATTCAGATCTGTCAGAAAATAGCAATTACCGATCAGCTTTAAGTGCATAATCTTTGAAATTGTAAAGGGGATCACACTTTAGATAATATTACAAATCCATAAAGGCGTAGAGGTTCTAAAATCAGAAATTACAGATTTTTAAGTCAAGGGTTGAAGAACGGGAATCGCTGAAATATTTCAAATTATTTCATTAAAATATTTCATTCAAATTTAAATCATGAATCTATTGGATTTATAACAAATTTGGAATCGAAACTCTTCGATCTGTTACATCACATTTGAAAAATATTCGTTTATTTTTTTCTCCTTATTGCTATTGCACAAAAAAAAATCAAATTCCACGGCCAATAAGACATTGCATCAGCTAGTTACAGGTAGGTATTTGTTTTAACATTCTCATCAAGGTTCCTCATTGTTTTCCTCTGTCGTTAAATTAAACACAGGACACAGCTGAGGTCAATCACTATATGACTTATCACTTATCACTATATAATATTATTAATATACATATGCTACTGGGAGACCCAGTAATTTTACACCATGACAATCCTTCACTCACGCCTACATTCAACCTGAATTTTACATTCTTCATTTGCTTATGCAATTCTAATACCAATCCCTAATAAATTAGAAGTAAATTAAATTAATATAATAAAATAAAATAAATCAAATTAGAAGCCTTATAGTTCTTTCGATTGCAATTTTGATTATTTCACCATTCTCAAATGAAATGCGAATAAAAATAAAAATAGAAATATGCAAATAGAATGCAATTCTATCCAATCATTCAAATTTCATTCTGATCGTTATTAGTTATTCATTGCATCTTCTCATCAACTCATTCATCATTCACCAACCGTCCAACGCCAATTTATATCTGAGTTATCATTACGATGCGTTATGTATACCCAATATAAATTTTATGAATTATTTTTTCACGAGGATCGAAATTTGATACAAAATCATTGTTCCCCAAATACAGCTTTTTTCCTCAATTTTTTTCTCTTCTATCTCCCCAATTCCCCAATTAATGCTATACGATCGTTTGGATTGGGCACCACAAGAGTGATCTCATCACCCCATCTTGATCATTTCGAATTAAAAAAAAAACAATAAAATAAATAAAAATAAATATAAAAATGAAATGAGAACCAAAATGAATAAAAAATAAAAGTAAATTCATCTTACATTCCAGAACACAATCTACGAATGGGTACGCGATCACCGCGTTCACCACAAGTTCAGCGAAACCGACGCCGACCCTCACAACGCCAACCGCGGCTTCTTCTTCTCGCACGTCGGCTGGTTGATGCAGAAGAAGCACCCCGACGTCCTCACCAAGGGCAGCGTCATTGACATGAGTGACGTCGTCAACGATCCAGTCGTCCAGTGGCACATGAAATATTTCACGCCTATCAAGCTGGTCATGTGCTTCGTCATACCGATTCTTGTGCCGCATTACATGTGGGGGGAGACGTGGTATATTTCAACCGTAGCGGCGATTTTCCGATATATGGCGGGGTTGAATTTCACATGGTTGGTGAATAGTGCAGCGCATATCTGGGGGAATAGACCATATGACAAGTAAGAAATTGATTGTTGATATTGTTACTACTTATCAACTTCTTACAAAAAAGGTATACCTCAGTATAAAAGTTGAAGTTCTATTTATTAATTTCAATCTAGATTTCAACTTTTTCGGATTTTGTTTCCACATTTTTTGATTTGTTTTTCACAGTTTGTTTATATATGTTTTACAGACACATCACACTCATACAGTTGAACTATGAATCTTATAATCTGATGAATGGATGGAATGGATGGATGAATATTATGATTTTACGGCGCGTCAACGACCTGGTTATTTTGCGACGGAATCTGATATGGAACTATAAAGTTGTCTTGAAGTGAATTTTCATGTTTTTCATCTGGTGGATTAGTTGCTTTATATTTGACTGAGACGTATGGTCGACTGGCTAATACACTGAACCGTCATTCAGGAGACCAGAGTTCAATTCCCGTCATGGTCGACCGTCCTGAGAATCATGGGGTTTTCATGGTTTCCCTCTCTCATTCAGGTTATATTACTGGGATGGTTCCTTAACAACAAGTCATGGCTGACTCCTTCTCACTATCACTATTGAAAAAACCTTTCTTCTCATCATCCCACCATCTCATATATCATTCACCGATGCCAATAGATCGTAGTTATCTGTAGAATGCGTCGTTAAACCCAATATGAATAACAGTTATATAAAAGCGTCGAATGGCGCCGTTCCATCCAAATGGTATAACAGCTAACAATGATTAGTAATTGAATCCCAATTCTACTACATCAATTGAGACATTGAGACCGTAATTAAAACATGGTTGCCCACCACGTCGACAAGATGGATTGCACGTCAATCAACTCATTTAGTTCGTCCTATAGCGATGCTATAATGTACGGTTTCTACTTTTAAATTTCAGGCTAAAGGTTACCCTCCAATTATATATGCTTCTCATTTGGCTAGTCTTTCTCTTTCAACGGTCGAGATAGATTAATTTGATTGTCACTCACTACCTTACTCACACTAATTAGTACATCACGTTTCAAATTCCGTGATATTAATTATATTCTGATGTTACGAGTATTGTGTGCCATGAAAATTGGCGAATTATTCTACTGTCTGGAGTAACGTCGTCATTAATTGCAGAATTCGCAGTGAATATTATTTTCACTTCTATCTCATCATTTTTCGGAAGTTTCTTCTTATAAGTTGTTCCTCATTTTATATTTCAGAATAGTTCGGTTGATTCACTTTAAAATATATATACAAATGTAAAGTTCTGAGTCTTCCATAAATAAGGAATTTTTCTGGGTATACTCACTACAACTGTCACTTAAAATATCGTCCTAGATTCAGCTTGTTCAAAAGACTAGGCCTTTGATTGGTGAATATTTATTATTATTACTAGGCAAACGCGTTATGTGTTTCCGCGTTGATGGATGAGCTGGAACATATCAACTTATCTTTGGATTGGTTATTATATATATATATACACCTTGAGATCCAAACCATTACATCACTGCCATTTTATTTTTCATTAATAATTTATATGATAATGAAGAAGGCTTTGTTTTAATCGTTTACAATCAAGTGGTGATACTTGTTGCTTTGATTTAATAGGTATCTTAATAGCTTTGAATAATTAACACAAATAACATTATATATTTTTTTACATCGAAACGTCTGATCCGATTCAAGTGAAAGTTCGGAATAATGTGTATCATTATCAGATTGATTGAAATTCCCTGAGAATTTGAATCCTCTCAGATGAAATATTTTTCACGAATGTTTTCCTCTGGGTTATTCTAATTGGATTTTTGAAAGCTTTGGAATGAGTTTTCTCAGAAGTGGTTGAACCGATCGCGCCTCAAAACTATACAGCATCAAGTCAGATAGGGGTTCATCTGTGTGCCAAGTTTCATCATGATATAAATTTTTGTTTGACCTGTAGAGCGCGAAAAAAAAACACATTCGATTTTTCAAGTACAGTGAAATTGAGTCTTCGCTACGCTCATCCAATTATTATTATTTTATATTGAACTTATCATCTCTTTATTGGCATATCACATAAAAACATGCATAAATCCCACACTATGACCCACAAAGCCGAATTGGGCTTGTCTGTGGTATAAACACAATGATTAGAAAAGCAAAATGCTACGACAACAAAAGACATAATAAATCACGATCTCTTGGACTGCAAAAGTTGACATATTCCGTAGCCCACCACATGAAATTTTCTGCAGATTTCAGAAGCAACTTTCTGCTACGATTTTGTGCTATAACAACAATGGAAATACACGAAGGTTAGACATGTTGCCAAGGTATTCATCTCTTCGAGTATACATCACCCATCAAAGCCCTGGGGCCGAATTCACAAAAGGTCATAACTTTGATCCGGCTCAAATTTACAACAATTTCTAGAGATAATACTATATTTGATCTGTTATTTTTCATTTTTTATTTTAATAAATAATAGATTAATAATAGTAATGAATTTAATCAAAAATTAGGATTGAAAAATCAAAAATAACAGATCAAATATGGTATTACCTCTAGAAATTGTCATAACTTTGAGCCGGATCAAAGTTATGACCTTTTGTGAATCTGGGCCCTGGTCCATTGGAGTTGGCTAGGCCTAAGGTATTATTTTAAGTGACAGTTCGGTAAGGCTCCTGAATTTTCAGATTCCACAGCCTTCTCTTCGGCTTTGATTTATTTTAATTCAAGCCCGATTGAGCCTATTTGAAATAAAAATGCTGTTCAGAAAGTAGAAACCAGAAACTAACTAAGCTTAACTAACTCTATTTGAGTGAGCACAACACACTGTGGCATGCTTTTAAAATATATTTACATTCTAAAAATATGGAAATTTGTAGAAGTTTTGATTTGAATAAGTTTTGCATGGATGATCGCCACCATTGAATGAGCCATTTGAAATTACTCAGTTCCGCTTGAGTCTTTTTATTATACATTGGTAGGTTATCAAGAAAGCTAATCCTAAATAATGCGGAAATAATGGGAAATGTTCATGATGTTTGAGTTATGCTTGGTACCATAGTTCGTCATTGCTTCGTTAACCTCAAAAAGTTAACGTTTTATTTCCAATGTTACATGTGTTATTTCGTTAATGATTCAGTAAATTAGCCCAGCGGACTCTTCAACGAACCATATAACCATGGACTTGATAACAGTATATAAGTCCATGACATAACTAACTGTCCCTAAATCTAATTTTCTCGTCCAACAGGAGAATTGGTCCCGTGGAAAATATAACGGTCGCTGTACTCGCAATGGGTGAAGGCTGGCACAACTACCACCACGTATTCCCGTGGGATTACAAGGCAGCCGAACTGGGACACTATTCATTCAACGTCACCACATTCTGGATAGATCTATTCGCGAAAATCGGTTGGGCTTACGATCTGAAATCGCCGTCTCCCGAACTGATCAAGAAAATAGCTGAGAAACATGGCGACGGGTCAATTGGAGGGCATCATGCTCACCACGAAGAAGTACCGCCACCTTTATCGTCCTTCAAAGCTGTCAACGAAGTGTTGAAATACGTCATTCATAACAATAAGTCGGTTAAACAATGTTAATCTGGTATTATCAATTGACGACTCGCATTCTCCGCCCCATTGACGTCACAAATCATAACATCCAATCGACGGGGCTGTTGGAATTGAGGTGAAATTCAAATATCCAATCAGGGTGTCTCCAAATGACATCAAGTGATATAGATCTGGAGGGCCGACTGGTAAAGCCACGCCCATTACGAGTCGTCAAATGAAAATTATTATTTCAATTCTCTTTCTATTTTAATTGTTCGTTCAATATTGAAAAATAGGAATTATAGGTATAGCATTTTTTTATGTTCATTTGATTTTATGTATTACACTGAATGGAAGGTATATTTTTTAACCATTACTGGTAACCTAAGCCAGTTGGTTGAATAAGTTGACGGGAAAGTGCTTATTTCTATAACACAATAAACGAATGAAGATGCATTTATTGATATTATTGTCACAAATAATCGGAATATTTGGTTACGAGTAGGATATGTGTACATTTCTGCGAATATTTCCAATAAATATCTTATACAAAATCCCTCACATTTGTGTTTTATATTTCACTTCCACAAAATTCAATACAAATTGATGTAGGGGCCTACTCGTTCTCTATAAGAGACCATCAATGCGAATGAATGAATGAATTATATCATGAAAATTATGATAAAATATATCATGAGTAGGCCCACATATTTCAAGTGTTGTATTAATTTTATTATATTTACTATTCTGACCATATACAATAAAGGAAATGTATTCAAATATTTCCATGCTATCAACTGTATTGTATATTGAAGTGATAGTGTACCCGACATGAATTAAAATTATGATAATTTTAAAATTTCATTTTTTTTTTCTTTTCATAAACATCGAAAATTTGACTCGAAGCCATATGGTTACCAGATAAAGGCAAAGGATGACAGTTTGGGATCGTTCGAATGTTATGTGATTTGATTGAGTGAATATTAATGTAATTTATTGCGATTTCAAATATCTGATATCCATATTGCTCTACGACCTTCATATATCGTCATTTTTTGTCATACAAAAAAACTGTTGTTTGAATTTCGTTTTTTTTTTGTTGGTCAAGAAATTTAAGCATTCTACATGATGTTAAAATGTTCCACTTTCATTTTTTTTTACAGAATGTCTCTCTAACTGATCAAAATATATAGTATACCGGTTGTAGCTTTCGTCGGTAACGTGCAGTATAGCAGCTACTTAGCGGTCTATTATTATAGTTGAATTTATTCATTCAAAATAAATCATAATTACGATAATTTTATAGGCCCATATAGAGAATCACTTTCAGCTATTGAATAACATTTTCAATTTTACTTTCATTTGCTTGATTTAAAATATATCTCTATTTATAAAAATTAATCGAGATGAATACGGTACAATTAGTCTATCTTTATGATGTAATAATAATTGTGAACGGACGGACGTATTTCCTGTGATGTTTCTTCATTTGTGATACTCTTTTAAGCTTTTGTGAATGAACATCACGAATAATGTTATGGTGTTCGACTTGAAATAACCTTTTTCTTAAAGATATATCTTTTTATTTTGAAAGATATGAAACTTACTAAAAAGCCAAAGAAACAAATACCTTCTCAATGCCTGCAAAACGGTTCACATACAACACCATCAAAGTAAGTACTAGTATATATAATAAGGTTGTCAACAATAACTGATTAATTGATTACGATCTACATTTTCTCAAGCGATACAATAATCGATTCAATTATTACATTACGATATTTCCGATTATCGAAACTATCTTTTGAATCTTGCAAAACGTCTCTCTTTTATGTTTGCATGATTCCTCCAATCAGTGATATAGAAAGTGTTGGTCTTCTATTAATCACTCCAAAGGAGAAACGCATTCATAACGAAATTATGTGAATTGAAAATTTCAATACAATATTGGCCAGCCGCCCGGCATTATTTAAGAGGCCCTAGATGATGGTGTTTTGACAGATGACACCCCCGACCTGACTTGTTGGAACCGGGCGAAAGATATATTTATTTATTATGTGGACATTCGGTGAGATTATCCTCGATGGAAGAGAAAATATTTATATGTATACGATCAATTATCGATCCGATGTGAACAATAATCGATATGAGTATTCTCATCGAGAAAAAACCTTACAGAAAAATATTCAATAGCTCAGGTGTACAATTTTGACAATTTTAGGACAAAAAAAAACAGTTTGTATGCATACGGCATTTTCATTTTTTAGGTGTACATTGTTTTTGTTGTTTTATTTTTTATTTTATAACAAGTTCATCAATTAAAATGAAGTGGTAAGATCGCCCTTGTGGTGCCCCGTCCAAACGATCTTACTCTTCATTCATAGCCTAGTAATTGGGAAACAATGATTTTGTATCAAGTTTAGATGTTATTAAAAAAAAAGATGTACAAAAATATTTTTTAGAAAATAAGAATCACAACATACACGACCGAATTTGACTCATGGCTTTGAAAACGTACAATAAAAAAGGTATTTAGTTAAATCGTATGAACCCATTATTCAAGTATATTCTACTAATCAAGCTCCTGTCACGCACATGTCACGCATTCGTCACGCACGTGAGGGTTTGAAAGTTGATAAGTTATGTATCTTCACAGAATTCGCAAATTAATAAATGCCATTTTTATATACAATTCATTTGTAACAGATTACAACAAAAATTGAGTGCCGGACCTATTATGCCCGGTACTAAACTTTTTTCAAGGCTTCAGCGGAACTGCGTGTACTATAATTGCGTTATGGCCATATTTTATTCTTACACGATTAGATTAACGAAGAGGTGAAAGTACTTCTCAAAACTTTTTTGTACGATGAAAAAATTGACATTAAGAATTGTATCAGGATAATTATATTTATTATTTATGATTTAGTGTGATAGTCAATGAACTTATCGGGGAGAAAGCAATCGACTTTTTATAATATATTTAACATCAATATATATTCAGAACTGTTACATCCAAAATAAAATTATTGTTGATCAGACGCACTGAGCTAGTAATGTGAATAATATTTCATTTTATTTTTATTTTGATGTAGAAAAATTTGTCCAGAAATGTATTCAACTTGAAGTTATTAATAGGTTTTCACATTAAAGTGACTTCAACTCTTAAACTTCCAAACATATGAGCAATAATGAGAAACTCTGAATTTGTTTGTCTATAGTAATTAATAATTATTCTAATAATACTGTTAGGAAGAGTGAAGTGACTATTCGTCAAACCGGAAATAGGTTTCAGATTGGTTTTAGTTTGGATTGAATCAGTAGGCCTACAAGATGTTTTTTTGTTTGTTAATTAAGTTAATGTTGGTTCGAACATTGATGATAAAGTGGTCTGTAGATAGGCAACGCCGTATGACAGAGCCTATGCTCACCAATTGCTCACCAACAATGAAAAAAGTTGCTGATCACAGCGCTCCTAACAGCATTCACTCGCAACAGTGCTCTAGCAAATGGCATTTTTTTGGTGATCACAGCACTCCTAGCAGGATTACCAGGCGTAACACTACCAGGGTCTGTAGACTGTTTAACCAGGGCGCTGCCACTCTATCCCGTAGGATCTTATTTACTTATTGGTTCAGGTTAGGTTAACCCGGTTCTGTGAACCGATAGTTAATGGATTAAGCGATAGCTAGCGGATTAACTTGTTATCACCCTTGGTTACGTGCACTATTTTCGTACCTAAAGGAATAGTAAGCTAATTAATACTTGACTATGATTTAGTAGAACAAGCTCTAAGTTAGTTAGACTGGGTTGATTTAGGTTAGGTTATAGGCTGTGCGCAACAACAACAACAACAACAACGTCCACATGTGTTGACATAGACCGATTGTCCGATGAAGAGCGGCTGCCCAGAAAGATACATTCTAGAATGTAGGCCTATCAGTATAAAAGTGAAGATAATCAAAAAATAAAGAAATGTTATAATTGATATAACTGACCAACCTGAATATGTGAGAAAAATATATACATTTTTTGGTTTAGAAATTACAACAAAAATTGAAAAACCAATAATTTTATCATTTTCAATATCAGAAGAAGAGAATATATCCTTTAGGTGATTTCAAAATATGTTTTCATTTTATTTCAATAATATCATACAATTCAGATGGGGATTGTTCAAAATTCGGTACTATGTATGATTTTATCTGAACGATAAGGATTTTTTATGATTATGGAAGAGCCAGTTTGAATAATTCTTGCACTTAAAATGTGAACTTGATTCATATGTTGGCATTATGAAAAATGAAAGCAGAAATTGGATTAGAAATAATTGCATATAGGGCCTACTCGCCATGTACCTACTGTTCATAGTGCAATTGGGATTATCTAGTCTCACCTATGATTTAGAATTCAGATAACAATTCATGAATTCAAACAAAATAATATGAGTCATACCAAAAAACTTCAAACAAATAAACACACAATTTCTATGACAACTAATATATGTGAAGTAATTTGACGACTATAGTAATTGACCCACCCACAAACGTCACAAAACAAAACATCCAATCAAATGGGCTGTTTGTTATGTGGGAAAATTGACATTGTCTATCAGAGTATCTCTAAATGCCCACATGAAGTATAGATCAAGATGGCCTGCCGATAAGCCACGCCTATCACTGGTGGTCAATTCAATCGATACATTAAATCAAACTGGAACATAAGATTATTCAGAATCATATGAAATCATGAGTTCACTTACTTTTGATCCAATTCAATTTTGCTTATATTTAAACCACAATTTTGAAAATTTTGGGTGAATATGTAATGTATTTTCGAATTCTGTATCATCAGTGAAGTGATTTAATCTATAATTGATAATTAATTCCGAAAATAATTGATTTCAATCCATTTCGAAGTAGTAATTCATATTTTATATGCCAATCAAAATATATTTTGCTTCAGTCTGTGTTTATTTATTGAATTGTGTAAATTATTTCAGCATCTTATTTTTGTCAACTTGTGATGGCTATAAATAATAGACCTATAATAATGTATTTGCAATATCATTGCTTGGATGAAGAAACACTGATGGCCTTACGACAAGTCATGCATATGAGCTATCAAAACATATATCAAATATTAAACACAAATTGGGAAATAATTTATTTTACGTAATAGATAAATAGCGATAACATCAGAAAATAATT
This sequence comes from Brachyptera risi, assembly GCA_964007535.1. Lineage (NCBI taxonomy): Eukaryota > Metazoa > Arthropoda > Insecta > Plecoptera > Taeniopterygidae > Brachyptera > Brachyptera risi. The sequence goes on along the minus strand of OZ023328.1, from coordinate 17,456,509 downwards.
TAGATTACTCGTAATGAAATAACAATAATAAATAATAATAGTTGATATCGATAATAAAATGATGAAGAATGGTATCACAGCAACAGCAATCGATAACTGTTGAGGTAATATGATTGAATGGAAACATTCATACCATTTGAGGATTCTTTCAGATACATGCGCTAAATGTTCAGACTTGAATGGGAAAAAAGTGAATATAAATCAAATTTCGATATTATTAAATGAAGCTTGTAAACTAGATATATCAGAAGATATTTTCGCGTGATTCATTTTTTATAACATGTAGTATATTGATTTTATTTCTCTGAAACAGTTTTTTGAAAAAAAATGTATTTCTATATAATTTGATTAATTTCTCAATACTTTTCATCTGACATTAGAAAATTTCATTCAAGATTTCTTACTAATAAGCTAGTGGTATATGTAAGACTTGAGCAAAGCATTCATCCCTGATAATAATTGATCATTTAGTATGAACAGAGTATTATGCGGGACTCGAACCCACGCCCAATTGACTTCAGTTTCCATATCAGATCATTTGAGTGACTTATGCCTGAAGGAATACATTTGCAGTCTGTATAGCAACTGATGTCATAGTCTTGATCAGCTTCATTGTGCAAGAAATCCAAGTGTCAAGACCAAGTGATGCACTTCTTCAAGAGGTTTCAGTACAGATGTACTGATGCTTTGATCAATCTGAATCGTTTAACATTCCAGAACAACAATGGCGTACTTACGCCACGCTCTATAGCTACATACTTTACAGTCTACACTGATGATTATTGTGTAAGAATTTGAGGGGGTGCGAGCATTCGAATTTTCGAGTTCGAGTTTCGAGTTCGAGCTTTTTTACCATTTTCCTGTACTTATAGTGTCCCGAGTATGAAACGTGATTTTTTTTTATTACTAGCCAAACGCAACAAGAGCGTTGAGAGATGAGCAAGATATCTGAATGAGGTATAATACTCGTTAAAGTAGTTCTACCCTTGCTACTTTATCGACTCTGGTATTCTACACACCTTGACGTATGTAGAAAATCTCTCATTGTTGGGCAAATATCGAATCTAGAAAGCAGTGAATCTCGGCAACCTAAATTTTTATTCATTTCCATAATATATTTGATGAATCACAACAGTAAATTTAATTATTTTCTTCAAAACGTCTGGTTCGATTTGCGTACAAAATCGTGATAATGTGTATGTATCATCTATGTGTACACATTCGCAGCAAATTGTATTCAATTTAGAGAGATTTTATTTTACAAATTTTATTGCTCAGCCTTATCTTAAGAGGCCGCAGGCGCTCTACACGAGCTCGTTGTTCGCTCGCTTCAGACTCTCATACATCGTGTGCTAGGCGCCACCCGTAGACTAGCCCGCCGAACTCAGATTCACATAAACGCCACACTTCTGATATATTTCACATTCTATGTTTTTTTCGGTATTAAAAAATATGTATCTAGGTTTTCGTAAATTAGGAATTTTTCCATTTTCCATTTGAAGAATTTGAAAAATCACAAATTTTTGGTTCAAAATTCTGTATTTACGGTAACCTTCGTTTTTCAATTACTAACAGAATGCAAAAAAACGCTCATATTGATATCACACAAATTACGGCCGTGAGAGTTTGCGGCGTGAAATACGAGCGCCTGCGGCCTCTTTTAAGGGGGTTTTTAGAAACTTTGAGATGATATTTCTCAAAATCGGTCAGACCGATTCATACCAAAAACTTCACAGTTCCAAGTTGGATAAGTTTGCGTGTATAAAAAAAGTTTCATGTCGATCAGTCAACCCCTGCGACATGTGCAGTGCCCACATAAAAAAAAAAAAAACACACAGACAAAGCCCTATAAGAGTGAGATGGAATCTTCGCTTACGCTCATCTAATTATTGTATGGTCCAGAGAATGCTATACTGATATGCAAATCTCGGCCTACCATTTCTTTCTGACCTCAAACTTGAAACTCATGATTTTCTCTCGAACTCGATCGACTCGAACTCAAATTCTCAAATTTGCTCACCTCAAGTAAGAATGTAAGTAAGTGCATGGAAACCCCATTCATGAGGGTGTATCCGAGTCGATTTAATTCCAAGCGATATTTAAAGAATCTCAAAATTATAGAAACAATGATATTCTGAATACCTTCAAAATAGTATGGGTGAGAACTATTCAACTGATGGAGTATATATTCTTACGATTCAAAAAAAAAAAAAAAAAAAAAATATATATATATATATATATACAACACTAAGCCCGTGAAAATTTCAGGATCAAAGACCTAATTCAAATGCTTATATGATTTTGAACATATTGAAGAAATTCTATAAGTGTATAAGTTCTCTGATTTTATAAGAGCTCGATCATCAGTCAATAACCGATAGCCAATTTTCAATATCAACGAAACAAATCTCTTCATTCAGATATCAGAATGTAGGCCTATATCTGAACGCTGCGGCTCCCGATAAAGTTCGAAAGTGAATCACTGAAAATTTTACATTTCAACTTTCACTAAATCGACTCCACTTGTTCGAGTAGCAATCAGGGGCTGTGGTGTGGGGGGAGGGGGGTGACTGATCCCCCAATAATCATGTGATAGGCGTGACTATAACCACTGACCCATCAGTACAATTATAGAAATTTAATAAATATATTACGGATATATATATATATATATATATATATATATATATATATTTATATGTGTGTGTATATATATATATATATATATATATATATATATATATATATATATATATATATATATATATATATATATATATATATATATCACAACCTGATTTTCCTTGTTGCAAGAGTGTCTACAATAATAATATGTGGGGCTTATTATTTTTGCAACTTGGTTAATATATTTATATGAATGAAATACCTGAAACCTGCAGCTATCAATGAATTGCGCTGCCTCATCCACGTATATCTCCTTGAAATCACTTCAATATGTACACTGTCCCACGTACCCCGCACAATTGTCTATGACCACAACATGATCAATATACTCTTGAGTCTTGACCGAGGGGTAAACAATTAGTAAATTTGGTGTGGGCCTACAGCTTGAAGCATAAGTGAAAGTCTCTTTGCTACCTGGTCAAACCAGTCGATCATATATTGCATATATTTTCATATATTATATATTATATATTGCACATAGGATTTAACAGGTATCAAACGACAGAAACAGACTTTTACTTATGTTTCAAGCCATACACCTGATTTCAGATTTCAAGGAATTTCAGAGAGATTAAACGGGATTTCAAGAGGATCCAAGGGATTTCAAGAAGATTTCAAGGGAGTTCAGAAAGATTGCATGACAAGTGCACATCAGATTTCAGGAGTTGTTAACCCCTCGGTCTTGACCCCTCAATTATATTAGGGCTACGCCGTCTCTGCAAACAATGAACAATATTGTGACTGTGTGGGCTGAACTTTGATCTGGCTCGATTAAATCCTACTCGAGTGTAACACTTGTTTCTTCAAGTACTCAATCATGTACACGATACTTGAGAGTGTTTGATCACGCAGCGTGTGGTCGGTGGGGGGGGGGGGGGGGGTATAGCCTGGCAACCGGGCTAATGTCTAGTGGGAGCTGATATTTTGTAAAGTGACTCATAACCACTAAAATACCTATTGATTTTCGTGTTTTTGTTCTTTTTAATATACTTTCGATACAGGTTTCGAAGATGCGTTTTAGAAGATTGTACAGTTGATTATAAGCTCTGATGAAGTATAATAATGGTGAAGTCTGAAGTCATATCCTATTTCCAACAATTCGCGTTAGAGGGTGGTTAACACCGAACACGTGGGCACATTCCTCGCCATGGGCCCTCGCCATCTTCATCATCCACTAGTTCCACTTTCTCCACAAGCTCCCTCCATACTTCCCAATAGTCCCTCCATACTTCCCAATAGTCCCACCATTCTTCACTCTCTTCCACGATTATCTTCTTCCTTCCACATATCATCTTATCATTTCTTCCCATCTTATTCGTATTGTGTATCATTATTCTTAATGTGTTGAAGTATGGCAAAAATCTACTTCAACATTTAAACATTGAGAAACTTGAATTTTTCTCCATTTTTTTAAATGTCGAAAGATAAGAATGAGATTGGATTTTTCCACACAAAGGTGGTTTATTTGTGTAGTACATGCACTATTATAGATTCAAAACCAGGACGAATGGAATTCAGTTTCTAGCGAGGGGTTAACAAGTCACAAATTTGGTGTATAACTGATGTCAGATTTCAAGATTTCAGTTGATTTGAGGGATTTCAAGAGATTTCAGGGATTCCATGAGATTTCAAGGGATTTCAGGGGTTTTAAGGGTATTTCATGGCAAGTGTATACCGGCTTTTAGGAGTTTTTACACATCAGTTTCTAGTAATCTATAGTTTCTAGTAAACTTTGATTCGAGTACCTATAGGCCTTCAATATTTAAAATTCTATAAAATGTCTCATATTGACTGGCTTCTGTCAAGTGACGTCACTCATTGCTTAGAAGAGACGGACAACAATGTCTACCAATTGATTAGACGAGCTTTAGCGAGGATTCAATTTGACATACTGAAAAAAATTGGTGTTCGTTTTTATGTTTTTTTTTTTTTTTTTTTTTTTATGTTTTTTTGTCGGTTCTCCACAGGTCAAACGGCTACAGCTATCAACTTCAAACTTTTTTTCGTCATGGTTCCTCATCTAACTTAGATCTGTATAGTTTTGTGGCATTATCGGGTGGTAACTTTTTTTTCATGAATTTTAGAAATTTCAAAAATCCCCATTAGAATAACCCGGAGGAAAATACTTGAAAAATCAAAATTTTTCAAGACCTCTCAAATTTTCGCCGAATATAAAGGAAACTATTAAGCACATTTTGAGAGATTTTTCGCATCAATCGGATGAGAAATAACGTAGAAAACGCATTTATAAAGCATTTTCCCATCAATTTAGGCTATTCCGGGAACCAATTAAATCTATAGCAACAAGTGTCAGCAATTAATTCAAAACGATTGAAATGAATGAAGAGGAAGGCCGTGACATAACTGATTCTCGTAAGGTTTTTGAACGTTTGGAGTGATCCAAGGTCTGTAGATGTAGATTGGGTTGACAAATTATTTTTCATTCTAGATTTCTATACCCCTAAGCTCGTCTAACAACGCGCATCCCGCGTTTTCCTAGTTTTTAATTAGACGAGCTTTAGCGAGGATTCAATTTGACATACTGAAAAAAATTGGTGTTCGTTTTTATGTTTTTTTTTAATGTTTTTTTGTCGGTTCTCCACAGGTCAAACGGCTACAGCTATCAACTTCAAACTTTTTTTCATTATGCTTCCTCATCTAGCTTAGATCTGTATAGTTTTGTGGCATTATCGGGTGGTAACTTCTATTTTTATGAATTTTAGAAATTTCAAAAATCCCCATTAGAATAACACGGCGGAAAAAAATTAAAACATTTTCATTTTCAAAAAAATTGAAATTTTGTGTGAAGTTGAATAACATCTCGATACACATTTCTGGAAATTCTCAGCTTGATCGGGTCAGCCATTTTGAAGAAAAAACATGAAATGTGCTAAATTAGTATCACTCGAAGCCGTTTTTACCCATTTATAACTAAAATGCGAATTTAGGCAGAAGTTTGGCAATTAAGTCGACATACTATTACTTTCCGCTCGTCTAACAACGCGTATATAGCGTTTTCCTAGTCTATCGTCATTGTTGGTAACTTTTTTAGTAAACATTAACCAATCAAAGACATAGCCTCTTGGAGCTAGCTATATAGCCCTAGTACGTAATTTCAATTGGATTATAAGCTAAGAATCCAGGAGGCTCACTCTGATTGGGTAATGTTAACGAAAAAAGCTACCAAAAATTACAATTATAACAAATGTACGGTCTCTTGGAAGGAATCACATTTGATCACACTAGCAAGGAATTTATTAGGTAAGGGTCTGGTATACGCTGTGTTGGTATATGATCTGATGTTGGCCATGGACATTTATTACTTGTAAGAAGCCTATAGAAGTCAAATACTTGAGACAGCGTGATTTTGGTTCACTTTAATCAAAAAATATTCTATATCAATATTTCCATCACATTTGAAATTTTTTCCGTTCAAGATATTATACGGAGCACTAGTAGTGCAGAAAAGACAATATGCGCAACGATGATCATTTTCAATAATATTTTCATGAAATGCGTATTTTTTATATGCAGAGAGGTCACCAAACTGCCATCAAACTTCATAAGAAAAATGTGAATTGGAAATATCTTTGTCCAGGTGTATACTTAGCACTCGTATTCTTTATCATTTTTATCAGTTGTTTTTTTATCTTAATATCTTTTTACTTTGCACCTTATATAACTCGTCAATATGAGTGTTTTTATCGATCTATTGGGCTAGGTCATAGTTCTGTGAAGTGTAGACGGCGCGAGG
>OZ023328.1:17442330-17447370 GCA_964007535.1 Brachyptera risi | reverse complement strand
ATATATATATATAAATATATATATATATATATATATATATATATATATATTTACATATATATATATATATATATATATATATATATATATATATATATATATATATATATACATATATATATATATATATATATATATATATATATATATATATATATATGTATATATATATATATATGTATATATATATTCATATATATATATATAAATATATTTATATATATATATAAATATATATATATATATATATATATATATATATATATATATATATATATATATATACATATATATATATATATATATATATATATATATATATATATATATATATATATATATATATATATATATATAATATTGATATTGGGCATATATGAATTGAAATATTTTTAATAATCATGAGAACAATTTGAAAATATTTCTGAATTGGGATTGAAAAAAAAAAAATTATTTGAAGTGAGCATATTCAAATATAATTCTGTTTACAATTTTGTCTTTCACTCATATACATATTTGTATCCGTCTTTCTACCGTCTATCTCCCTCCACTACAATAATTTACGTCTCCCTCTCTGTCACGGCTCTTCTCACTCCTATCTTCCAATTCTTACTCTGTCTCCCGGCTCATCAACCTATATCTCTGTCGTTTCGTACTTTGCTCTAGATATCCAGTATCCCACTCAACTCCATTCTTTTTATATAGCAATACCCCAAGGTGCTCCTCAACTTGTACAATTTGTAAAAACATACAAACTCTGCTCTGATGAAATTGGGTTACTTATTTTTCTACCTTACTTTAATCCCCCCATCCATCAAAATAATATACAAACTTGAACCCGGTTGTACCAACTGTTATGCGTTATGAATTGTTGAATAATCATAAGCAATGGGCTATAGTAACCAATGGGTTAACTTTTATCACCCTTGGTACGCATGTTATTTTCGTATTTAAAATGAGAAATGACAAATGAGAAAATTCATTCATGACAAATAACTCGATTTTGAGTTGACTGATGCAGAACCACCGAAGTGAATTAATATTGAACTGATGAAAAATAATTCACAAGTGTTTGACCCGTTTTATCCGTGTACTGGCTAAATATTTTAAAATGCTAGTTTAATCCGGGAATTTCAACTTGTAAGCAGTTGAAACTTGCCAAAGTTGATGTTCAAACTATAATGAGCATGTCATCAGATAATTGTAATTTCCATAAGTCTTGCCGTTTGATTATCATCATAGTTTTATAGTTGCTAAGAATATTTTACAAAATCTTATTGCATTCTGAAAGAATTTGTATCGATGAAACGGTAAGACTTTTTAAAATTCTAATAATCTGATGACATACTTCGCGAAAAAGTTTCAAAATTCAATAATCATTTTTGTAGAATTCCCGCATGCAACGAGCGTTATTGGTTATTTTGCCGGTACACGAAAAAAACGGGTCAAAATATTTTGAGCCATTTATTCATCAGTTTGATATCAGTTCACTTCAATGATTCCAGATTAGCCAACTCAGAATCTAGTTATTTGTCAGATTTAGATTTTCTCATTTCTAGATGGATGAATCTAGATACATCTCATAACTAACTATTTGATACTTGATTTTCAGTTGTCAACCGGCTCTTAATATTATTGTTATTGTTTATCTCTATACTTTCATTATTGAGAAATATGAATAATACTATCGAGTATTATTGAGTATATTAATACATAGGCTGCTAGTATTGTTATTGTTTATCCGTACTTTCATTATTGAGGAATGTAAATAATACTATTTAGTATTATTGAGTATATTAATTGAGTATCCAATGGAGAATCACATTTCTTCCAAGTAGCTCTATAATGATACCATAGAATGGTGATACCGTTATATTATAGGTCAACTACTAAAACTAATCCATAGTGAAACTGTATTCCTGTATATATAGCAACTAAGACAACCGTTGTCGAAAGCATGCATGCCCTCTATGACTCCCGTGGGTGGAGGCCGGTGCATGCTGACTGTAGGGAAATCTATGTTAGAGATTGGCTTCAAGGAAGTTAAATAATTGATAATATAAAATCAATACTACTGGTAGGTAACCCCCCCCCCCTCCCTGACTACTGAAACACTGTTCATTTCTTCAATCTGATCATAAATCAAATCACAAATCATAGTTAAAAATAGTTCTGTTTATCAAATTGCGATTGCATTCTTGTTATATTTATCCAGTGAAATGATCGCAGATGTATCAGTTATATCTGTATGGACTCATGACTTTGGCCACTGAGCTGCACTTGATCTATCTGACTAATTTCAAGTAACAAATGTCTACGATCACTTATACAATTGTGATTGGGAAATACCAAATGGATAGAGAATATTTAACAATGGTGTCTAACTGTCTATCATCAATGGGTGACATCATTTGAGAGATGCATAATCAATCTTTGATGTTCAATTAACTTTTTGAACTGTATTCTAAATACCGTGAACATATTTCATTATATTCATTTCATTGTTTTGTTTAATATTATTCATGCATTTAATTTTATTTCCTTTTTTATTATTAATTATCTTCAACATTCGTTGTATTTTTTATTTCATTTAGGGTATTCCCTACTCATCATTAGAACCATTCATATGAAATCGTCAAAGTTGCGGAGAGTTTACGTATTATTACCAACATTTGTACGTGTTTTTCTATTAGTAGACCAACGAAGTTGAAGAACGAGAAACGAAAGAGAAACGAAGAGACGAAGAGAAGTTTAGATCTCTCGTAAATTATATGCAATAGTTTAAATAATCACCCTCTGGTAGCCCATAGTCATGATTCCCATTCATGTTACATGATGCAACTTGATATGCATTTACAGTAAGACAATCACGCCACTGTGGTGTTAGACCTCATGTTATATGACGCAACATGTTATGCTTTTACAGTACGATAAATGATAATCACGCCACTGCGAGGTCGGACCACGTTGCCCAGATAGGATAAGTGAGATACTTGATTGTAACAACGAGAGATGAAGTTTCCGATCGGCCGTCTCCTCTATTCCATACGACTAACGGGCGTGGGCTTCGCGTCTTCAAGTCTTGGGAATGCACGTATCAGAAGACGTGTTGGTTGCGGATTTGGTGTGCTTGCTGTCTGGTGAGTTGAATGTATGAGTCAGTATACTTAGGGGACACGATGAGACAACGTGGCCTTTCATACAATTAATGATGAACACGCGGATGCTCATACATTTTTTTAAGTTTTATAATCATCAAGACTTTATTATAATATTAACATCGGAAACTCAATATGAAGTCATTGTTTCCCAATTAAGGCTAAGGGTGACAGGTTAGAATGGTTGAAAGATATGCGCCGACCGGCGTATCTCTTATGACATGACTATTACATCCCATATGAATATATATATATATATATATATATATATATATATATATATGTATATATATATATATATATATATATATATATATATATATATATATGGGCCTATATGAATATTATACTCCAATTTATATACTGTATTGAAATATTGTATTCTCCTTTAACCTATAAGAATATATAAGGATGAATTTTGACGATGTTTTCTCCTTCATTATACTTGCATCTACAAAAGAAGAGGGCTGTCCACCAACTTGATGAACGTAAAATCTTCGAGGGTTCAAGGCTTTGAAATGATGCAGTTGCGTCTCTTATCTTGGACCTCGTCATGGAAAAGTCTACTAGTCTAAACAAAACACAGATATACAAATATAAGGGTGATTCTGTGCTTGTCATTTTGGCAGACAACCTTCAAACTGTAGGCTGAAGTCGGAAGGTCGAGTGAGGTACCTCCTATAAATATAGAATCAATTTATTTATATTTTGAAGATCGCCAGTGTGAATCTACAACAAGTTTGTTCAATTAAAATTATTAAATATATATTTAATAGAAACCTAGGTCATACGAATGGAAAAATTTCGATTTGCCTGAAACAGGGCCGTATTGAGATATTTTGCGCACCTAGGCTCGAGAATTATTGACGCCCCTCTCCCCCCCCCAAAAAAAAAAAAAATAACTAAAGTATAGTGATTGATTCAGTATAGTGCACTATCTCAGAAATATTACGAGCCCTAGGTTTTCATTCAGAAGCACATTTATAATTATTGTGTTGCGATCTCATGTAATGAGAATATCAATGGAAGGATCATTTTGTTAACTTTGATCGTTACTAAACATAATTTGTTGAAATAATAACATTTGAATTTTTTAAACGAGAAGACAAAAATATCACAAAGACTAGATTGAAGCCTATATATACACTTGACGAAAAGTGAAGCAATACAGAACATTCTTAATAATGATCCCTATGCATTAGTTGGTATCTCAAAACGTGAATATATATATATATATATATATATATATATATATATATATATATATATATATATATATATTCATATATATATATTTATATATATATATATATATATATATATATATATATATATATATATATATATATATATATATATATATATGTATATATATATATATATATATATATATATATATATATATATATATATATATATATATATATATATATATATATATATAAATATGTATATATATATATATATATATATATATATATATATATATATATATATATATATATATATAAAAATATTCACTCATTTTATTTTTGAGGGGCTGCGCCCCTTGAAAATTTGCCGCCCCACGCCTGGGTCTTGTGGACCTAGGACCTGATACGACCCTGGTCTGAAGGTGAATGAAAATATATATATAACATAACTTTGCTGTGTCTTTGGTTGCGGGATGGTTTGGCTTTCAACAGTCCATGCAGGTGTTAATAACCATAACAATCATGAGTAATAAAAGCATATAGTATTATTGAAAAAGTGAATGTAGAAATGATAACAATAAAAATCCTTGATTCTTCTTCATCCAAGTCCTACAATATAGACACCACACAAAGTATTTATCACAATATTCGACGGTCCGTATTTGTATTTTTGTATTGTATTTAACTTA
>OZ023328.1:17342330-17432330 GCA_964007535.1 Brachyptera risi | reverse complement strand
AATGTTACCGGTACTATCGAAGAAAAAATAACCTTTTCGAAAAATAAAACCTAACTTGAACCTCGACCCATCTTACACGTGCGATTAATTGTTTTAAAACTTGATTCATGAGATCCACCATCATCAGTTTCATCCAAATCACGTCACCCCCAGCACCCCACACCATCGATCACATGATCGCGAGATAGAACACGTGATCACGTTGCCGACCAATCCGAGGCCGTTTCTATAAAACCAGATTCTGTTGTCAGCCGCTCGTCAGTAACCAAGCCATAGTCCCCGCGTACAGCCGGCATTTGTGTAGACAACGGACAACGACAACGTGTGTTTTAACTGACAGTTCGTGTGTGCAAGTGTGCGATTGTGCCTGTGCTTTCAACTAATTGGATACCTCATATTTTACTGGTGAGTTGATACAAATTGTTATTTTATTCAAATTTACGACAGACGTCTAGTTTTAGCGAAACTATCTACCGTGTTTGTTGGTTAATGGTAACTGCATTTTCTGACGTGGTTCCACACATTTTTCATCAAATGGAAACTTGAAGAGTCTACGCCATTACTGAAATTCAACATAGATTCCTGGAAAAATAGCTATCCTATTTTATACAATAAGACACGTATTCAGGGGTAAATGAACGTCGCAATTCTCAAATGCTAGGCTATGTAACCAGAAAATCGATGGTTGGAAAACCATGTGATCGTATGCCTATATATGACGGGATTGGGCACATCGTGCACCTTTATATCTGGCATTTAGTAGGCCTAGCATCCATCATTGAGTTCGGGAAGAAAGATTCCGGTATATGAAAATTGGCAGAAACTGTGTTACGAGACATCTAATAATAATAGAGGCTTATTCTCAAGAGATTTGAGATGTAATCTTGATTGATAATATCACATTCATGTTCATGCTGACGAAAACAATGGACGCAGTTTTTCTAGATTTTAAATGTCAAAACTAGAATAAATGTATAAGGAAATGAATGAGTATAACTTGATGTAAAATGTATACATTTTTTGGCTTACACAGCACAAGTGCCTTATGTAATTATTATTGACAAATCAAATTACCAATCAATGGAGTATTTGCCTTCCAAGTATAAATCGAACTTGTAATAGTGAGCCACTGAACTCACAAGCTAATGATTAATAAGTTAATGAATATAGCGAATGATAGCAACTACTGGGCTCAACTGAGGAAAAGTAAAATCAATAAACGCGTATATAATTACTGATATTTTGTTAGCTTTGTCTACAATGATTGTTTCCAAGTCCGGCCATTAGATTAAAAATGTGGATTTACCGGTACGTATTTATAAATGTAGGGCCTAGCTGGATTTTGAAAGTGAAAGCCTTTTTATTCTAATTCATCTAATCTTAAATATCACTCTCACTTGAGTGAATTTATACTCTCTTATATAGAGAAGAAAGTTGTCGGATTTTTTTCTTATGGCAAAAATAATTTTATAAAGCATCGCTGAAATAAATGATAATACAGTCGGAGAGTGTATTTAAATAATATACAAATCAGTTGACATGAAAAAATCCTATAGAAAAACGAGTTCAACAATTTAATTTATATTCAATCTCTCCAGTATAGTATCTATTTTTTGCATTACATTCCATTACTTAGAATGTAGTTCTATGATTCTATGGGAGGAAGTATATTAAGAGTACCGGTATTGACTTTACGTAATACTAATATGCACCTTTACATTATATTTATCTGCTATGTTGAGAAGTAAAAAAAAAAGTGAATAATAATTCCAAGTGATGATACACGATAGTTAATTTTAAAAAGCCAACACCTTGAAATAATATAAAATATGTTGATAAAACATTGTTCAAAATGTCATTACCGGTACTTACTGGAATGTTCTGATAACTGTTATTTGTTTGCAATAGATATGTAAATAATGTAAAGTTTATTATAATAATTATTAATTGATTGACCTGCCAAGAGGTACAAGGATTGTTTTTATTCAATATATTGTTTTGTCATCATCTCAATGTAGACCACTCCAGTCTATATTAAAACACTGAATCATATTCTATGAAGAAATCGAATGGTTCAATTGTCATAGCTCCATGGTATGACAATGATTTTTAGTCCTGTTAATTACCGACTTGCATTGTTGGAATCCTACATAATAGCGAACAGCTGTTGAAATGGCGTGAGGCTATCAGGTGAGCGCTTTGAGCCAATCGGAGTAGACCACGCTCGAATCAAATCAACGGCCAAGTGCCGCTCTGCCAAGCAATGCTCCTACTTACTATAGCGCAAAGAAAAACGAGTTACCCACCGCCGCCGTCGTTGACTATGTGCGAATCAATGGTTGGTGACCCTGCCCTAGACCGTACTATTACGACGGGGAAAATCGATGGGCCATCTACTTGAGATGAAGGTTCCCAGTCACCGTCCCCGCTATCTAATAAACGTTAGCGCGCGGTTGATTCGCACTTTCTTCTTTTGTGGATACAGCAAACGATTCTACGTTTTTACTGCTCTCCTCCGCGGGGATAAGGGGACCTTAATCATGATTGGAATTGAACGATGAAGAAAATAATAAAAATTTAATACTTATTGATTGACCGGTAGATCTATTTTGCGAAAAAAAAGTGTATACGTAAACGTAGAATTCGTAGAAAAGTGTCTCAATCTTCTTGACTTCAATAACTGGACGAATGGCAGTAATGTTAGAAAAATGAAGCGCGCTCATTATTGGTTTGAATTTTATAGCTTGTTGAACTGAATTACTGTGAAATTCGAAATCTCTGTCGTCTTTCGGAAATACTACGTTAAGATATGTGAAATAATGGTACTCGTAAAATTCAATGTAGGTAATAATCCAATTCTATTCGTATTTCAAAAGACTTCCCGCCTGAGGTTTCGCGAATATTTGTTGTCAGATTTATGTTATATTTACCTAGAACATCATATTACAAATGCTTTCTTTCTATGATTACGCCGAACCAAAAGAATAGTTGAACAAAAATTATTTGTTGTACATGTTTTGACGCTCGAAACACCCGTGCGCTTGTAGTATGGAAATAGCATTCGGGAAAAAATATAAAAATACATTTTATAGCTGTATTGATGCAGAATGAAGGCGCGAAACATCCGTAGGCTAGTGTTCTGGGATCGAGACGCTTGTCGATCGGAACCTCCATTTCTCGTTGGCTTACGAGTGCGGCAGGCTTATTCTTGTGTTCGTAATGTATTGTATATGTATTTATTATATTGCACTTGTGGGGTTTCGACCCCGTTGTCAATAAAGAATTAATAATAATAATATTTTATTGCTCAAATGTGGAAAAATATATCTGTTTTCTTTAGGATCTAAAACCTTGCAAATTTAAAATATTGCCACAATATAGCACTTGAAACTGTCTTGGCTCAGACGTCTTTGGGACCTTGGTTCAAGAGTTAATAATCACTTTATACCGTTTCCTTCTCTGCCATGAGACTTAATTCGCGACTATTTCAAAAGTCTACTTGTATGTCAGAAGAAGCAGCGAAACACCCGTGCGCTAGTGATGCGAGACTGAAGAAACGGTCAATCGGTACCGTCACATCTCGTGGATATGAACCTTGAAGGCCAGTTCAAGATGAAGGCCGCCACACGCGATGAGTGAATACTCCTATTCACGAGATAGGAAGGTTCCGATCGACTGTCCCTCATATTTCCTGCCATTAGCGCACGGGTGGTTCGAGCCTTCATCTCACGTCAATTCAATTGTGATAGTTTGAAGCTATAGGATATCGCTAAGATTACAGTATAATCATGAGAATGGGTCATGCAGAGGTACTATTTTTTTTATCTGCATTCAATAGGGCCATGAAAAGATAAGTTCACTCATTTCGATTGCTCATTGCATTGAGGTTATTTATTTTAACCTGTTGATCCAGTTGAGAATTTCATCGAAAAAATTTGAAATAACGACGCTTTTCAACCTTGGTTCAGAATTGATCTTCTATTAATTTGTTGTTTAGAAGGCCCTATGTATTTGTTGTTGATATTTTGTTGTTTTCAAATTCAGTTATTTCTTTCGAAATTCTAGTCAACATTTTCATTGTGGGAAATTTTCGAAATTTCAGAAGGCCTACTATTCCACCATAGTATAGCGTAGCTATGCTAAATATACTGTGATACCACCTTCTAAAAAAATGCGATCTGTTGATTTTTCTTTGAAAACGCTATTTTCAGTAAAAACAAATATAATAGGCCTATCATTAGTTTTGGATGGTAATATCATCTCTGTGCTGCCTCGTCCGAACGATCCTACCTCGTCTATCGTAAACTCAATTGGAAAACAATTATCTTGAGAGTCGTTTTAGCGAAATATCAGTTTTGATCACTTTCGAAAGGTATGACGAGAACATATACCGCTATCTTCAATAGGCCTACCTTCAAGATGTTAACTTATTAAGTTAATTAATTATAATTCTATTAAGGCCCGGTATTACCAAGTCCAGTTAGCCTTTATCTGACAGTTCAAACTTGTTATCACCATGGTTACCTATGCTATTTGTTTTCACCAACTCTCAGATAAATACTAACTGGCCGTGGTAATACCGGGCCTAAGTCTATTAATTATAAGTTGAACTGTCTAGCTAGGCTTAAAACTCTTTGTCGCATAATTGTCAAGCGTATACGGCTAGATTTTTCCCTATCTTCCCTTCCATCCATAATTTTGTATCAAATTTTGAACAATAATTTTGTATCAATTTTCGATGTCACCTAAGAAACCTTCATCTCATCATCCCATCATCTCATTAATCATCCATCCGACGCCAATAGATCTTAGTTATCATTACAGTGCGTCGTTAAACCCAAAATAGAAAAAATGGTTTTTGAAAAAAATGACCCCCAAATCAGGTTTTATACGCGAATACGAAAAAAGCTATAGGCCTACTTGAAATCAACATGTAGGTATCACGTGGTATATTAAAAGAAAAAGCTATAGGCCTACTTGAAATCAACATGTAGGTATCACGTGGTATATTAAAAGGCCGGTTCGATGCGCCTTAAAACCCTAATATTCATTCATTTATTAAAAGGCCGGCAAATCGTTCGACAAATTTGGTCCTCGGGAAACTTTCAAATAAAATAAAATGTTTCAAACTTTCAAATACTTTCTATAATGCTCGCTTCAAGTGAGCTTTCTGAAACATGTTTTCATCGATTGGTTCTCTGCTTCCAAAATCAATCAACGTCAAACTAGAAGTGTCGTAGTGGAAATAAACGTAATTAATTCGAAGGCACAATTCGATCGGCGACGTTTACCATAATTCAGGCTAAGGCTGCATGATATACACGTGTATCCTCGAGATGAAGAATCCGAGCGACCGTCTCCCCTATTCGTACACCACTAGTCCACGGATGTTTCGCACCTTCGTATTATAGACATAGTTCAATAGGTTGTATTGTATATTGTACAGTACGTTTGTGTATAGTATATTCGAATATTTTATACATGTTTTTTTTCTTAACGAATAAACCATACATCTATTCAACACTACCGGTATGCTAACAATAGAATCTAACTGCAGTTGTAAGTATAGTTGGTAATACCTAGAGTAGTATCAAGGAGATGAGGTCGAGGAGTCAACATAATCAACACCTGAATGGTCGAGAGGCTAGCACACTGAACCGTCATTGAAGAAACTGGGGTTCGATTCCTGCCATGGCCGACTAACCTATAGTAGTTTTTTTTGTGGTTTCCCTCTGTCGTTCAAGTCAGCACTGGGATGGTTCATTAGCAGGACACGGGCACTCCTTCCCACTATCCATAAACACTTGATAGAATACATTTTCATATCTCATCATTCTATCATCTCATATATATCATTCACCGACTCCGATAGATCGTCGTTATCAGTGCAGTGTTCGTTAAATCCTATATAAATAGAAAAAAATCTTCAATACCGGTACTTGAATATTAATACAGCTATTATATTTAAATTCAATCTTGTCTGCTAGTGTAAGTTTCCAGGGATACCAATAGACTGAATGCAATTCTATTTGTGTAGTCATGGGATTACAGTCATGTGGACTGCCAAGTTATGTAATTTAAAAGTGACGGAAGAGACATGATGTGAACCTATAGCGAAAACAATAATTATACCTACCATATTAACAATGGTATATAGTGATTGTTTTCTTAAACAATTGTTTTCATAGAACAATTGTTTGTAAACATGAAAGTATGTTTTAACATTTAAATAGCTTTTTATCAATTCCACAGCTGATGACAGTAATTTGACATGCTGGAAATGTACATATTTTGGTTTTGCATCACATAAAATTACGTGCATTACTTATAATGAAACTTCTCCACCTCTTTCCAATTTACTTCTGCTTTCGTAGGCCTACAGTCGAGTATTATACGTTTCAACTGTAGTGTTTACTCATACGAACACACACAATTACAATAGAATGGAAATTACTCATTCAATTTGTTAAACTGATTGCAGTGATATGGTATATTGTTTATGAGAGAATAGATTCATTTGACGTCACATTCCTCCAACTTCTCTCCCCTCTCCCACCCTAGTAAAATACCTCCTTCTATCTACTGATATCAGCTTTTATAATCAAGGTATTCTTCCTAATCGAAATTGACACCACATGATGGCAAATTGACGATTGACATTCATGATAATTTATTGCAGGCTTCAAATCTAGTTTTAAAAGTTTTTAATTTTATGTGGAAAAAGGAATCAATTCAATCATAGGCCTAGATCTCTTTGCTTACTTAGTTTTACGTGTTAGTGTTACACTTACACACCTTGTTGGTTTTGAAACAGATTTGCTATTCTGTTATAATTAAGGCATTTCAGATTGGGTATAACTGCTTTCAATTTGTATTGTGATTGTATCTATAGGGCGGATTAGGGCATACCCTTGATAAATACCAATATTACTGTCTTGTAACTCAATTGGGATCAATCAATGAATATCATCCAATAATATAACTTACCATTACAGTTGTAGCGTTAAGTGCAATAAACCAAATATGCGATATGTTGAAATTTTGTTCACCCTAACTTCATATAGAAATGAAAAAAGGGCGAATCTTTTTTCAGGTGATTTGTTTTGATGTGTTCGATAGTAGGCCTAACATCAAGCCAAATGATGGCTAATCGGGTCAGATATAGGCCTATATTTCAGATATATTTTCAGATATATCTCAGATACATGAGTCTATCAATTCAGATTTTGGATATTTTCCTGTCATTCATCATGCAACCTTCAAATTTCATAATTTATTATCATCGAATAGTATAGCCTAATAGATCTATGTAAATCTATGATCTATGATATGTAAATGAAAAAAAAAGGTTTTATTGTAAATGAACATATTAGGAATAGCATTCTAGGCATATGCGAAAATGAATGTAGGTACCATTATGATTTTTTGATTAGGCCCTACTCTCATTTTAGGGATGAAAATAATCAATTTTTCATCAAAATGAAGTCATAATACCAACTTTGTATATCTTTCAAGTACTGTAACTTCGTCGGAAAAATTAAGCTGACTCCTGTCATCAATGACTAAGTTAGGCCTAGGGTATATCTATTTGTATTTTAATTATATTTTATAGATCAGTGTAGGGGCCAATCTATTCATACGAATAACCCGGCCTCGATCTTTAGGCCTGTAGGCCTACTTTGTTGGAATAACGAGAAGGAGACGGTCGTGGCGTAATATTAAGTTACCATCCCATCATTCACTTCAAACCACTGAAGGGAACCACAGAAAATCTCAAAGAAAATTAACCATGACGGGAATCGAACTTCGGTCTCCTGAATGAGCATCCACCACCCTAGCTACTGATCCACCCACCGGTATAAATCCACGTCTTTCTTCCCCACCTCGTAACTTCAACGAATTTCTCATGCATTTACCGCCCTTATACTGTAACATCAATACATAACAGAAAACGATGACTTTTGAATATATATCTCCTCTCTTCTCATTGGTCAATCGGAAATGTCAGCGCAAGCGCAATGTGCAGTAGTCCAGGGGTACTGGCAGTCATTGCTGACGTTGTTTAGCATTAAGAGCAGTGTCAGCGGATGTCGTCGCCGCGATTAATAAATTATTTTAAATTACTATTCGATGCTGTTCGAATACGCCCTACGAGGTAAGTGGCATGTTTAGGGGATGGGATGCACACACTCTTCTATACCACTTTGTTTTAATAGTATTGACGTTGCCCGGTTGGATAAACACGGTGTTTGTCGAATGAGGGTCAGCCGGTAGGGTGTGTGTTCAATCTCGCGCGCGGTCGACAGGCAAGATCTTTGCGCGACGTATTGATGAACTGATGGGTGATTCTGATAAAACCTGATGAATTTTGAAAAGTGTATCCTACTCTAGATGTTGCAAGCTGTAGGCCTACCATATATTGAACTGAACTATTTTTAAAAATCACACTTCTTACATTTTAAGATATAGGGCCTACAATGGAATGGATTATACCAAATACGCCATAATTTGACATGGAATTATTGGAATCATAGAATATCTGAAATATTACATATGTGTTCATCTTTAGAATTTCGAAGGTTGCGAGTCGGAATTGTATTTTTAACGCAACGATTTTATGAGGATTATTTACATGCATTTCTTCTATTCGGAACGACCCGACTTCTTAAATAAAAAGTAAATGAAGAGGTTGAATGAAAATTCGTTCATTTAAGGTCCGGTTTTGAGAATAATAACTTTCTTATTGAGCAATAATTAGCGGATCAACTTGTTATTATTCTTGGTTAGCAATGATATTATTTTTATCTTTCACCGATATTATCAAATATACGAATTGTTGTCTATAACGAAAAAAAGTTGTTGGAGTCTTGCTTGAATTTTCTTACCCGTCTCTGTCCTCTATACTTAGTCGGCTGAGGCACCGCTTTAGAAACTCAAGTCACTGTTGGGCATGGGTTCGAGTCCCGCATAAGGCATGGGTTTTAGTAAACGTCCTTTTACCCAGCATCACTTCATCGTTCCATCTTCACGCCCTCATTCGTATATGACCGAGATCTTGTTGGGGTCGCTAAGCAACGTATGGAAGATGTCATTACCCATACCGTATAATTATCATTATAAACCAAATAGGTCATACAAGTGTGACTCGCATATTGCATTTCTCTATTTCTTCATTTCTTTTTCTTATATTGGGTTTATCGACGCCTTATATTGATGACTACGATCTATTGGCGTCGGTGGATGATGAATGAGATGATGGGATGATATGAGATGAAAGGTTATTTTATTAGGTGTTTTGGATGGTAAGAAGGAGTCGGTCGTGGCCTGTTGTTAAGGAACCATCTCATTATCAACCTGAACGACAGAGAGAAAACCCCGACACGAAAAACCCCTGTCAGGATGGTCGACCATGGAAGGAATCGAACCCCGGTCTCCCGAATGACGGTTCAGTGTGTTACCACTCGGCCACTCGTCTCGGTTCATTTTTGAACTGAACATCATAATAACTCTGGTCGTGTATAGGTGTTATACTAAGAATTACATTGCCATATGGATTTAAAATTTAAAATTTTGGCATTTTAAATTTACATTTTTTTACAATTCATATTGTCTTTGTGGAGAGATATAAACGCTAGTTATTTTATCGACCGGTGAACTCGCCGATCAGAGCATTAAGTCACAAGAAAATGCAAGCAAACATGTGGTGTATTACCGATTTACCGGGTAGGCCTATACCGTATTTTGATAGTGCGAAGTGTGCATGATCAACATTCCACTACAAATCCAAGAATAACATGTGGGGTGTGGAGTGGGACGATGAATTAGGAAAAGCAATAGCATTCAATCAACATTTTGAGGAACTGTTCAAGAAAAGTGGAAAGGACTGGTATGGTGGGAGCAATTATTGATGAAGGCAAAGAAGTAGGCCTATGTATTTCAGAAGCAGAGATTATAATGTTTGCAAAACTTCAAACTTCGTTCCCAATTCTACTGTGAGCGTCGGTAAATTAGATAACAAATGATCAAAACAACAAAATGAAAAGTTACCGATCAATTGGAGCCACTGCGGCTATGAACAAACTATCCAATTTTCTCTTTCTTACTTTTAAATTTGTTGTTGTGAAAAGCCTTGCAAACTTCTTGCTCTTAAATCCAAGTAAACTCGTAATTTTGATTGTGATTATGCCATTACGGGAAATACGGAAACGAGACTAGTTACGCCGCGGATTCCCGTAGCAACGACTCTTGCCTAGATCAGAGTTTTCGTTTTGATTAATCAGAGTAGGCTACCTACTTATTTATTTTCATGCATGAATCAATTGTTCTAGACGAGGTGTTGCCGACATGGCACCGAACATAACGAGCAGCCCTACAGGCGTCCTGTTCGAGGACGACGCGACGCCCGGCGTCGCGACGGTGAAGCCGACGACGCTGCCCGCCAACAGGCCCTCGCGGCCGTACAGTCGGAAGATCGTGTGGCGAAACGTCGTGCTCTTCATCTACCTACACATGGCGGCGCTCTACGGCGCTTACCTCATGCTCTTCTCGGCGAGCTGGCCGACAGTCTTCTTCGGTAAGTTGCACCTTTCTCGAATGTTTTCGACTAGCACCATAGACTAAAGAATACTTAGTCTATGTAGTCTTCTTTAGTCTATGCTAGCACGCTGGACCCTTACCGCGACTGTCACTCAATAACGTCCAGGACCCATTACCGCGACTGTCACTTGAAATAACGTCCCAGGCCTAGATAGCTTCAAGAAACTTATGACTTTGATTGGATAATGTGCTCTAGGAGAGCTAAATACCATGGCAATACGATATAATAACAGTCACGGTCTCTTGGAACCCAAAAATGTGACCTAGTTTAGCCCACTTTAATTGACGACTCGCAGTCTCCGCCCCCTTGACGTCACAAGTCATACGTCCAATCGACAGGGCTGTTAGAACTGTAGTGAAATTGAAATATACAATCGGGGTATCTTCAAATGACCACACATGATATAGATACAACTGGCCTCTAGTGGTGAAGCCACGCCTATTTCGAGTCGTCTGGCTAGGATTTTGTGCTAACAACAATGGGAATATAACTGGACATTTTGCCTTGGCATGTTATACTTATAGCTCTGCTAGTCAATAGAAACCAATCAAAGTCTCTTGGAGCTAGCTAGGCCCAGGACGTTATTTGAAGTGTCAGTCGCGGTATGGGTCCTGGGCCTAGATAGCTCCAAAGGACTACCGGCTTTGATTGGTCTGTGTTCAATTGATGACTCGCAGTCTCCGCCCCCTCGACGTCATAAATAATACCGTCCAATCAACAGGGCTGTTAGAGCTGTGGTCAAATTCAAATATCCAATCGGGGTATCTTCAAATGACCACAAATGATATATATAGATCCAACTGGCGGACTGGTGAAGCCACGCCCATTTCGAGTCGTCAATTGAAGACCTAAATATGACAAAACAAGATAATCGCGGTCTCTAAGACTGCAAAACCTCAACATATTTCTTAGCTCACCTCAAGAGCCGGGCTAGGATTTTGTGCCAACAATGGACATACACAAGAACTGGACATGTTGCCATGCATGGTACTTAGCTCTTCTAGTAAATAATAACCAATCAAGAACTCAGTCCTTTGGAGCTAGTCGGACCTAGTCGGTCCTTCTTTTAATTATTCTAAATCTATTCTATATCCACATTATCCAGATACTTTTACTAGTAACGTTATGTGAGTGCATAATAACTATAGGGCAAAACGTGTCGACTTGGGTTTGCCAGGTTCCAAATGCTTGGATTTTAAATCTATAAAAACAACAATCATATACAAGTTTTCAGTTTTGAAATAATGAGAACAAAAGTAGGCCTATCTATGGACCGCATCTTGGACAGATTTACAGGGTGCACTTTCGCCACATATATCTCAAGAACTACAAACACTACGGACTTACGGTAAACTGCAATACACAGATGATACCCTCACAATTAGATTAGGCTTAATCGAAAATTGAAGAATAATTGTATTATGGAGCAATAAATGAATCAAAATGTGCCTAATTTGATGGTTTCCATTGCCCAATTCACGGTTACCGAATAATAGTGGAAATAAATTACAAACGCACATCTTCAAGTTCAACTTTGCTTATCAAAATTAGGAATTCTGATTTGCAGCTGTAATTCTACAGTTTTCCCTATTTCCTGGGCCAAAATGTGTAATGCTAATTTGTTATTTAAATGTGTAATTTGTTTTGTTCAAATTATAAAATGAAAAACTCCTCCATCTAGCGGTGGTTACTGGAAATCTTTCAATATTATCCCCTTTCTACTTTTCAACTCACAAGCAAACTACATTAAACTAAATTGGGTCAAGCATTTCGAAGAGAAACATTCTCAGCTAAGATGAGGACTCGTAATATAAAATCAGGCTAAAATGGGTCAACGTATTGAGTTCTCAGTATGGGCCTCTCATATTTCATGGAATTTGTAATACATAATTTCCCATTTATAGATCGTTTTGATTTGTGACTCGGAAGATTGAGAGCCCTTCGATGCGCTTCAATCCTCAAGGGTACAATATGTCATGTTTAGATCAAATTTCGTTCAATTTTTTAGTATCATACCTAGGATAATCTTCCTAAAAGCCTCTCACTCATCGTCTGAATCTCCAAGTCAATATCAGACCTGACGTCATTGATAAATTGGAGGTTACTGAGTGTTTTGATTACTGGCAGGATTCGTATTGAGGATTATTTCAAGTCTTTTGAATCTCTTACCACCGTTGTAGTTGTGTTTACTGGTACTTGTAAGAGTGATGCGACATGAACATGATATAGATTGGATTTTATTGATTTTCAATTATAGTTTACAAAGGCTTTCGTGCTGAAAATAAACATCATATTTACAAAATGAATATATCAACTTCATATTTACAAAATGATTCAATTAATTTTGTATGTTATCCAGATGATTCATGTAGTCTTTGCTGGTTATTCAGGTATACGGGGAATATTATTATAGGGCCCATTCAATGTTGTTGTTTTTTTCGTACCTATATATAACCATAAATAATTCTTGAAGAATGATTGAGAATACGAAATTTTGAAATTAATATAGGCTATGAGATGACCTACCGTATGTCAGTATATTGAGCTATATTGCAGAATACAATAGCTGCACACATTTTTTTCATTGACATTTCTTATGAAGGTACACGTATTCTACACTAGAGACTTCAAAACCCATTTGGGCTTGTCTGTGGCTTAACCATGATAGGCCTAAATCAACAAAGAAACTTGAACAAAACATAAAATTTCATATTATATTTAAAATAACATCATTAGGACCAGGAACAGGCCTGAAAGAACATTCAGTTTCACCTTCTTCCTTCATAAATGTGGCAAACACGTATGGTTACAGACTACGCAGTCCTGGTGTCGAAGTTATTTGTTTTTCATTTGAAATAACCAAAATGCTAGGGTAAGATCGCCCTTGTGGTGCCCCGTTCAAACGATCCTACTTTCATCCATTGCCTTGATTGGGGAACAGTTATTTGGTATCAAGTTTCGATGTTGATGACAAACAATCATATCAGACCTTTTCAATACCTATATCAATATATACCAGGCATTATACATATAGTTACCCAGGTCCGTGTGCGTATGTGTGTGTGCGGAACGTGGCCCACGTACACTGTCGTTGGTATAACTAATGAGTTTGATATCGGCAAAAGTCACTCAGCGACTGCAGCAAACGCAATTTGAGATATTATTTATTGTTATTATACTCGACCATCTGTATCATTATTATTTATTATTATTTTATTACTATATGTCTTATTTTCCCCGTCATATATCGGTATTTACTTTTGTCTTTTCAATGTCGTTGAAGGTCATGGTTCACATGAGGGGTCGCTCTAGTATTATAATAACCTCCTTCATTTGAGTCAAAAAAACAAACATCGTAACCCGTGTCCAATAAACATAGTATATTATATACTATGAAAATCATAATGATAAGAGGGCCAATAAACCCTTCAGTAGTAAAATCATTGATTGGGTTGTTGAGGTTCGCAGACTCAATATATATGGTACTCAAATACAACGTGGATTTTATCTCCTCATAATAGCTGTTCATAGGCAGCGTTACAAAATGTAACATTCTGACCACGACAAAACCAAAAATATATTAAAAATGGGAAGTAGGGCCCTACTTGTTATTTTGTGTTACATATTATTCAAATTGTATGCCCTATACGTACACATCAATCATATTGGTATAGCAGAACATTTTTTAAAAATCAATATATAGGTATAGAATATTACCGCATCAATGTATTGTTAAAATTGTAGATATTTCAATGAAACATATAGAATATGTGTGGCTCGATCTCTGCCTTCTGATCATATTAGATGCTATAGGCCTAGATATTTGATCTGGAAGAAATACTCTTAAAAATATTCTCTGTCAAACGGATTGGTCTGATTCGTGTAAAAAGGTGTAATAATGTGGATCATCAATGTTTACAAATTGAGTAAAATTTTCAATATTATCAAAGAATGTTTCTTTTTCCTCATTTTCGAAAAATCTCCCAAATTTCCAACTGATTTTGAAGTTGAACCGAAGTTGTTTACCAGATGTGACTCAATTACTGTAGATATACAGATTCCAGCCACATAAAACTGCTTGTCAAAGAGAAATTATGTGGATCAAAGAAAACCGTCCAACCTGAGGAGTGCGTGCAAAAATAAACTAGGAGATAAACAAATATTCAACAATATAGAAAACTCATGCAGCATGCACCTTGGGAGGAAGTCGTGACCGCGAATGGAAGTTTTCACTATCGCTCATCCAATGATGTAGTGACCTTACTCCAATGACCGTAGCTGTGTGACCTTTGTCGTAATTCTTGTATCAAACAATAGCAATTAACCGATTCAATTAAATACGTGTGCAATTTACTCTATTATTATAAGACCAGGTACAGTATTACCAAATCCAGTTAGTATTTATCTGAGAGTTGGTGAAAACAAATAGCACGGGTAACCTGCAGGCCCGTATCAAGATATTTTGCTCCCCTAGGCCTGTAATGTTTTGTCCCCCCCCCCCCTTCCTCAAGAATAACTATAATTCAAAATAGCGCACTATCTCAGAAATATGACAAGCACTATAGGTAAGCACATTTATGATTATTCTGTTGGGCTATGCAATGAGAAAGATCATTTTATGAATTTTGATCGTTATACTGAATCATATAGACTATATATATTGAAAAAATAATATTGAAATGTGATAAATGGGTAGACAATAATATTATACAAAGTCTGTATTGTACTCTAGACGGAAACTAGCAAGACAGAACATTGGTTTTAATTGTCAGCTAATAAATATTATATGAAAATATGCGATCATTCAAAATATATTCACTAATTGTTTCATTTTTGAAGGGCTGTGACGCCCCTTGAAAATTTGCCGCCCTAGGTCCAGGCCTCGTCGGCCTATGCCTTGATACGGTTAATAAGTTTAAACTGTCGATGAAGCGGCTAACTAGATTTGGTAATATCGAGCCCAAGTTGTACCAATGCTGTAAACTGTAAACCACATTTATGTACACTGCGCGCTAATTGGGTGATATAATTACCGCATCCTCAGTGTCCGTTGTTCTTTCCCATGCGACAAGAATCTGCTAGTCACAATAACAAGATTGTAAATTCATATATATAGGCCAATTAGTCAATTACACTCTTCGGTCAATTCTACAGCGAACT
The DNA here is from genome assembly GCA_964007535.1 of Brachyptera risi. Classification (NCBI taxonomy): domain Eukaryota; kingdom Metazoa; phylum Arthropoda; class Insecta; order Plecoptera; family Taeniopterygidae; genus Brachyptera; species Brachyptera risi. Next base: position 17,416,573 of record OZ023328.1, on the reverse strand, counting down.
GTGCTGGGAAAATTATACATATTTCAGATTGTCATTTGACTCATTTCGCAGAATTTTATTTGATACAGTTTCTGGAAATAGTTTATTCATTATGTGTCGACACCATCAATATGCCTACAATTCCCCAAAATCCAACTATTGAATATTTGAATGCTTTTAAATATGTTTTTTTCAGTTCCAATTACTCTCGAATTATTAGAAGTATTCAATTATATGAAGCTGTGAAAAATTCTGGGTTGGGCAATATTTAACTAATGCGGAAAACTCGTGTATAATGTAAAGAAGCTATGTATAGCGTGTACGATGGTCTGTGTATATCCACATATAAGTACCGGTATAGCTAAAATGCTTCCATGTATAGACAGAATCGTAAAAACATTGTTAATTTATAATCATTTAAATATTTAATTATAGTGAACCTCCTAGTTATAATGTGTGTCAGTTACCCAACCTCGATTTGCTAATATTTTTCACCTCTGCTGAATTTTAATTATTTTTCTGTCATGGATCTTTATTTTTTCTCTTTGATGAATCGAATCCACGAGACCAAAGATCGGTTCTCAGTACTAGACGGAATGAACCCACGTTCTTGTATTCAGTTTTGTGTCTTGTATAGCCCACAGGTGTAAAGTACGTCTTTTTATTCCCACGAGATTATTCCAGTCCTCGAATAAACATCTGTGTGGGTCGCCGTTAAGTGCACTCGTATATCAAAACCATACAAATAAATGTGGATGTTTTTTTTCAAGTATCTATTCAAGAGACGGTATACCGAATCGAACAAAAAAAGTTTTAGAAATTATCTTTCTATATTTTAAGATATTAAAAAAAAATATAAATAAAAAGAAACATCTTTTCAACGTTTCATGCATGAACGTTCGATTTCAAACCGTACCGTACCGTACGTCCACGACGACGTATAGTTCGGAACATTTTCCGCTTTTTTTGCTCTCGAAATTTCAAATTGAATGAATTGATAATTTTTTTTCCAAAATCAGGACAACTCGACTCTTTTTCACCAATCTCAACTCTTTTTCATTCTGAAAACAAATATTCTGTATTTTTTAAACAATGTCATTCGGTTTTAATTACAAAGCTGTGTCATTTTCGTCAATTCCCTCATGTTTTGAAGCCAATCGAGCACCACCATAAATATCAATAATACAATTCGACCGCAATCATGACTCTTTTATCCGATTTTTCAACCACGAAATACGCTAGATGCGGACGGTAACAGGAAGCCAAGCTGCATGTCGTGACGTATAGCGGGTCACCTTTCTACCATAAAACATGAAAATAAATTATACATTCCTATGCAACCGCAAATTACGGTATTATACCAGTCTGTCTGAGCGTCTGTATTTTGCTTCACATCATTGAGTGTGAACCTTTTCAACGCTTGGCGTTGGCGATGAGCGTTGTTTCATGTACGATTCCGCCAAGAATCAGATGTTCGGGGGTAGAATTGAGCGAGTGATAGATTAATAATTAATAATGTTAATGAAATTGTGACAAAAGCTGCCGGCCCGAGGTCGTGCCACCCTCGGTAGCTCAGTCAACTAAGTTATCGCTTTAGAAACTGAAGTCTCAGTTGGACGTGATGGATTCAAGTCCCGCAATAAGGCATGTGTTTTTTGTAAACGCGTCCTTGGATTCGTAGGCCTACCCCCGAATAACCTAGCTATTGGTGGGGGGTATTTTTCAATCAAATCTAAGGATGGAAGGACATAACAGAAAATCATTCGAAATCTACAGTCAGACTCAATATTGAATGTTTTTCTGTTGCTCATTATTATTGTTTGCTTAACGACCCCACCAACAGCTAGGTTATACGGGGGTACGAATGAGCTGGTGATAATGAATGTATGAAGTGATGATTAGTGAGAGGACATTTACAAAAGCACATGCCTTATGCGGGACTCGAACCCACGCCCAACGGTGACTTCAGTTTCTGAAGCGGTGTCTCAGCTGACCGAGCTACCGAGGGCAGCTCTGTTGCTTTTATACGTTCGAAATAATTAATTGTCAGAATACTGCAGATAAAAACAACAACGATACAACAAAACAGCCCTCTTTCCAGCATATATGATAAGAACCTGCATTGATTAGTCCCATTTGCTCAGCTGATATCAATTAGGTGGTTAATGCTATTGATATCGGCCCAGCATTGATAAGCGGTATTGTGCACGGTTAGGTTTGCATGCTATGGTGGGTTTAATTATGGTTTTTTTTTGCGCTTACAGATTGGCCAACACAATCCCAGAAAAATTATCATGTCACTATGTAATTATTATATCAAACAAAACTATGGATCCACTGCATGTATTGCCTTATTGCATTATGCTTGGATGAAGTACTAATTGGCCACGACCATTAATTAGTAGAGCGATAGGCCTAATTATAACATTATAGGCCTATCACTAATTTAATTTGTGCTTTTTGTATAATGATCAATTTTACATCTGCTGTCAAGGGAAAGAAGTAATCATTGCCCAAGAGACTTAGTTCAAAGTGGAAGATATCATCATTCGTGTGTTTATACTGAAAGACTTTTATCTACGGCGAAAAATTATGGTCACAGACAGCGCAGTCCTGGTGTTGAAGACCATTAGTTTTAAATAATCAAAATGGGGTGGTAAGATCGCCCTTGTGGTGCCCCGTCCAAACGATCCTATCTTTCATCCATAGCCTTAATTGGGGAACAATGATTTTGTATCAAGTTTCGATGTTATTAAAAAAAAAAATGTATTGCCTATAATTCAGATGCATTACTTCTTTTGTTCAATTCAATCATTTGTAATTAAATACAGGTGGTAAATGTTCTTATAATATAGGTATGAAAAACTAATTACTATAATTCAAACAATGAAATTCGTTCCCAATACCTAAGAAACCTCCATCTCACCATCCCATCATCTCATTAATCATTCACCCGACGCCAATAGATCTCGGTTATCATTATAGTGCGATCGTAAGAACCCAATATAAATGAATGAAATTAACCACTATAACATCAGAAAAAAAAAATATATATAACAAATTCAATATATCATAGCTTACAAATAAGTTTTCAATACCGATAGTCCTGTTGACGAAAGAATATTTTCCAAAGTTCTTTCTGGCTTTTCTTGGTCTTATTTTGGACACATGCAAGTCTCCTCTTGCTCAATATAGGGGATCTATCAGTCTTCTTAGATCTCGCTCCATGCTCCATGCCCATGTACTGAGTACGCTCTGAACTCATTTCTCATCTGTAGTTTGTAGATCTAACCTTATAACTATAAGATCTCAAACAGTTATAGGCTCGTTGTGAAATTACAACAAAATGTTTCTATTCTATCCTATTTCTGAAAAATAATATTTGTGCTTCTGGTACGTTGTTCCTAATTCCTGATACATTTTTCTCAAACTTGAATTAGGTCTGCTATAATATTAATTTAATATTTAAATAAAGATTTCCTCTTCACACTGTATAACCAATGTTGACGATCTAAAAATTGACGTGATCTACAATTAGTTCTTGCTCGTTGAAACATCATCCATGAGATCGCCCTCCTTGCTAGTGCCCACAACATCCAAAAGCAATAACCTTTCATCTCATCTTTTCACCATCTCATTCGTCATTCACCGACGCCAATAAATCTTGATTATCTGTAGACTGGGCGTCATTAAAACACAATAAATGAAAAGTGGATTATATTTCTTGACAGCGTCAAGACAGGTTCAAGGCAAGTCACCTTACTATTAGATCATTGTGACCCTAATAAGGTTAAGGGTGGAAGTAGAATCGTTTGGAAAAAGCGCCACAAGGCGATCTTACCACCCCATTTTAACTATTTTAAATAAAAGAACCGGCACCGAGCCATCATGTTAGATGATTTCAATGATTTCATGATACGGGAGTGGTTTTGTTCTTGAGAGTAAATGGAACCAAAATTCACTGATAACCGGTTTCAACTCTTGAGATAGAGCTACTCCCACGATGATGATTCGGTCACTTGGAAATAATAGTGTATAAAATGCATCTTTTGGAACTTTATTTGCGGCGGAAAATTATGGTCACAGACAGCGTAGTCCTGGTGTTGGAAGTTCTTTGGTTTTAAATAATTGAAATGGGATGGTGAAATCGTCCTTTTGGTGTCCCGTCCAAACGATCCCAATTTTCATCCATAGCCTGAACTGTGGAACAATGATTTTGTATCAATTTCCGATGTTGTTTATAAAAAAAAACATCTGGTACCTTTTTTTTGGTGATAACTTCTTCCCCTTACAACAAATTGACGACTCGCAGTCTCCGCCCCCATGACTTCAGAAATCATACCGTCCAATCAACAGGGCTGTTAGAACTGTTGTCAAATTCAAATATCCAATGATCGGGGTATCTTGAAATGACTACAAATGATATGATCCAACTGGCTGACTGGTAAAGCCACGCCTATTTCGAGTCGTCAATTGACCACTAGTGATAGGCGTGGCTTATCGGCAGGCCACCTAGATCTATACTTCATGTGGGCATTTAGAGATACTCTGATAGGCAATATCAATTTACCCACATTACAAACAGCCCATTTTTGATTGGATGTTTTGTTTTTTTACGTTTGTGGGCGGGTCAATCACTAGTCGTCAATTGATGAATAAATTGAGCCAGACTGTTGGTCAAAGTTGGTTCGTGTGAAAGTTTGTTTTGCATCGCTACAACGATGGTGTTCTTGATTTGTTTCCAGCGATCGGACTCTACCTGATGGGAGGTTTGGGCATCACGGCTGGTGCCCATCGACTCTGGGCACACCGATCTTATAAAGCTAAATGGCCGCTGAAAGTACTTCTCATGCTGTTCAACACGCTGGCTTTCCAGGTACGTCAGACCACGGTGCTTTCCTTATGTCAGGTATGATGGCATTCCCGTGCACGAGCACGCTTCCACTTTGCGCAGTCTGAACTCGATGACGTCACGTCATCTAACGGCATGGATAAATTGCAAATGCTTCATGTTCATTGAGGACCAACAGATTTTTTTTTTTTATTTCACCATCCCACCAGGTCAATTTATTTTCATTATACATGAAGGAATGTTCATACCATTGTTCATACCGAATGTACCGCAAAAAAAATGACAAGAGCGAGAATGAAAGGGAACATGTATAATAACTTTGTTGACATCATACGTTGTAAACACTAATAATTAGTAACTAATAATAATAATATGCACTAATAATTGCACTAATATATTATACACAATGATATACACAAAATATATCATAATACTATAACTATAATAATATACACGATAATATGCACTAATAATTGCACTGTATTTTGCACTGTTTTGCAATATTTCCCCGCTTCAACTGAACATTTCTGGTGTATTATGCAGTATAAATCTTTCGCCGTCGAAGATAAAACATAATGAGCTGTATTAATTATCACCATATGCTAAAAATGATGATTGTGTGTTTGTAGATTATTAGGACCACAGGGCCGTGTTTACTATAGGAAGATTGTTTGTCAGGAATGTATTTCAATTTAATGAAACACTCTAGTCAATTACTAATAGTTATGCACACGCGAAACGCCAAAAGAATTAAATCAATTAGAACGATATTTCGGATGCATATCTACATACCTCAGGGTTTAGTATAGACCTACTTTTAGTAACTTTTGGTGATTATATTCCTAGTGTCATAGTAAGTAGTAACTGGCCCAAGTACTTCACTACTAGCCTGAATAAAATTAAAAGTCCAATTTTTTCGTTCGCCGATGTAAATGATCACAAGTTGATTTCATGAATAATTATAATTAGTAGGAAAACGCAACATTTGCGTTGGAGGATGAGCGATATAGGCACATGTAAATGAATAGTATATATTTTATATTTCAATTTCATATGGATAGGCCCTGCATGAAAATTTGCATTCATTCCAGAAAATATCTCTGTCCGCTGGGTTATTCTTATGTGGATTTTCAAAATTTCGAAATGCTATTTCTCTATAGTTTTTCAATCGATTGCGTCTCAAAACTGTACTTGAGTTGGGTGATGACATGTGCACGTCAAATTTCAACCAAATTTGTGCTTTCGTTTGAAGCTAATCCCCCCCCCCCCCCCCCCCCCACACACACACACAAAATCACTATCTTTTTTTCAAGTACCGTAAAATTTAATCTTCACTTCATCCATTTATATTTTTCCTAGTACTATTGGAGTAATATTGGAGCATTCTGCAGTTACTGGTATATGCCTGACTAAGATTCAAGGGTTGAATCTGATGCAATTCAATCACTTGCAGCAACAATATTTCATTTTACCATGCTCTGTAAAATTTGATTCTATCTTGATGTGTCTAATATTAATTCAAATTTGCTTCAACACCTCAACTTGTACAAGCATGCAGATCCCAGATTTGTTTCATTTTTGTCAAATCAACATCAAATTTAACTTCAATTATACTGGGTGCAAGAAGAAAGTGCCAAGCTACTAAACTGGATTGAATTTTAATTGAAATATTGCTGATCATATTAATTTTAAGACATCAAATAATTGATATGGTCCAATGAAAACTTGACTCACACGAAATTATTATCATTATCATTTCATAATACTATACTTACAAACTACACGCTAATAATATCGTGTACAATAATTAGTCGATTATCTTCCGTTCTTTCTCTTTTCTGCTGTTATAGAATATTACTAAATTAGTGCGAGACCAAGATAATATACTCTATTAAAATACATGATTTCTAACACGTTCCGAGTTCACATCTGCGTGCAGTAGAACTTTCCAAAATGAAAAAAAATCACGAGTTTGAATATCATATTCTGTGTGTAGAGCGAACGCATGTATCTATGAATAAGTATCGTAATGTTTGTCATAAGTTATGTGTTATCAATTATAAATGCAGGTGATTGGATAATTGTGATTTTTTTAATGGCATATATCGATCAGTAGGTGATGGTGGTGAAGATCTAAAATGTATATATATATTTATACATATATATATATATATATATATATATATATATATATATATATATATATATATATATATATATATATATCTATCTATCTATCTATCTATCTATCTATCTATCTATCTATCTATCTATCTATATATATATATATATATATATATATATATATATATATATATATATATATATATATATATATATATATATATATATATATATATATATATATATATATATATATATATATATATATATATATATATATATATATATATATATATACATATATATATATATATATAATATACATATATACATATATATATATATATATATATATATATATATATATATAATATACATATATATATATAATATATAAATTTATATATATATATATATATATATATATATATATATATATATATATACAATATGCATACTCAAATATTTGAAAAAAAATCCGGATATTTCATTAATCAATTAATTCAAAATCTCTCCGCTTGAACATACAATCGCGGCTCGGAAAAACGATGAGCCATGATTGGAGCATGTGTCAATTCATTCCGGTTCATCAAATCAATCGTTGAATTTATCATAATCAACACTAATTATTCCAGTGTATGACCAAGGTTGAGGTCATACACTTCCTTCTACATCGATTTACAATAAATTATAATATTCATGACGAGCTGATTAAAAAATTATATTCTTGCTTTTCATTGTTCGAAACCAAATTGAATAGTTTTGCAACATAAATATAGATATGCAAATGAATAACAATATAATATGCACCACGTTTCAATAGCGGATGTTGTATTTTATGAAGTATTTATATCCTTACCGTCGGAAAGATGAACATGTCCATGAATTATGATGTAATGTAACATTGCAGCTTTGTCGGATGAGCGAAACGAAGACTCAATTTCGCCGTACTCGAAACAGAAGTTCTTTTTTTCGCTCTCCACAGGTCAGACGAGAATATAAATTCAGTTGAAACTTGGCATACACAAGTGTCAGCATCTAGTTCGATACTGTATAGTTTTGAGGCGCAATCGGTTGCACCACTTCTGAGAAAACTCATTTAAAACTTTCAAACAATCCCATAAGAATAACCCAGAGTAGAGAATTCGTAAATATTATTCCCCACGAAAAAATACACATTTTCACGGAATTTCAATATACATTATACACATTATTCCGAACTTTCAATCAAATTGGATCAGCCGTTCTGATGTAACAAAATATATCATGTATTCTTCTTATCCGCTCTCAAACCCATGTCTAAACAAGTGTCACCAATTAATTAGGAACGTTCAAAAACAGGGTCTTCTTTATCATCAAACAAATAAATCAGAATGAGTAATGAATAAATCAGGAGGGCAGTGACGTAATTGTTTGGATCTCAATGTATTGATATTTATAACCATCAAATATATGTTGATAAATTCCAGCTCATCCATCAACGCGGAAACACATAATGCGTTTTCCTAGTTATCAAAATGCGAATCAATCCAGCGTATCGTAGCGTTAATTCAGCAGATCTGTGTTGGCTTGGAACAAATTACTAGAATCTCTTACTGCTGGTGTGTGAACAGACATCCATTTCATATCTATAGACATTTACGACGCCCGTGTGATCTAATTCGCTTGAGCAAGCTGGTGCTCAGTGTGATGTGCATCTTGCCATCTTGATATACTATATACAAGACTAGAGGAGAAATGAAATATAATTTATGTACTCAGTTCGGTACCGCGGTCGAAGGCAATTATAATTAACGAGCATCCAGTAATAGAATTGTATATGTATATTCGAGTCCCGCATAAGGGATAGGTTTTTGTGAAAGTATTTTTTTATACATGGGGTTTTAACGACGCACTATACTAATGGCTACGATCTATTGGCGTCGGTGGATGATGAATGAGATGATGGGATGGTGAGATGAGAGGTGATTTTATTAGGTGTTTTGGATGGTGGGAAGGAGTCGGTCGTGGCCTATTGTTAAGGAACCATCCCAGTATCAACCTGAACGACAGAGGGAAACCACGAAAAAACCCTGTTAGGATGGTCGACCATGGCGGTAACCGAACCCTGGTCTCCCGAATGACGGTTCAGTGTGTTACCACTCGGCCACGCGTCTCGGTGTAGACGTCCTTCCACCTGTCAACACTTCATCATCACCCGATTATACGTACCCCCATATAACCCAGCTGTTGGTGGGATACGGAGCCGAGTGGCCGAGCGGTTAATATACTCAGAACCGTCTTTCAAAAGACCAGGGCTCGATTTCCGCCATGGTCGACCTCTCTCTCTCTCTCTTTCTCTCTCTCTCTCTCTCTCTCTCTCTCTCTCTCTCTCTCTCTCTCTCTCATCCTGCCAGGGGGTTTTCACGGTATATATCATTCACCAACGCCAATAGATCGTAGTCATCAGTCCATTGCATTGTTGAACCCAATATAAATGAATACATAAATGTTGGTGGGGTCGTTGAGCAACACCAAATTACAAATAAATGAAAATTATCACTTGCTTGTTCGTATCCCCAAATGACCTAACTTAGCTGTTGGATGGAGTTATTAAGCAACACTAAAATTCAAATGAATGAAAATAATCACCTGCTGGCTCGTATTCCCGAATGACCTAGCTGTTGGTGGGGTCGTTGGATACAAAATACAAATACACTAGAACACAAAAAATACAAATAAAATACAAATACTAATAAAAATAAAAATAAATGCTAAAATACAAATAAATGAAAATTAAAACCTGTTCATTCGTATCCACAAATGACCTAGCTGTTATTAGGGTCATTGAGCAACACTAACATAGAAATAAATGAAAATTGAAACATGTGCATTCGTAGCCCCAAATGACCTAGCTGTTGGTGGGGTCGTTAAGCAATACTAAAATACAAATACTTGATTATTATCATCTGCTCGTTCGTATCGCCAAATGATCTAGCTGTTGGTGAGGTCGTTAAGCAACACTAAAATACAAATAAATGAAAATTATCTCCTGCTCATTCGTATCCCCAAATGTCCTAACTGCTGGTGGGATCAACAGTGAACAATCTTTTCTCCTGTCCGTAGAATGACGCGATCGAGTGGGCACGTGACCACCGGGTGCACCACAAGTTCAGCGAGACGAACGCAGATCCCCACAACGCGACGCGCGGCTTCTTCTTCGCGCACGTCGGGTGGCTGCTAGTGCGCAAGCACCCCGACGTCAAGGACAAGGGCGCCGGCGTCTCCGTCGAAGACTTGGAGAAAGATCCCGTTCTGGCTTTCCAGAAGAAGTGAGTATACCTCCAATGTATCCATATGTAGAGACACGAGGCCCGGGCCTAGGGCGTCAAATTCTCAAGGGGTGGTAAATTTTTATGGGGGGCAGCCCCTCAAAAATCCAATTAATAGTAAATATATTTTCAATTTTATCGTAAATTCTCATAATATATAGGGCCTATATTTTCACGTTTTGAGATACTAACTATAATCCATAAAGAGCATCAAAAACAACCTTCTGTAATTGCTGCAGTTTTTTCTTCTAGTGTAAGTCCACAATAAAATCTTTCTAATATTTTTGTCTTGTCATTTAAATCATTTCAATATAATTATGTCGACATATTATTCAGTAGGGCCTATTGTTCAAAGTTAGAAAATTAACCTTATCATTGATAGGTCATATAGTAATAGCCTAACACAATAATTATGAATGTGCTCTTGAATGTAAACCTATAGTGCTCGTCATATTTCTAAGATGGTGCACTTGGAGAGGGGGGGAGGGGCGCAATTTAAATCGTGATGCGGCCCTATCCATAGGGCGGAACGATCCCGTCAGGGTGATTTCACATTTTTAAATGATCATGAAACTTTCAAGCTGGAAAACGAGAATGTCTAGAAACAGTTTCTTGTCTGTCGGTTTTGGCATACATACCTGAAAAAATTGTGTGATTTGTGTGAATTGTGTTTGTGTGTTGTGTGATTGTAGTTTCTGTCACAGCAAATGACAAACAATCATTATTCGTTATCACAGCAATACAGCGAACTGGTGATACCAAAGACAGTCCAAGATTGTGATTGGTTATATCAGCTGGTCTGGTGCACTTTGTTGTCTTTTAACAATGAGTGACGTCGTATGACAGAAGCCTATAAGTTGTATATATCCTGGAAGTATTCAAAATATCGTGTTTCGCTGTTATTGAAATTGGAAATTTAATAGCATTCAAAATCTATCACCAAAACGTATATTTCGCTTCATCCACTGACTACCATGAGCGTACTATTGTTAGTCAGTGATTTGCATGTTCGTTTTTCTGAAGAAGTAGCCTTTATTCAGTATAGGATGTAACTGTCATAATTTCGATTACTCTCAATAAATTCGATTAGATAGAGTTCAAAGAAGTCTAATACACTTTCCTTTCTATTGTTGCTTTACCAAGTAGGAGTGACACACTGTTTTTCATCACTATTCCGTTCTGATTGAAATTTCCTGTTGTTATCGTTTTCAACTTATAATATAGTTTGTTAAATCTATTCACCCGAGATTGCTATACTGGTAGTGAAATCTATGCGTTAACAAATTAAAACTCTCTATAATTCAGGTATCTGAACAGTAAAAGTCTCTATAAAAAAATGAAAAAAAAAATAGAAAGGAAATAGAAGTGTGAATAATTCTGTTTTGTAATAGGGCCTACTAGTAGTCTATATGTGTCCAAAATACTACTCATTTATTTTCATTAAAAACAAAGTACAAGTAGGCCTACAATATAATTTTTTGAAAATAAATATCTGATGGCAAGTCATGATTTTATAATAACTAAAAAAGAATAGAAAAGGTATTAGGAAATAATATTAAAAATAAGGTAGGGACCCTAACTTATTGTTAAACTTACTTGAAACTTGATATTAGGTAGTATTATCATGGGCTAGCCGCTAGACATTATCGTCAAATAAAATGTGCTAATGTCCAAAAAGTAGCTCATTAATTTATCCAATAATTTTTCTATCCGAAATGAATATCTGTAGAGTGAAAAATTATCTTTGAATAATTGCAAAATGAACTCTTTCGTTCATGAAAATAGACCCAAATGAACAAAAGACCATAGAAGCGAACTAGGCCCTATAAAAAAATAATAAATATACTGACATAAATTGCGTGAATGACTAAAAGATTTTAATGTTTGGATATCGTATAAAGACATTTAAAAATAAATACGTTCAAATACAAATGTATAAACAACCTTTATTGGTCGCTGGCTTATAAAAAGTTTACAGGATAACAATCAGAATAAAATACAATTTTGATATCAATATATATAGAAATGAAAAATATAGTTAAATGATTGAAAAAAGTGAAAAATTGAAAATTGTAATAATTGTAAAAGAATGTGCAATTTTGTTGGGAGTCAAGAATAAATATACAGGATGGGAGGAATTAAGCAAAAGATTTGGGAAGGGATTTCAAAGAAGTGCAAGGGGAGGGGTATAGGAGTGAATAGAGACCTAGAGAAATATGGATTCATCCAAAGAACGGCGCGGGAAAGGAATGAATTAATTGGAAGAAGATATAAAGAATATACCACAAAGATCGGTGATTCAAGAAGAGAACTAAGAAAAAATAACAATGTATAATTTTATTAGTAGGCCATGTTTGTTTTGTTTTTTTAATTTCATGAGAGTAATCATTACCACCTGTTATAAGAACAATCTGTAATGAGTAAATTAAATGCAAATACAAATCATCGTATACATTTCACCTGTTCAGTGCATTCAACTCCGAGCAAATTAATTTTACATTATTTCTATCAGTTCAATAAACTTTTATAATTATATATCTTGAATATTATAAAAATGAAGCACTCACAAATGTTCGAATCATGAATGTGAATGTGAGCTTAATGTTCGGCCTATTTCTGAATTGTGATTCAGTCGAATGATTGTTGGTTGAAAATTAATTATTCATTTATGTTGTGAGAATCAAAATATTTTCACCGGAGTAGGCTAGTTCGAATTGAGCTCATTACAGGTTCATTTAAATTTATATGAAGAACATGAACGTCATGAAAGAAGATTGAAGTTCTATATTTCCACAACACAGATGAAAATTGAAAAGAATAAGTAGGCAATAATAGAGATAATAGATAATGATAGATTTTTTTTTTTTTGAGAAGATTTTTTATTTCACAAAATATAAGTTGTTTACAAATATCGTACACCCACAAAGTCAAAACAGACTTGTCTGTGGGTCTACTAAAAATAATAGAGATAGAGATAATAGAGTGATAGATTTTCAAGATGAAAAGACTGTAAGTATGAGAAAATTGAGAATTGAAGATGAATGGAAGAAAGAGAAGATTTATTCACAATGAAGACTGAGGAAATTTCCCCCAACATGACTTTTCAATAGTTCTTCATCCCTAACTTATTACTTCAAGTCTTGCAATTTGTTGAGTGACTTATATTATATCTATGAGTATTTTTTTTAGGTTGTAAGATTGCCTTTGTTGAGCATTGTTCAAATGATCTCAACTTGTCAAGATTTTGATGTCAATGAAAAAGGTAATCACTTACGTATTGGTTGGTTAGATTTGTTACAATCGCCGTCCGCAAATGCATTAGTGGCACTTTTCCAACGATTTTTTAACCATCAGCATCGAAACTTGACACAAAATCATCATTCCCAAATAAAGCTTGAGATGAAAGATTGATCGTTCGGTCGGGGCACCATAAAGGCTATCTTACCACCCCAAAATTAATAATTGATCATAATGTAACTCATTTAACAAACTTTAAAATTTTGATGTAATGATTTCAAGGATAGTGAAGCATTCAAATATTTGCATTTGGGTAGGAAAATGTCTTCAACTTTCTCATAATCTTGATCTTCTTTTTTTTAAATCTGCTTTGCTATCTTATTGAATTTTGTCCCTCCTATTTATTATAATATCAAATATTGGCCACTTTTCTGAAGACATTAATGTGATTTTTTTCCGATGGAAATAGAAATAGCCAGTTAGGCCCATTGATTCACAATACAACGCTGACACCAACGCGAGAAATGTTTGTCTTATGGGATGTCTTTGAACTATTCACAACCACCACCAACCATAAATGCAAACATGAAATCTTGCAATGCTGGTAGCTTTCATGTTGCCACGAAACGTAAGAAACATAACCGAACGTAAGAATCTGGCATTAATCTTCATCATCGCTAACTGATGTTCATTTTGTTTTTGCAGGTATTATCTCTACCTGATGCCTGTCATCTGTTTCCTGCTGCCGACCACGCTGCCCGTATACCTGTGGGGCGAGACCTGGTCCAACGCCTGGTTCGTTGCCACCCTCTTCCGGTACACGTTCACGCTGAACATGACCTGGCTGGTCAACAGCGCGGCTCACATGTGGGGGGATAAACCCTATGATGCGTGAGTACACTAGCACAATCTCAAGTACAATATCACAATTTAGAAATTGAAAATACTGAGACGAGCGGCCGAGTGACTGGCACACTTGACCGTTGTTCAAGAGACCAAGGTTTGATTCTCGCCATGGTCGACCATCCTGACAGGGGTTTCACGTGATTGCCCTCTGTCTACTGAGATAGTTCCTGAACAACAGGCCACGATCGACTCCTTCCTACTATCCAAAAATATTTGATAAAATAGCCGTTCATCTCATTCCATCAACTCATATCATTCACCGATGCTGATAGCTCTCAGTCATCAGTGCAGTGTGTTGTTAAACCCAGTACAAATGAAAAAAGGCATTGGTAGGATGGAAGTTGAAATGCCATAAGAATCCACGTTATGCTCGATTGTACAGTACCTCCGCAGGCTCCGTGGACCGTTCTTGTCTTTGAAAGATTACTTGTATCCACAAGAGAAGACGATCAGCCATCTCCACTAGCGTACTGATGGTTTGCTCCTCATCTTTCGTGGATTCAACTATAGTTTCATTGATTTCTTTGTATTTTAATTAGCAAAATCACAGAAAATATAAGCTTTTTCATCATTTCTACGGTGGATGATATGTGGCATTTGTAACATATTTCATTCTATCATATAATAAAATTGAGATGAGCTTTCTTGACAATTATTTTCATACAATTATATTAATCTGTTGTATTCTACAAAAAGTTGAGAAGTCGTGGCCAATCCTTAGCGGTTACATACAAATACATTTCAAGCCTCAATCAATCACAATTTTAAATTAAGAATGTCTTTATTGATTATATACAGTAATAATTTGTCATTCGTCTCGTTCCTTAGCAACATCAATCCGGCCGAAAATGTCGGCGTTGCCGTGTTTGCTTTCGGTGAGGGCTGGCACAACTACCACCACACTTTCCCGTGGGACTACAAGACGGCCGAGCTCGGCAACTACCGCGCCAACTTCACCACGCTGGTCGTCGACTTCTTCGCGCGCATCGGCTGGGCGTACGACCTCAAGACGGTGCCCATCGACATGATCAAGCGTCGCGTCGAACGGACGGGAGACGGCAGCCACGTCAGCCTCGGCGCCAAGGATCACACGCACGGCGAGGGAGTGTGGGGTTGGGGAGACAAGGATATGTCTGAGGAGGACAAGAAGATCGCGCAAGTTGTCCATCCGAAGGCGCAGTGAGCGTCGTTCCAGTACACTGAAAGACTGAACTATTATAAGAGGATGAAGGGAGGGGGGTATGTACAGGATATGTGAGTCTGAAGAGATGTTTTGGATCTTCTTACGTTTTTTTTTGTTGCCGTAAACTGGGGTGAAGTTGACTGGGAGATGTGAGTGTCGATCACAATTTGGATGGACTACTTCTTTCGCAATTATTTGTGTGTTACTAGGAGAGGTTAAGCAAAGGAAATATGAGATTTTGTAAATTTGAAATATGTTTTTGTAGGACTTGTGTAATTTTGTCTTCTCTTTTTTTCATATGTCAAGATATTGTAAATCAAGATTGGAAAATGTTTGAAGTGGCTTATTATTTGGTGGGCCTATCTTATTCTTTGATCTTCAATCGACTGAATCCCAGTTTACAGTAGACCTGTTGGAATGATTCTAGATATATGAATTCTGAAATCATTTAGGATCATAAATTTAACTTCTACAAGCTGTTTGCCCAAGCCTATATGCCTATTGGTTCATGTGGCACCGAATGTATTCTTTGTAATGCTCATTAATGCATGTTATACTAAATATATAGAAATCTTTGTTTTCATGAGGAATTTCACACCAAGATTATGGCAAGCGATAGACATTGAAATTATAAAATTCCTGATTTTGTTTGACTAGAATTTGGTAATTCTCTAGTCATTCTCGAGGTTAACACTGAGAACGGATATTTCATGAAATCGACTCGTATGCATACTCCTCAAGTCAACAACCAGGAAACGAAAATGACTGTGAAGTTGAGCATTATAGAACTGAGTGTTGATTTATGATTATATCTTTTTACATTCTGTATATAGCTAAATTTACTAAATATTGTAGTACGTACATTGCTGCATTTATTAATTGATATATCATTATTTTGTCTTCAGTTTCGATGTTTACAATATAATTGTTAGCCATCCTTGAATTGCTTAATGTAAAATGTCGGGAAATATTTCGAACGAGAAGAAATTTGACATCTAAATCCATCGACAAAAGCAAAGGAAATCTGAAATGGACAATTATGAATCAAAATTAATTGTGCGATGAATTGAATAGACCAATGAGTGGGATGATAGTGAAAGTCAAATTCTACCTTATTTATTACTTATGGAGTTGAAACATTATCAGGATTTGATCTTCACTCGTCTATAAATTTGTAGTAACATTTAATTTTAGTACAACTTTTTTATATGTGGCATTCGTATAAGTGCTGATAAGTAACCTGTTATTTCCTGTATACGTACAAGAAAAGTTTTTTTTTTATATAATTTTGGAATGATTTTCTTTTCATTTATTTCTCTTGCTGTGCATTAGAAATCCTGATGAAAAATATAGGTTCTGAATAAAGCAGGCTGAATGAAAGAGTCAAGTGAGAAGGTTTTCTCTAATGATGAGAGAATTTGTGATTGGAAAATATTGTGATTGGGATAACTAAAAAGATTTTTGAATTATGAAAAGATGTGATTAGGAAATGGGCACAACCAATCGATGACCTGTTGAATGAAGGGGCTATTTATAACTATACTGTACCAATATAGTTTAATAACTTCTAGACTGGTGGTAGAAAAAGCACAATTGCATATTATATTTTATAAAAATAAGGAAATGAGATTTTGTACAAACACTTCATTCATACAAGGAGTAAGTATTTTTTGTACAATTGCATCATTATATTGCTCAAAATTTGGCATATTCGAAAAACTATGTGGTGCTAAAATTTCACATTGTTTCGTAGATTTAAAACGAGGTAAAAAAATATTGAAAAGTATTTATTTATATAAGTGTTTGTTTATGTATACATGGATTAAATAAAAAATATCAATGTTGATAATTGTACTGTAATCAGTAATATTCAATGGTTCAATTAATCATCAAAAGAAGATGAATGTCTTCATGTTGCTGTTGTGACTATTTATTAATTTCAATATGCGGGTCTCTGAAAATGGCTGCTGCCAGGTTAGGGTTCACAGGAGTCAAATATAATAATATTCCATTTTATTTTTACTCTCCTTAACAAATATTCTTACTTCTCGGAACCCTAGAGTTGATAAAAATTGCACCACCTTAAATTACTCCTAGGGCCTGTGATATTAATGTAGGTTTATTAACAGTAATAAATAAATCGAAAATCTATCAATTGTTATTTAAATATTCCTGAACTGTTTCCTAAACTCGACTCCTGAGAAACAATTCATTGCTCTCCATTTTCCTTTCACTATCTTTGCAAGTAATTACTCTGCAGTTGAAGGGATATACGCCGATTCACCCCTTCCACAGATCCACTTATTCAAAATCATAGTGTTAATAATACTTTCATACAGTATTATTACTTTTTCATTTATAGGCCAACTACTGGCTCATGTAGCTGAGTGGTTAATGCACTCACTTCATGTGATCTGGGAGGTAGGGCATATCAGACCTGGTTTGATCATGCCACCGTCCATCTTTACAGGGGTTTTTCATGGTTTCCCTCTGAAGCACAGGCTAAAGCCGAGATGCTTCCCACAATACAGTCCACATCCGCTTTCTTCCCACTATCCTTCCCAATACCTAAGATAAGAAACCATCATCTCATCAATTACTCATTTGACACCAATAGATCTTAGTTGTCATTATAGTGCGTCATTAAAAAAAAACAATGAATAATAAGTAATTTCATTTATACTATTGGAGTATTGGGATTAACGACGACGCACTCTACTGATGACTTGAGATCTAATGGCTTTGGTGAATGATATATGGAATGATGAGATGAATGGTTATTTTATTAGGTGTTTTTGGATAGTAGGAAGGGGTCAGTGGTGGCCTGTTGTTAAGGAACTATCCGTGTATGGTTGACCTCTCATCTCAGTTTTTGTAATATAAATACCAAAAATGGAGTGGAATGGAAAATCACAACTGGTACAGTAATAACATAACGTCCACGGAAATGAAAGGTGGCAGATGAAGTGGTCAAGGGATGCTACTACACCTTTGACATCTTATCAAGAAATAATAATTCATTATTTCAACGCACTGATATGTAAATGCGATGAACTTGTGTTGTATTAAATTACATTGTAAATATTCACTGTAACTTTCGTTTATAGCCTTAATTGGGGAACAATGATTTTGTATCAAGTTTCGATGTTATTAAAAAAAAAAAAAGCTTTCCTTGTTCGAATATAATAGAATATTTGTATTGCACATTCAAGGTACAGTATTTGATTTACATTGAAATATCCCACCCAGTGGTACATGAAGAAACTATACATAACAAATATTTTGATATTATTGGGACAATTATTAGATGGATTCTTTCATCCAGTATAGGCTACAGAGCTTCTGTAGAGCTAGGTTCAATTTAATTTATTTCAGTTTAGTTTATTTTATCCATCCTGTCCAAGTCTTTCGGAATACTGTTTCATTCCCGAATAGCTCTTCCCAGCATGGAGTGGCATCCTATGTCAAAACAGTGTCGAGGTAATAGCAGTTTTTGCTTTATATAGCCTTATATAGGCCTAATATAGCATATGTGCATGACAATCCGTCCATGTGACTGACTCAGATATAGTCTATAGCCACAGACTTGGGAGTAACTACTTCAAGTACTTTTGTCAATTGTAATCAACGAAATCTTAGAATAGTGTGATTGATGTTGGCATGATATTGTCATGTATATTTACTTCCCACCTTCTCTTATATGGTAGATCCGGAGAATTGTGTAACTGGGTGGTCGTTCATGTTTAGTTTTGCTGCATCAAGTGGTAACTAGGAATCGGGTTCTTTAAATACAATCATGCATGCAAGCCACTCTCGGTAGCTTGGTCATCTAAGAAACTGGAGTCACCATTGGACGTGGGTTCGAGACTTCGAGCCCTGCATAAATCAGGGCATTTTGTAAACGTCCTTTCACTTTTCAACACTTCACAGCTTCATAATCACCTGCTCATTCGTACCCGCGTGGCCCCGAATAAGCTAGCTGTTGGTGGGGTCGCTACTCATTAAGCAAACAAGAATCATCATCACAACCATACAAAAAGAAGATCCACACTTTAAGCTGGACTTCCATGAACTCGGAGTTCGCATTGCTGACACTTTAGCCGCCATCCATGTTTGAAAAACGCCTATTCAGTGAAGAGCGCGGCGCGGTTTCCTATGATATAAACAATCGCAGTGTCTTTTCATCTAGACATATTGTAGTGAAACTGCTTCACATCATTCAGAGAAATATCTTCTGTCTGAAATAATGTCGATCGATAATGAACACTCACCGGCACAGTAGCTGAGTGGTTAGCGCACTTGCTTCGTGTGACCGGGAGGTGAAGGAACATATCGGAGCCGGTTCGATCCCCGCCACCGTCCATCTTTACAGGGTTTTTTCGTGGTTTCCCTCTGTAGTCTAGGCTAATGCCGGGATGGTTCCCACAATATAGGCCACGAACGCTTCTTTCCCACTATCCTTCCCATTACCCATAAAACCTTCATCTCATCATCCCATCATCACATAAATCATTCATCCGATGCCAATAGATCTCAGTCATCATTACAGTGCGTCGTTAAAACCCAATATAAAAAATATAAACAAATGAACACTCACAGTATGCACGTTTTATTTATTTATTACGGTATAGGCCTACGCTGTGAGGTAAAAATCGACGGCAAAAATATCGAGTGTCACTATTAGACCTACAAACAAGTGATCTTCTACCTGTGTGCTTATCAAATTTGACTCATTAGTATTTTCGAAAAATATTTTCTGCATCAGATGATGTATTCGTTGGTTTTATATCTTGTACGGTTCAAGTTGTATGATCATTTATACTGTGAAATCACCCTGTATGGCGAGCACTTTCTGACATTTTGGAGACTGGCGACGCAATAAAACAAATTGTGTTTTAATCCAATAGGTTAGATTAAATTAGTTCATGATAGATTTGTTAGGTTAAATAGATCGCGACCCTGCTAAGATTGAGTTTCTTTAAGTTAATTTATGTTTGGCCCCGTGGCTCCTTCTGCCAAGTAACAGCTTTAGAAAATGAAATTGAGGTGGACTTGAGTTATCATTTTGTAAAAGTCCTAGTCTCACCGTTCATCACTATATCGATCATTTCATAATCAGAATCACCCAATCATTCGTATCCGTTATATATATATATATATATATATATATATATATATATATATATATATATATATATATATATATATATTATATATATATATATACATATATATATATATATATATATATATATATATATATATATATATATATATATATATAATAAATTAATAATTTATGGTGGACGCATATACAACAACAACAACAACAACAACAACGGCCTCAAGCGGTATAGTCATCACCCACGCTACCGTAAAGCTGGATTCACAATGCGAACTAATGATTAGTGATTAATGATTAACTAAAGTTGGCAGATACGGAATCAGTGTTGACGTTCACATTGTGTTCAATATTAGTGACTGACCTTGAAAGTTAACCAACTTATAACTTTAGTATTAATCATTAGTTTCAATCATTAGTCCGACCAATCAGAAGTCGTGAATTCGAAACGACAGAAAGTCAATGCAAAAGGAAGCTATCCCGCTCGATGAACCGCTCGTTTACAGCCTTCTAACATCTAGATTTCAATTTAAACCTGTCATCTTAAGAAAGCTACGACTCATGAAAATTAATTCTTATTGCAAGCCTATGTGAATGCTCATTTTCTTAATTTTAGTATTTAGTATTAGTCACTAATCATTAGTTCGCATTGTGAAACCAGCTTAACGTCCGATGAACCATGGTAGCTCGCTGTCTCGATCGCTAGATCCGTTTTGTTTACACGTGTGTGTATATATATCAGTGACTCACTGAGGGTATAGTTTCTGATTTCCATTCGCGATTCTTCCACTCGTATATAATTAATGCGTTATAATAATACGTTTATTGAGTGTTTGACTCTTTTTCGGTCGCCGTTTGATTCATTTCTTCAGCTCTTTATATAAGGGGCTGTCCATAAATGATGTCACACAATTTTAGGGTATATCGAACCCCCCCCCCCTCCCCCCCCCCCCCTTTGTCCGAGTTGGTCACAGAGATGATGACCCCCCCCCCTTTAATGATGTCACAATCCAGCCAATATTTATTACCCCCCCATGAAATTAATCATGCGAATTTGGAAAAACTGGCATCGGGATATTGAAAAAATGTTTTCCTCGATTTTTCAGAAATTGCACCTTTTTTTAAGCATTGTAAAGCATTTTAAGCATTTTTTCGAGCATTCTTTTAACAACATTGTAATGATCGGTAACATGAACAGGTACAACACTATCAGCACCACTCATCACCACAACAGCATCAGTCACTGGTCCAGGGATTTTGTGCCCACTCTGATATATCACCCACTAATGGAACAGCAACATTTTTGCTCTGCATCTCTCATTTTTCAGACATTTTTGACAAACCTAACCTCTCTAAATCAAAGCAATTCACATGTGAGACTGAGAGATGCAGTGCAATGAACTTGACAGAACTAAACTTTCAAAACTAAAAGAAAAGAGCAAAGAAGTTCAATTATAAAGATAAAAAGTATTCACAGACACCTAAACTCTGCATTAAAATATAATTTCATACAAATTGTATGGCGCCAACTTATTATTCCTGAAAATTGAAAGGAACGGATAACATGTAGTGTAAATGTGGATGTCACATTAGTGTATACCCCCCTCCCCCCTTGTCAAACATTGTCACATGGTTGATGACCCCCCCCCCCCCTCGAAATGTGGACGTCATTTATGGACAGCCCCTAATACGTTATACAAGGTACAGATGAAGGTTATTAATATTTTGCAGAAGTGAGACGTTCGTGGATCGTGTTAGTCAGCATGGGGAATGTTACTGGGTGGATTGCAAAGACGGAGTTTGAACGCCGGCCTATCTTAGACGCCGTCTAAGTGAGAAATTGCATTGTGGCTGCAATGCAATTTCTTACCTAGACGGCGTCTAAGGTAGGCCGGGGTTTAAACTCCGTCCAAAGACCTTAGTATCTAACTTCGTTAGTTAGATATTAAGGTCTTTGCTCCGTCTTCGCAATCCACCCTCAGTGTTTATTGACAATATTGTGTTTGTTATTTCTCGTGCGGTTGACGGTCGTTGTTTTCCTCTTTATCATGTGTAATTTGATTAGATTAATGTTTGCTCAACGACCCCATTAGCAGTTTGATTATACTGGGGTACGAATGAGTAGGTGATAGTAAATCTATTCACAAATATTCACATTTACAAAAACCCATGCGTTATGCGGGACTCGAACTCACGCCGGTTTCTTCAGTTTCCAAAGCGGTGCCTTAAGCTGGATTCACAATGCGAACTAATGATTAGTGACTAATTGATGAGCGTAGCGAAGTCTCCATCCCACTCTTTAGCTTTGACTGTGTGTTTTTTTTTTTGTAAGCACTCCACAGGTCGCAAGGGCTGACTGATGAACATGAAACTTTTTTTTGTACACGCAAACTCATCCAACCTAGAACTGTATAGTTTTTGGAATGAATCGGTCGGACCGATTTTAAGAAAAATCATCTCAAAGTTTCTAAAAACCCCATAAGATTTGGCTGGGCGGAAAATGTTGAAAAATAAAATCTCTCCAAATGGGATGAAATTTTCTCTAGATGTGTATACATAGATTTTACAGATTTTCACGATTTTGTATGCAATTCCGAACAGCCGTTTTGAAGAAAAAAAAAACTGATAATTTTCATCAAATATATCATAAAAATTGTGACAGAATTAAGTTGTTAAGATTCACTGCTTTCTAGATTCAAGAGTTGACCAACAATGAAGTATTTTTTATATACATCAAGGTGTGTAGAATACCAGAGTCAATGAAGTGGCAAGAGTAGAAGTACTTTAACGACTTTTATAGCTTATTCAGATATCAAGGCGTGTAGAATACCAGAGTCGATAAAGTAGCAAGGGTAGAACTACTTCAACGACTTTTATATCTTATGCAGATATCTCGCTCATCTTACAACGCATATTTCGCGTTTGACTAGTAACTAGTTCACACACATACACGAACTTGATCAATACTCAGAATTAAATATTCAAAATCAATATTTTCACTTTTGAAATTCATACTTTTGAATTAAAAGATGAAATACTGAAAGAAAAAATGAAATATAGGTGCATAAGGAGGTCTGGTTGTATAAGAAGGCGGATACCAACAAAATTAGGCCAGAATTAAATTATTGGAGAAATTACAGGATTGCGGGGAATCCGATAAAAAAAAAGGTCGAGTCAGGTTAGGTTAGGTTGGGTGAGGTTAGGTTAGGTCAGGTTAGGTTAGGTTAGATAGGGTTGGGTTGGGTTAGGTTAGGTTAGGTTAGGTTAAGTTAGGGTAGGTTAGGTTAGGTTAAGTTGAGTGAGGTTAGGTTGGGTAAGGTTAGGTTAGGTTAGGTCAGGTCAGGTAAGATCAGGCCAGGTGAGGTCAGGTCGGGTCAGGTCAGGTCAAGTCAGGTCAGTTGAGGTTGGGTTAGGTTAGGATGGGTAGGATTGGGTTGGGTTGGGTTAGAAGGGGGTTGGAAAGGGTTGGGTTGGGTTGAGTTGGGTTTGGTTGGGTTGAGTTGGGTTGGGTTGGGTTGGGTTGGGTTGAGTTGGGTTGGGTTGGGTTGGGTTGGGTTGGGTTGGGTTGAGTTGGGTTGGGTTGAGTTGGATTGGGTTGGGTAGGGTTGGGTAGGGTTGGGTTGAGTTGAATTGGGTTGGGTTGGGTTCGGTTGGGTTGGGTTGGGTTGAATTGGGTTGGGTTGGGTTGGGTTGGGTTAGGTTGGGTTAGGTTAGGTTGGGTTGGGTTAGGTTGGGTTATGTTAGGTTAGGTTAGGTTGGGTTGGGTCAGGTTGGGTTAGGTTAGATTAGGTTAGATTAGGTTAGGTTAGGTTAGGTTAGGTTAGGTTAGGTGAGGTTAGGTTTGGTTGAGGGGCCCGGAGCAGAGGACGCGCCGAGTTCTGGCGTCAGCTGTGTACTCGGTAGTTC
Organism: Brachyptera risi; assembly: GCA_964007535.1. Classification (NCBI taxonomy): domain Eukaryota; kingdom Metazoa; phylum Arthropoda; class Insecta; order Plecoptera; family Taeniopterygidae; genus Brachyptera; species Brachyptera risi. The sequence goes on along the minus strand of OZ023328.1, from coordinate 17,391,953 downwards.
TGTATGCCTGCCCGGCATGGGAAGAAGTGACGAGGCGAGCCTGCCACCGAGCCAAAATAGAGAAGGTGCAGAGGGTGATCAACATCAGGGTCACCCAAGCCGGTTCGCGAGCTGAAAACGACAGCGGGTTGACGCCACCGTGCGTGCTAACGCCGCCAACTCAGAGCGCGTGAATGCGTTCTCCATCTATAAAAAAAAATTGAAAAAGAAAAAAAAAATAATGGTAGAATGAAAAAGAAAAAAAAAAGGTTAGGTTAGGTTATGAAAGGTAACGTTAGGTTGGGTAAGGTTGAGTAAGGTTGGGTGAGGTTGGGTTAGGTTGGGTAAGGTGAGATGAGGTTGGGTTAAGTTAGGTAAGGTTAGGTTAGGTTGGGTTAGGTTAGGTTAGGTTAGATAGGGTAACGTTAGGTTAGGTTAGGTTAGGTAAGGTTGGGTGAGGTTAGGTTAGGTTGGGTTAGGTAAGGTTAGGTTAGGTTAGGTTGGGTTAGGTTGGGTTAGGTTAGGTAGTTTGGGTTAGGTTAGGTTGGGTTAGGTTAGGTTGGGTTAGGTTGGGTTAGGTTAGGTTAGGTTAGGTTAGGTTAGGTTAGGTTGAGTTAGGTTAGGTTGGGTTGGGTTGGGTTAGGTTAGGTTAGGTTGGGTTAGGTTCGGTTGGGTTAGGTTAGGTTAGGTAAGGTTAGGTTAGGTTAGGTTGGGTTAGGTTAGGTTAGGTTAGGTTAGGTTAGGTTAGGTTAGGTTAGGTTAGGTTAGGTTGGGTTGGGTTAGGTTAGGTTAGGTTAGGTTAGGTCAGGTTAGGTTGGGTTGGGTTAGGTTAGGTTAGGTTGGGTTGGGTTAGGTTAGGTTAGGTTAGGTTAGGTTAGGCTAGGTCAGGTTGGGTTAGGTTAGGTTAGGTTAGGTTGGGTTAGGTTAGGTTAGCTTAGGTTAGGTTGGGTTGGGTTAGGTTAGGTAAGGTTGGGTTAGGTTAGGTTAGGTTAGGTTAGGTTAGGTTAGTTTAGGCTAGGTTAGGTTAGGTTAGGTTAGGTTAGGTTAGGTTAGGTTAGGTTAGGTTAGGTTAGGTTAGGTTAGGTTAGGTTAGGTTGGGTTGGGTTAGGTTAGGTTAGGTTAGGTTAGGTTAGGTTAGGTTAGGTTGGGTTGGGTTGGGTTAGGTTAGGTTAGGTTAGGTTAGGTTGTGTTAGGTTGGGTTGGGTTAGGTTAGGTTCGGTTGGGTTGGGTTGGGTTAGGTTAGGTTAGGTTAGGTTAGGCTAGGTTAGGTTAGGTTAGGTTAGGTTAGGTTAGGTTGGGTTAGGTTAGGTTAGCTTAGGTTAGTTTGGGTTGGGTTAGGTTAGGTTAGGTTGGGTTAGGTTAGGTTAGGTTAGGTTAGGTTAGGTTAGGTTAGGTTGGGTTAGGTTAGGTTAGGTTAGGTTAGGTTAGGTTAGGTTAGGTTAGGTTAGGTTAGGTTAGGTTAGGTTAGGTTGGGTTGGGTTAGGTTAGGTTAGGTTGGGTTAGGTTAGGTTAGGTTAGGTTAGGTTAGGTTAGGTTAGGTTAGGTTGGGTTAGGTTAGGTTAGGTTAGGTTAGGTTAGGTTAGGTTAGGTTAGGTTAGGTTAGGTTAGGTTAGGTTAGGTTGGGTTGGGTTGGGTTAGGTTGGGTTAGGTTGGTTTAGGTTAGGTTGGGTTAGGTTAGGTTAGGTTAGATCAGGTTAGGTTAGGTTAGGTTAGGTTAGGTTAGGTTAGGTTGGGTTGGGTTGGGTTAGGTTAGGTTAGGTTGGGTTAGGTTAGGATAGGTTAGGTTGGGTTGGGTTAGGTTAGGTTAGGTTGGGTTAGGTCAGGTTAGGTTAGGTTAGGTTAAATTAGGTTGCAGCTGAGATGCGCAAATCTGCCCAATGACCTCGATGAACTGAGGGCGTCAGTGATGAAGGCGTAAGAGAGGAGGGGCGAATCTCTAGACAGGGAGAGCCTATATCGAGACTACGTGATGGCGAATGGTCGCATCGCAATGACGCGACGCAGCAGTTCCCCAACTGCTATTACCACTCAAGGCACACTTGAAGGTCGCCTAGAAGGACCTCCCCGTTTTTGAAGTAATGCCTTGACCGGCAGTTCCGAAGACGGGAAAGCAAAGATGGATTTTAGTGGGTATGAAGGTATCCGTGAGTCCGACACTACTGAGATGTGCGAGCTAATGCCGGTTCGCCGAGCTGACAGCGACAGCGAGTTGACGCCGCCGTGCGTGCTAACGCAATCTCAGTACTCAAAAATGCGATCTCCATCTATAGGAAAAATGAAGAAATTAAAAAATCAAGAATTAAAAAAATAAAAAATAAGGTTAGGTTGGGTTAGGTTGGGTTGGGTTAGGTTGGGTCAGGTAGGGTAGGTTAGGTTAGGTTAGGTTGGGTAGGTTGGGTTGGGTTAGGTTAGGTTAGGTTAGGTTAGGTTAGGTTGGGTTGGGTTAGGTTAGGTTAGGTTAGGTTGGGTTAGGTTAGGTTAGGTTAGGTTGAGTTAGGTTAGGTTAGGTTAGTACAGGTTCGGTTAGGTCAGGTTGGGTTTTTTCAGGTTAGGTTAGGTTAGGTTGGGTTAGGTTAGGTTAATTATGTTAGGTTGAGTTGGGTTAGGTTAGGTTAGGTTAGGTTGGATTAGGTTAGGTAAGGTTAGGTTGGGTTAGGTTAGGTCAGTTTAGTTAGGTTTGGGCTGAGATGCGCAAATCTACCCACTGACCCCGAGGAACTGGAGGCCTTAGTGATGAAAGCGTACGAGAGGAGGGGCAAATTTCTAGACAGGGAGCGCTTATATCGAGACTATGTGATGGCGCATGGTCGCATCACAATGGACGCGACGCAACAGTTCCCCATCTGCTATTACCAGTCAAGGCACCCTTGAAGGTCGCCTAGAAGGACCTCCCCGTCTTTGAAATTGTGCCTCGACAGCGGTTTCGAGGACGGGAGAACAAAGATGGAGTAAAGTGAGTATGACGGTATCCGTGAGTCCCACACTACTGAGATGTGCGAGCTAGAGCCGGTTCGCGAGCTGACAACGACAGCGAGTTGACGAGGCCGTGCGCGCTAACGCAATCTCAGTGCGCGAAAATGCGTTCTCCATCTATAAGAAAAAATGAAAAAATGAAGGGAAAAAAAATGAAAAAAAATGGTTAGGTTAGGTTAGGTTATGTTTAGTTAGGTTAGGCTAGGTTAGGTTAGGTTAGTGTAGGTTGGGTAGGTTGGGTTAGGTTTGGTTAGGTTAGGTTAGGTTAGGTTAGGTTGGGTTGGGTTAGGTTAGGTTAGGTTATGTTAGGTTAGGTTAGGTTAGGTTATGTTAGGTTAGGTTAGGTTAGGTTATGTTAGGTTAGGTTAGGTTAGTGTAGGTTGGGTAGGTTGGGTAGGTTGGGTTAGGTTTGGTTAGGTTAGGTTAGGTTAGGTTAGGTTGGGTTGGGTTAGGTTAGGTTAGGTTAGGTTAGGTTGGGTTAGGTTGGGTTAGTTTGGGTTAGGTTAGGTTATGTTAGGTCAGGTGAGGTTAGGTTGCAGCTGAGATGCGCAAATCTGCCCACTGACCTCGAGGAACTTGGGGCCTCAGTGATGAGGGCGTACGAGAGGAGCGGCGAATCTCTAGAGCGGGAGAGCCTATATAGGGACTACGTGATGGCGCAAGGTCGCATCACAATGGATGCGACGCAGCAGATCCCCAACTGCTATAACCAGTCAAGGCACCCTTGAATTTCGCCTAGAAGGACCTCCCCGTCTTTAAAGTAATGCATTGACCGGCTGTTCCGAGGACGGGAGAACAAAGATGGAGTTTAGTGGGTATTACAGTATCCGTGAGTCCCACACTACTGAGATCTGCGAGCTAAAGCCGGTCCGCAAGCTGACAACGACAGCGAGTTGACTTAGCCGTGCGTGCTGACGCCGCCAACTCAGTGCGCGTAAATGCGTTCTCCATCTATAAAAAAAAATATGGAAAAAAAAAACTAAAAATAAAAGAGAAAAAGAAAAAAAAAAAGTTAGGTTAGGTTAGGTTAGGTTGGGTTGGGTTGAGTTAGGTTAGGTCAGGTTGAGTTAGGTTAGGTTAGGTTGGGTTAGGTTATGTTAGGTTAGGTAGGGTTAGGTTAGGTTGGGTTGGTTTAGGTTAGGTTAGGTTAGGTTAGGTTAGGTTATGTTAGGTTAGGTTAGGTTAGTTCAGGTTGGGTTAGGTTAGGTAAGGTTAGGTTAGGTTAGGTTAGGTTAGGTTAGGTTAGGTTAGTTTAGGTTGGGTTAGGTTGGGTCAGGTCAGGTTAGGTGAGGTTCGGTTTGGTTAGGTTAGTTTAGGTTACGTTGCAGCTGAGACGGGAGAGCAAATATGGGGACGCATCTCACTTGCAACCTAACCTAACCTAACCCAACCTAACCTGACCTGAACCAACCTAACCCAACCTAACCTTACCTAACCTAACCTTACCTAACCGAACATAACCTAACCTAACCTAACCCAACATAACCTAGCCTAACCTAACCTAACCTAACCTGACCTAAACTAACCCAAACTAACCTAACCCAACCTACCTAACGTAGCCTCACCTAACCTAACCTTACCTAACCTAACCTCACCCAACTCAACCCAACCTAACCTAATCATTTTTTTTTTTCATTATTATTATTTTATTTATTTTTTTCATTTTTTTTTTTATACATGGAGAACGCACCTACGCGCACTGAGATTGCGTTAGCACGACGGCGGCATCAACTCGCTGTCGTTGTCAGCTCGCGAACCGGCATTAGCTCGCACATCTCAATAGTGTGGGACTCACGGATACCGTCATACCCACTGAAGTCCATCTTTGCTCTCCCGTCCTCGGAACCGCCGGTCAAGGCATTACTTCAAAGACGGGGAGGTCCTTCTAGGCGATCTTCAAGGGTGCCTTGACTGGTAATACCAGTCGGGGAACTGCTGCGTCGCGTCCATTGCGATGCGACCATTCGCCATCACGTAGTCTCGATATGGGCTCTCCCTGTCTAGAGATTCGCCCCTCCTCTCGTACGCCTTCATCACTAAGGCCTCCAGTTCCTCGGGGTCAGTGGGCAGATTTGCGCATCTCAGCTGCAACCTAACCTGACCTAACCTAGCCTAACCTAACCTATTCAAACCTAACCTAACCCAACCTAACCCAACCTAACCTAACCTAACCTAACCTAACCTAACCTATCCCAACCTAACCTAACCTAACCTGACCTAACCTAACCTAACCTGACCTAACCTTACCTAACCTAACGTAACCTAACCCAACCTAACCCAACCTACCTAACCTAACCTTACCTAACATAACTCAACGTAACCCAACCCAACCTAACCTAACCTGACCTTTTTTATTAATTTTTTTCATTTTTTGATTTTTTCATTTCTTCATTTTTTCTTATAGATGGAGAACGCATTTTCGCGCAGTGAGATTGCGTCAGCACGCAAGGCGGCGTCAACTCGCTGTCGTTGTCAGCTCGCAAACCGGCTTCAGCTCTCACATCTCAGTAGTGTGGGACTACTGCGCCATCACTTAGTCTCGATATAGGTTCTCCCTGTCTAGAGATTCTCCCCTCCTCTCGTACGCCTTCATCACTAAGGCTTCCAGTTCCTCGGGGTCAGTGGGCAGATTTGCGCATCCCAGCTGCAACCTTACCTAAACAAACCTAACCTAACATAACATAACCTAACCTTTCCCAACCTAACCTAACCTTATCTAACCGTCATACCGACTGAACTCCATCTTTGCTCTCCCGTCCTCGGAACAGCCAGTCAAGGCATAACTTCAAAGACGGAGAGGTCCTTCTGGGTGACCTTCAAGGGTGCCTTGACTGGTAATAGCAGTTGGGGAACTGCTGCGTCGCGTCCAGTGCGATGCGACCATGCGCAATCACGTAGTCTAGATATAGGCTCTCCCGCTCTAGAGATTCGCCGCTCCTCTCGTACGCCTTCATCACTAAGGCTTCCAGTTCCTCGAGTTCAGAGGGCAGATTTGCGAATCTCAGCTGCAACCTAACCTAACCCAACCTAACCTGACCTAACCTAACCCAACCCAACCCAGACTAACCTAAACAAACCTAACCTAACCTAATATAACTCAACATAACCCAACCTAACCCAACCGAACCTAACCTAACCTAACCTAACCTATCCTAACCAAACCTAACCTAACCCAACCTAATCCAACCTACCTAACCTAACCTAACATGACCCAACCTGTCCTAACCTAACCTAACCCAACCCAACCTAACCTAACCTAACCTTTTTTTAAATTATTATTGTTTTTTTTTTAATTCTTCCATTTTTTTCTATAGATGGAGAAAGCTTTCACGCGCACTGAGATGGCGTGAGCACGCACGGCGTTGTCAACTTGCTGTTGTTGTCAGCTCGCGAACCAGCTCTAGCTCGCACATCTCAGTAGTGTGGGACTCACGGATACCGTCATACCGACTGAACTCCATCTTTGCTCTCCCGTCCTCGGAACCGCCGGTCAAGGCATTACTTCAAAGACGGGGAGGACCTTTTGGACGACCTTCAGGGGTGCCTTGAATGGTAATAGCAGTTGAGGAACTGCTGCGTCGGGTCCATTGCGATGCGACCATGCGCAATCGCGTAGTCTCGATATAGGCTCTCCTTGTCTAGATCTTCGCCCCTCCTCTCGTACGCCTTCATCACTAATGCCTCCAGTTCCTCGGGGTCAGTGGGCAGATTTGCGCATCTCAGCTGCAACCTAATTTAACCTAACCTAACCTAACCTAACCTAACCCAACCTAACCTAACCTAACCCAACCCAACCTAACCTAACCTAACCTAACCTAACCCAACCCAACCTAACCTAACCCAACCCAACCCAACCTAACCTAACCTAACCTAACCTAACCTAACCTAACCCAACCCAACCTAACCTAACCCAACCCAACCCAACCTAACCTAATTTAACCTAACCTAACCTAACCTAACCTAACCCAACCTAACCTAACCTAACCCAACCCAACCTAACCTAACCTAACCTAACCTAACCCAACCCAACCTAACCTAACCCAACCCAACCCAACCTAACCTAACCTAACCTAACCTAACCTAACCTAACCTGACCTAACCTAACCTAACCTAACCCAACCTAAACCTAACCCAACCTAACCTAACCTAACCCAACCCAACCTAACCTAACCTAACCTAACCTTGGCGTCAGTGGGCAGATTTGCGCATCTCAGCTGCGACCTAACCCAACCTAACCTAACCTAACCTAACCTAACCTAACCTAACCTAACCCAACACTACCTACCTTTACCTCACCTAACCTGACCTAACCTTACCTAACCTAACCTGACCTCACCTGACCTAACCTAACCTAACCCAATCTAACCTAACCTAACCTAACCCAACCTAACCTAACCCAACCTAACACTACCTAACCTGGCCTTACCTTACCCAACCTAACTCAACCTATCGCAACCTAACCCAACCTAACCTAACATAACCTAACCTAACCTTTTTTTTTTTTCCTCTCTTTTTATTATTATATCATTTATTTTTTTTCCATTTTTTTTTATAGATGGAGAACGCATTCACGCGCACTGAGTTGGTGGCGTTAGCACGCACGGCGGCGTCAACTCGCTGTGATTGTCAGCTCGCGAACCGGCTTCACCTCGCACATCTCAGTAGTGTGGGACTCACGGATACCGTCATACCCACTAAACTCCATCTTTGCTCCCCCGTCCTCGAAACCGCCAGTCAAGGCATTACTTCAAAGACGGGGTGGTCCTTCTGGGCGACCTTCAAGAGTGCCTTGACTGGTAATAGCAGTTTGGGATCTGCTGCGTCGCGTCCATTGCGATACGAACATGCGCCATCACGTAGTCTTAATATAGGTTCTCCCTGTCTAGAGATTCGCCCCTCCTCTCGTACGCCTTCATCACTTAGGCCTCCAGTTCCTCGGGGTCAGTGGGCAGATTTGCGCATCTCAGCTGCAACCTAACATAACCTAACCTTACCTAACCTTACCTCACCCAACCTAACCCAACATTACCTAAGCGAACCCAACCTAACCTGATCTAACCTAACTCAACCTAACCTAACTCAACCTAACCTATCATAACCCAATCTAACCTAACCTAGTCTAACTCAACCTAACCTAACCTACCCTAACCTAACCTAACCTAAACTATCATAACCCAATCTAACCTAACCTAACCCAACCCAACCTAACCTAACCTAACCTAACCCAACCCAACCTAACCTAATCTAACCTAACCTAACCTAACCCAACCTACCCTAACCTAACCCAACCTGACCCAACCTAACCTAACCCAACATAACCTGACCTAACCGGCTTTAGCTCGCACATCTCAGTAGTGTGGGTCTCACGGATACCGTCATACCGACTGAACTCCATCTTTGCTCTCCCGTCCTCGCAACCGCCGGTCAAGGCATTACTTCAAATACGGGGAGGACCTTTTGGATGACCTTCATGGGTGCCTTGAATGGTAATAGCAGTTGAGGAACTGCTGCGTCGGGTCCATTGCGATGCGACCATGCGCAATCGCGTAGTCTCGATATAGGCTCTCCCTGTCTAGATCTTCGCCCCTCCTCTCGTACGCTTTCATCACTAATGCCTCCAGTTCCTCGGGGTCAGTGGGCAGATTTGCGCATCTCAGCTGCAACCTAATTTAACCTAACCTAACCTAACCTAACCCAACCTAACCTAACCTAACCCAACCCAACCTTACCTAACCTAACCTAACCCAACCCAACCTAACTTAACCCAACCCAACCCAACCTAACCTAACCTAACCTAACCTAACCTAACTTAACCTAACCTGACCTAACCTAACCTAACCTAACCCAACCTAAACTAACCCAACCTAACCTAACCTAACCCAACCCAACCTAACCTAACCTAACCTAACCTAACCTAAACTAACCTAACCTACCCTAACCTAACCTAACCTAACCCAACCTAACCTAACCTAACCTAACCTAACCTAACCTAACCTAACCTAACCTAACCTTACCCAACCTAACCCAACCTAACCCAACCCAACCTAACCTAACCTTACCTTGGCGTCAGTGGGCAGATTTGCGCATCTCAGCTGCGACCTAACCCAACCTAACCTAACCTAACCTAACCTAACCTAACCCTACCTAACCCAACACTACCTACCTTTACCTCACCTAACCTAACCTAACCTTACCTAACCTAACCTAACCTCACCTGACCTAACCTAACCTAACCCAATCTAACCTAACCTAACCTAACCCAACTCAACCTAACCCAACCTAACCCTACCTAACCTGGCCTTACCTGACCCAACCTAACTCAACCTATCGCAACCTAACCCAACCTAACCTTACATAACCTAACCTAACCTTTATTTTTTTTCCCTCTCTTTTTATTATTATTTTATTTATTTTTTTTCCATTTTTTTTTATAGATGGAGAACGCATTCACGCGCACTGAGTTGGCGGCGTTAGCACGCACGGCGGCGTCAACTCGCTGTGATTGTCAGCTCGCGAACCGGCTTTAGCTCGCACATCTCAGTAGTGTGGGACTCACGGATACCGTAATACCCACTAAACTCCATCCTTGCTCCCCCGTCCTCGAAACCGCCAGTCAAGGCATCACTTCAAAGACTTTCAAGTCCTTCTAGGCGACCTTCAAGAGTGCCTCGACTGGTAATAGCAGTTTGGGATCTGCTGCGTCGCGTCCATTGCGATACGAACATGCGCCATCACGTAGTCTTAATATAGGTTCTCCCTGTCTAGATATTCGCCCCTCCTCTCGAACGCCTTCATCAGTTGGGCCTCCAGTTCCTCGGGGTCAGTGGGCAGATTTGCGCATCTCAGCTGCAACCTAACATAACCTAACCTTACCTAACCTTACCTCACCCAACCTAACCCAACATTACCTAACCGAACCCAACCCAACCTGAGCTAACCTAACCCAACCTAACCTAACTCAACCTAACCTATAATAACTCAATCTAACCTAACCTAGTCTAACTCAACCTAACCTAACCTACCCTAACCTAACCTAACCTAAACTATCATAACCCAATCTAACCTAACCTAACCCAACCCAACCTAACCTAACCTAACCCAACCTAACCTAATCCAACCTAACCTAACCTAACCCAACCTAACCTAACCTAACCCAACCTGACCCAACCTAACCCAACCCAACATAACCTGACCTAACCGGCTTTAGCTCGCACATCTCGGTAGTGTGGGACTCACGGAAACCGTAATACCCACAAAACTCCATCTTTGCTCTTCCGTCCTCAGAACCGCCGGTCAAGGCATTACTTCGAAGACGGGGAGGTCCTTCTGGGCGACCTTCAAGGGTGCCTTGACTGGTTATAGCAGTTGGGGAACTGCTGCGTCGCGTCCATTGCGATGCGACCATGCGCCATCACTTAGTCTCGATATAGGCTCTCTCTGTCTAGAGATTCACCCCTCCTCTCGTACGCCTTCATCACTAAGGCCTCCAGTTCCTCGGAATCAGTAGCAGATTTGCTCATCTCAGCTGCAACCTAACCTGACCTAACCTAACCTAACCTAACCTAACCCAACCTAACCTAACCTAACCGAACCCAACCTAACCTAACCTTACCTAACCCAACCCAACCTATCCCAACCTAACCTAACCTAACCTAACCTAACCTAACCTAACCCAACCTAACCTGACCTAACCTAACCTAACCTAACCTAACCCAACCTAACCTGACCGAACCTAACCTAACCCAATCTGACCCAACCTACCTAAGGTCCTTCTCCATCTATAAAAAAAAATTAAAAATTAAAAAAAAAATTAAGAAAATTTTAAAAAAAAGTTTAGGTTATGCCAGGTTGGGTTGGGTTAGGTAAGGTTTGGTTAGATTGGGTCAGGTTAGGTTAGGTTGGGTTAGGTTGGGTTCGGTTAAGTTAGGATAGGTTAGGTTAGGTTAGGTTAGGTAGGATCAGGTTTGGTTAGGTAAGGTTAGGTTAGTTTCGGTCAGGTTAGGTTAGGTAAGGTTAGGTTAGGTTGGGTTAGGTTAGGTTGGGTTGCAGCTGAGATGCGCAAATCTGCCCACCGACCCCGAGGAACTGGAGGCATTAGTGATGAAGGCGTACGAGAGGAGGGGTGAAAATCTAGACAGGTAGAGCCTATATCGTGACTACGTGATGGCGCATGGTCGCATCACAATGGACGCGACGCAGCAGTTCCCCAACTGCTATTACCAGTCAAGGCACATTTGAAAGTCTCCTAGAAGGACCTCCCCGTCTTTGAAGTAATGCCATGACTCCCGGTTCCGAGGACGGGAGAGCAAAGATGGAGTTTAGTGGGTATGACGGTATCCGTGAGTCCCACACTACTGAGATGTGCGAGCTAGAGCTGGTTCGCGAGCTGACAACGACAGCGAGTTGACGCCGCCGTGCGTGCTAACGCCGCCAACTCAGTGCGCGTGAATGCGTTCGCAGTCTATAAAAAAAAATTGAAAAAGAAAAAAAAAATGATGAAAAAAAAAAAAGGTCAGGTTAGGTTATGTTAGGTTAGGTTGGGTTAGGTTGGGTTAGGTTGGGTAGGTTGGGTGAGGTTAGGTTAGGTAAGGTCAGGTTAGGTTGTGTTAGGTTGGGTTAGTTTAAGTTGGGTTAGGTTAGGTTAGGTTGGATTGGGTTAGATTAGGTTAGGTTAGGTTAGGTTAGGTTAGGTTAGGTTCGGTTAGGTCAGGTTAGGTAAGGTTAGGTTGGGTTAGGTTAGGTTAGGTTAGGTTAGGTTAGGTTAGGTTAGGTTAGGTTAGGTTGCAGCTGAGATGCTCAAATCTGCCCACTGACCCCGGGAAACTGGAGGCCTTAGTGATGACGGCGTACGAGAGGAGGGGCGAATCTCTAGACAGGAAGAGCCTATATTGAGACTTCGTGATGTTGTGTGGTCGCATCGCAATGGACGCGACGCAGCAGTTCCCCAACTGCTATTACCAGTCAAGGCACCCTTGAAGGTCGCCTAGATGGACCTTTCCGTCTTTGGAGTGATGCCTTGACCGGCGGTTCCGAGGACGGGAGAGCAAAGATGGAGTTTAGTGGGTATGACGGTATCCGTGAGTCCCACACTACTGAGATGTGCGAGCTAAAGCCGGTTCGCGAGCTGACAACGACAGCGAGTTGACGCCACCGTGCGTGCTCACACCATCTCAGTGCGCGTAAATGCGTTCTCCATCTACTAAAAAAATTGTAAAATTAAAAAAAAAAAAATAATAAAAAGAAAAAAAAAGGTCAGGTTCTAGGTTAGGTTGAGTTGGATTAGGTTGGGTTAGGTTAGGTTGGGTTAGGTTAGGTTGGGTTAGGTTAGGTTAGGTTAGGTTAGGTAGGTTGGGTTAGGTTAGGTTAGGTTAGGTTAGGTTAGGTTAGGTTAGGTTAGGTTAGGTTAGGTTGTGTTGGGTTAGGTTAGGTTAGGTTAGGTTGGTTTAGGTTAGGATAGGTCAGGTTAGGTTAGGTTAGGTTGCAGCTGAGATGCGCAAATCTGCCCACTGACCTCGAGGAACTGGGGGCCTTAGTGATGAAGGTGTACAAGAGGAGGGGCGAATCTCTAGACAGGGAGAACCTATATTTAGACTACGTGATGGCGCATAGTCGCATCACAATGGACGCGACGCAGCAGTTCCCCAATTGCTTTTACCAGTCAAGGCACATTTGAAAGTCTCCTAGAAGGACCTCCCCGTCTTTGAAGTAATGCCATGACCCCCGGTTCCGAGGACGGGAGAGCAAAGATGGAGTAAAGTGGGTATGACGGTATCCGTGAGTCCCACACTACTGAGATGTGCGAGCTAAAGCCTGTATGCGAGCTGACAACGACAGCGAGTTGACGCCACCGTGCGTGCTCACACCATCTCAGTGCGCGTAAATGCGTTCTCCATCTACTAAAAAAATTGTAAAATTAAAAAAAAAATAATAATAAAAAGAAAAAAAAGGTCAGGTTAGGTTAGGTTGAGTTGGATTAGGTTGGGTTAGGTTAGGTTAGGTTAGGTTAGGTTAGGTTAGGTAGGTTGGGTTAGGTTAGGTTAGGTTAGGTTAGGTTAGGTTAGGTTAGGTTAGGTTAGGTTAGGTTAGGTTAGGTTAGGTTAGGTTAGGTTAGGTTAGGTCAGGTTAGGTTAGGTTAGGTTGGGTTGGGTTAGGTTAGGTTAGGTTAGGTTGGGTTAGGTTAGGATAGGTCAGGTTAGGTTAGGTTAGGTTGCAGCTGAGATGCGCAAATCTGCCCACTGACCTCGAGGAACTGGGGGCTTTAGTGATGAAGGTGTACAAGAGGAGGGGCGAATCTCTAGACAGGGAGAACCTATATTTAGACTACGTGATGGCGCATGGTCGCATCACAATGGACGCGACGCAGCAGTTCCCCAATTGCTTTTACCAGTCAAGGCACATTTGAAAGTCCCCTAGAAGGACCTCCCCGTCTTTGAAGTAATGCCATGACTCCCGGTTCCGAGGACGGGAGAGCAAAGATGGAGTTTAGTGGGTATGACGGTATCCGTGAGTCCCACACTACTGAGATGTGCGAGCTAATGCCGGTTCGCCGAGCTGACAACGACAGCTAGTTGATGCCGCCGTCGTGCTAACGCAATCTCAGTGCGCGAAAATGCGTTCTCCATCTATAAAAAAAAATGAAAAAATGAAAAATAAAGTAATAAAAAATAAAAAAAAATAGGTTAGGTCAGGTTAGGTTTAGCTTAGGTTAGGTTAGGTTAGGTTAGGTTAGGTTAGGTTTGGTACGTTGGGTTAGGTTAGGTTAGGTTAGGTTAGGTTAGGTTGGGTTATGTTAGGTTAGGTTAGGTTAGGTTGGGTTAGGTTAGATTAGGTTAGGTTAGGTTAGGTTAGGTTAGGTTAGGTTAGGTTAGGTTAGGTTAGGTTGGGTTAGGTTAGGTTAGGTTAGGTTGTGTTAGGTTAGGTTAGTTTAGGTTAGGTTAGGTTAGTTTAGGTTAGGTTGCAGCTGAGATGCGCAAATCTGCCCACTGACCCCGAGGAACTGGAGGCCTTAGTGATGAAGGCGTACTTGAGGAGGGGCGAATCTCCAGATAGGGAGAGCCTATATCGAGACTACGTGATGGCGCATGGTCGCATCGCAATGGACGCGACGCAGCAGTTCCCCAGCTGCTATTACCAGTCAAGGCACCCTTGAAGGTCGCCTAGAAGGAACTCCCCGTCTTTGAAGTATTGCCTTGACCGGCGGTTTCGAGGACGGGGGAGATTGACTTTCTTTCGTTTCGAATTCACGACTTCTGATTGGTCGGACTAATGATCGAAACTAATGATTAATACTAAAGTTGAAAGTTAGTCAACTTTCAAGGTCAGTCACTAATATTAAACACAATGTGAACGTCAACACTGATTCCGTATCTGCCAACTTTAGTTAATCATTAATCACTTATCATTAGTTCGCATTGTGAATCCAGCTTTAGCAGTTTTGTCAGCTGACTCAGCAATGGAGGAAGGCGGTATAGGTAATTTATATGGTTTTACTTTCTTTGTATGGATTATATTATGCTACTTTGGAAATTGTTTACATATTGTATGCCACGTGAAGGATATATTTGTTAGGTTATATGTTGGGTTGGGTTCAGTAGGTCACACACACTGTATTCACACAGTAGGTATTCCACTGACTTGAGTCAATTCAGGCTATACGTGCAGTAATAATAACAATACAATGTATTTGGTTATATTGTCATCCCATGCGCGGTTATGACGTATATATTCATATATATATATATATATATATATATATATATATATATATATATATATATATATATATATATATATATATATATATATATATATAGATATATATATATAGTCTGATTAGGGTTGCCAGTTAAGCAAAACCAAAAAGTATATATAGTAACATGCACCGCGCAGCTCGTGGAGTGTTTTTGCACATAAAAATGCAGTGAATTTGCAAAATGAATTTTGTCTGAATTTGTGCAGTTTATGATCCCTTTTCAGTATTTGAAGTCTTTTTAAAACGTGCAGAGATAGGTAGGCCCTATGTCAGATGTATGCTGTGCTAGCATCAATGATTATCAATTATATTAAATTGATTTTATAATATTCGTCCCTTTAATTGTGAAAAGTTCAGCATAGGCCTAGTATTAGTACTCACAGTTGCAAAAAAGTTTTACTCTCTAAGAAATATTTGAAACAAAAATGTTACATAAATATTCAATATTTATCATACGTATATAATAAGCTAAATGTCATAAAATAAATTCACAGCGTAAAAATAATAACTTTATTATTGGCACGAAAAGGAAGAGTCAGTCCCATCAGAATATACCTAAGTGTCATTTTACCTGGCAAGACCAGTTTGAACAGCATTACTGAATGATACAATATATATATATATATGGATAGACATATATGTAATATATATAATATGGACTTCTTACAATCTCACGCCACTCGTTACAATTGTTTCGTATTTTGAAGTAAAAACTTACCGTTACTGGTCAATTTTATTTATTGATGTAAAATTTAGGAAATTCATATTATAATATCTGTATAACTATGTGGAGGGACATTTAAAAACCAGAGCGGGAAGCGGGAACCACGAAATTAAAACGGGACGATCCCGCCGAAAGCGGGACGAATGGCAACCCTAAGTCTGATGGAAGGTAAATTTATCATACCCGGTACCACCCATAATTCCCACACCCAACCAAGGTCAGGACACAACCTTGAACCACTAACTCCAACCGAAACGATATTCTGTGCCAAAATACTAATGATTCACATCATGAACACATCACACCAAGATCTACAAGAAACACCACTTTCAACCACACAACATGAATTTAAATCTGGTACCGAGTAACACAAAATTGCAAAATGATGGAAATAGAAAATTAGCCCTAAAAGATCTCTGCCTAAATGAGCAAGATTTGTTTGTAAATCAGAGACCCTAGCACCACAACTTCCACCTGTACTTCTCCACCACACATTTACATCATTGTAATGACCGAGACGCGTGGCCGAGTGGTAACACACTGAACCGTCATTCGGGAGACCCGGGTTCGATTCCCGCCATGGTCGACCATCCTGACAGAGGTTTTTCGTGATTTCCCTCTGTCGTTCAGGTCAATACTGGGATGGTTCCTTAACAACAGGCCACGACCGACACCTTATCCAAAACACCTAATGAAATAACCTTTCATCTCATCATTCCATCATCTCATTCATCATCCACCGACGCCAATAGATCGTGGCGTCGTTAAAACCCAATATAAAAAAAAAATCATT
The DNA here is from genome assembly GCA_964007535.1 of Brachyptera risi. Classification (NCBI taxonomy): domain Eukaryota; kingdom Metazoa; phylum Arthropoda; class Insecta; order Plecoptera; family Taeniopterygidae; genus Brachyptera; species Brachyptera risi. Next base: position 17,375,732 of record OZ023328.1, on the reverse strand, counting down.
GTATAATGGCCCGTTTAGACGAGACACGATCGTGCCAATCCTTCGTTGTCGAGCAATGAAACACCCCGCGTGAACGCGTCAAGGTCAACACTGCGTGCCTGAATCACGTCGAATTTCGGATAGACAGGAGCTCTATATTTCAATCCTATCGTGTTGGTTTACGCATGACTGACCAATAGGAGAACAGTATTTTCGATTTGAGTGATCGATAATCACAACATGAGCAAATGGATTGAATATGGCCGCCAAGACCGGATTTTCTATTGGTCCATTTATCACGTGACTGTGACTTTCCAGCAACGCGATGCCAAACTTGTGTCTGAGTGCCCCAAAGCTCGCATCGTATTGCTCAGCAACATATAGGATTGGCACGATCGTGCCCCGTCTGAACAGGCCATAAGACATTTGACGTATATAGGGTCTGATCATTAATTTTTTGTATCAATTTGCATGGCTTATATTTCGTGTTTCAAATGCTTCAGAAATGTTTTCGCAAGGTCCTGTATTATAGGCTACCAAGTTCAGTTAGCCTCTATCTGAGATTCGATGAAAACAAATAGCATGGTTAACGATAGTAATAACAACTTCAAACTGCCAGTTAAACCTACTACCACGTTGGTTATTCCAGCACTATCACGGTATACTAACTCCGGTTAGCCTTTATCTAAGAGTTGATGAAAACAAAAAGCATGGTTAATGATGTAATAACAACTTCAAACTGCCAGTTAAAGCTATACTCCCACGTTGGTTAATGCGGCACTTGGAGTGAATGACCGATCTCTCCTACTTCTTGAAAATGACAATGATTCAAAAGACCACAGAGGTCTGCTGTAGGCGTGTATAAGATGGGATGTCATGTCGATATCAATCAGCGACCGAAATGTGATTTAATTTTTGTTTCATTCTGTTGCTGAAGAAACAAGTTAGCCCATAAAGCTGAACGCTAATACTGAATTGTGTTTAATTGTTACTGATACGATTGATCGAGTGGCTATCATACTGAACCGCCAATCAGGAGATCGGAGTTCGATTCCCGCCATGGCCGACCATCATGACAAGGTTTTATTGTGGTTTCCCTCTGTCGTTCAGGTCAACACTAGGATGGTCTTTAACAACAGGCCACGAATGACCGACTCCTTCCCAATATCCAAAAACACCTATTGCAATAACCTTTCATCACATTTACCCATCATCCCATCATCTCATTAAATCGACGCCAATAGATTGTAATCATCAGTACAGTGAGCCGTTGAACCCAATATAAATTGAAAATTTAATCAACAATTGGTTCTTTCTGCTTGACTGACTATACGCGAACGATTGAATTCTTCCCGAACCCCTCTCTGCTCACTCGGAACTATCACAAAATGTGTCGAATGGAACATTACATAAACTGCTACGTCACATCAGTCAGCAGGTTTGTGAAAAAAAGTGAAAACATTTTTTTTTTCCATTTTATTCAACGTTCATAAATACATTCTATGATCTGCATGCAACACGAAACAAAAGTAGATATTTGATCATTGTTTTGCTTCTTGAAAATTTCTAATCAGGTTTATATAATCACCATTGGTGTCTCGAATGAAAACCACCGTTTTATATATACTCTTTTCTTATTGAATTAACGTATAGGCATACTCGTTTGGAATATGTGAATCTGAAAGACTGTCTTATTATGGAAAATTAAACTTCACATTTTCCCTTCAGAAATGTAATGATAGCAGAATAATAAAATATAGGTAATAATGATTTAATGTTTGAAATGATGAATGGTCGAACAGTCGACAAAATGTTCTGATAAGGCTACACTTTCAAGTTTATCAATAATAATCTGAATAAGTTTATTATGAATTGTCAAAATTCTGTGACTGTGATAAAGCACAAAATAGCACCCACGACTTTTGGTTTCGCGTTATCAAAATCAAAAACATGATAATAAATAACATGATTCATAATAATCAATAATAAAATTTAATGGTTATTAGGATTTAAATAATTATCACGCGTCATTTTCTTGAGCATCTTTTCACCCTCTTCGTTGAGACAGTCCACGACCGGCACCCCCGTGTCCACCGCCTTCTCTAGTGCCATTTGAACGCCTGCGTCGTCCATTGTGCGCAGCATGGTCGCCCAACCCAACGCTTCGCACACCTTGATAAAGGAGGTGGAACAACCGCTGCCATAAGTACCGTACTCTCCCGTGCGATAATCCCAAGGGAGTAGGTAGTGGTACTGTGGCCAATGGCTCTTTGTTAAAAGGAAGACCATGTTAGTGTCGGCAGGATATCTAAAACAGAGATAGATAATGGTTAAAGAACTTCACAAATCTGATACTAGATTTGAACGAGTGATGGTGAAATGCATTTCCTTATTTTGAGAGAAAACTAGAAATCATCATCTCAATTTCAGGAATTATGATTAAATCGTCTGTCCTCCAGGACAATTGGATCTTTTTTTTTTAATAACATCGAAACTTGATACAAAATCATTGTTCCCCAAATTGAGTTGAATTAATCTGATGAATGGAATCAATGCATGTCTTCTAGGCCTTTTTTCTGAGTCGTTACTCGGAAATTATTACTCGATTTTGTTTATGTTTCTATATACAGAATTGATAATGTCTACGTCATGATTCATAATCTCTGGAGGACAACAAAATGATTTATAATTTATGGAATTGAGATAATGATTTTCAGTTCTCCCTGAAATGGGGGGAATATTGGATAATTAAAATTTGCAATCGCTGATTCCAGGAACTAGAAGAAGTTCGTATGTTCAGGGCCGTATCAAGACCTAGGCCCACAAGGCCCAGGTTTAGGGTGGCAAATTATCAAGGGGCATCAAATTTATAAGGGGCGTCAGCCCCTCAAAAACTAAATAATAATTATATTTGTATATTTTAAAAAATCGTATATTTCATACAATATGCAAACACCTATTTATGTTTTAAGATACCAACTATATCTTGATTCGGCAAATATCTTGATTCGGCACTGCCTGGTACTCACTTGTCTCCGGGTTTCAGGCCCCAGACTGTGACTGCACTGTTGACGAGCCACGCCATGTGCAGGACGATCGCGTAACGCAGGATGCCGGCAATCAGGATAGAGTTGTAGATTGATTCGCCCCAATATGTGGCCGGGGTGTTGATCGGCATGAGGCAACACAGGATTGGCATCAGGACCCAGTAGAATCTGTTAGAGTGATAATACACATTGAATAAGATTTTTTTATCGATGATTATTGTTTGCTTAACGACCCCCAAAACCGTTATGATTGTAAGGGGGTACGAATGAGTGAGTGATTATGAAATTGTGAAGTGATGATAATTGAGAGGACTTTTACAAAGCCCCATGTCTCATGCGGGACTCGAACCCACGCCCAACGGTGACTTCAGTCTCTGAAGCGATGCCTCAGCTGACCGAGCTACAGAGGGCGGCTTTTTCTAATCAACATCGAATACATAATGATTCTTGGCTATATGGATGAAAGTAGGATCGTTGGACGGGGTTTGTCGTTATCTTGACAAGGGCGATCTTCCCACCCCATTCTAATTATTGTAAATTAAAAGAATGAATCTTGACACCAGGACTGTGACCATATATACTCTTTCGCCACAGATGAAAGTCTTCCAATTTCCAAACGTTCGGAGCACATAATAAATATAAACCGTTATCTTGATATATCCGAACATCACCAGCATTGGTATAATAAGTGCGAACCAAACACGATGTTGATATCCATGCCTCCAAATCAACCAACTAAGTCTCTCAGGCAATGGTCACTTCACAGATGTACAGTTAATCAATGAGATATGGTTATGAAGTGGGTCTGTAGCGTTGGAAACTCGGAAAAATGACTTTTTACGCATTTTTGAAAGTATTGCAGAAAGACAATGCAACCCTGAACTAGATTTGAACGCGAACATAACGAATCTATTTAACAATCTGATTTAGGAGAAAACTAGAGATATCCATGCCTCCAAATCAACCGAACTAAGTCTCTCAGGCAATGGTCACTTCACAGATGTACAGTTAATCAATGAGATATGGTTATGAAGTGGGTCTGTAGCGTTGGAAACTCGGAAAAGTAACTTTTTACGCATTTTTGAAAGTATTGCAGAAAGACAATACAACCCTGAACTAGATTTGAACGCGAACATAACGAATCTATTTATCAATCGGATTTAGGAGAAAACTAGAGATCATCTCAATTTCAATAAATTCATTTATCCTCCAGCTATGAGCTAGGGCCAATTTTTCTGATTTACGAGTATGTAAGTGGACATCACTCGATTCTATTGACCTTTCTATACAGAATCGATAATGCCTATACGTCATGACGCCGCCCTCGGTAGCTCGGTCAGCTGAGGCACCGCTTCAGAAACTGAAGTCACCATTGGGCGCGGGTTCGAGACCCGCATAAGACATGGGTTTTTGTGAACTTTCACCCATTATTAATTCATAATTTCATAATCACACGCTCATTCGTACCCCCGTATGACCTAGCTGTTAGTGGAAACTATAATCATCACCTACGTCATGACCCATCATGACTCAAACTTTCATTTTATCCTTTAATGTCCATATGGTTCACTCATAAATGTTTCATTTTATATTGTAATCCACTTGGACGAAAATGAAGATAAATGAATAAATTTAGGAAAAATGGTCTCCGGAGGCCCCCCCCCCCAAAAAAAAAATCAATGTCTGTAATTGAGATGATGATTTCTGGTTTTCTCTCATATTAGGGAAATTATCATATTAGGAAATATCAATATTAGGAAATTATCAATTATAAAATCCAGCTACTTTTAGGGTTCTGATGTCGTTTGAGATTCAATCTTGTCGTTTACATAGGATATTCACGGCCCGTATATATAGACATTATCACATCTATGCCCTTTAACTTTAATTATTCAAAAATCACACAAGAAATGACTGTTATTTGAACTTCATACATTAATATATTCTGGGTAAGCGTCTGTTTTATGAATGATAAAGTGGCTCACTCGATATTGATATGCATGGACCACGATGAGATCGCACGTGTTCTTCGATCATGAGTACCAATTACAAGCGAGATTCCTATTCACCCAGTGTCGCCAACGTGAAGTGAGTTAGAAGACTTTGAAATGATATCATTATTCACCTTCACACGCACGGGGATTGATTTTATCTGCTCATTTTGTATTCTCTTGACTCTTCATTTTTACTGCATTTTGTGGTTAGAGTAGTATACTGAGACGTGTGGCCGTGCGGTTTATAGGCCTATACATTGAACCGTCATTCAGGAGACCGGTGTTCGATTCCCGTAATGGTCGACCATCCTGACTGTTTTTTTTTTCGTGGTCTTCCTCTGTTGTTCATGTCAATACTAGGATGGTTCCTTAACATCAGGTAATGACCGACTTCTTCCCACTATCCAAAAAATACCTAATAAAATAACCTGCCATCTCATCGTTCCATCAGCTCTTATATCATTCACAGACGCCAATAGATCGTAGTCATCAGTACAGTGCGTCGTTGAAGCCAATATAAATAGAACAAGAATAAATAAATACATTTTATATGCTTGTTTTTTAATTCTCGATAGCTCTTCAATTTCATACTACACTTCGTGGTTCGAATATTATTCTTCCTGAACGGGTATGATTAGGTAATACAATGAGTACTGACGAGATGTACTATTTTCGAGTAAACGATTTATTTGAGCAAGCGTCCGGAACGAGTATTGTGTAGATTTCACATTATACAAAACAAACAAACAAGCTAACAAACCGAGATACACCAGATTGAAAAAAAAAGAAGAAACGAAATGGACCAGATTTGGACCGACTAGTTGTCTTCGGTATCACGGATGAGTTACTTTCAGACTCCTATACCGTATTTTTCTGATTTTCCAAGAAGCGTAAGTCTCATTTTTGAAATTAAGCTGGATTTCCATGCACGCGATTCTCATATCGCACGATACCATGTCGCGCGTCATGGCGGCGCGCTCGAATGTTGAACAAACCTCAACTTTCGTGAAGCGATTCGCGACTTGTCCCTGATTGGTCAGTGGTCTGCCGCCTGGCGACTTTGAGCCGCCATGACGCGTGACATGGTATCGCGCGATATGAGAATCGCGTGCATGGAAATCCAGCATTAATCTGAAATATTGTCTGAGAGATTTCTTCGGGCGTATTCCGTGGTCTGTTTTCTTGTTTCGATAATCGGTACTGATGCTGTATATAAGTATCAAATATATTAATAATCATTGCATGCAAGCCTGCAAGAGAAGTGTATAGGGGAGGGGGGGGGGGGGGAAGTGGGTTAAGGGTACTGATGTGTTAATCTTAAATTGACACAATGTCATTGTTCCCCAAATGCAACTGTGACAAGGTACCATCGTGCCACTACGGTGATCATAACACAAATGAAATATCTAATTATTATAAATCACCTAATTTAATCATGGTAGGCATATAGTATATTTAAGATTCAAGTATGAAGGCCAATACAATATTTCCTGTTGAGAAGAGGGAAATCTTTACATGTGACCGGGATATGGGGGTGCATAGGACCCCGCGATCGCACATCCTTACAGGTTTGTCTGGTTTTCCTTCGAAGCCTATAGGTAAAATGCCGGCGTGGTTTACACAATGCTACGACCGATTACTTCACACTGTCCTTCCCATTACCTATAAGAATCTTCATCTCATGATCTCATTCATCATTCAATCGACTCCAATAGATTATCATTGCGGAGCTTCGTTGAACTCAATACAAAAAAGTGAACCTGCGTTGAGTTCGATCTCTACCTTTATCATTTATGTTTAACATCCAGTCAAAACCCTATATTTGTTAAGGGATGAAGAGCCGTAAGCACCCCTCACATTGCCACTACTGGCAAACCCCACCTAAGCGTCTGATCACATTTACAATCATCTATTTAAAAGTGGGCCTACCCCCAAAACCGAGTATAAAGTATTCCGGAACCTTACCGCGACTGCCACTTAAAAGAACGTCCTATAGAGCTAGGCCAAGCTAGCTCCCAAGAGGCTGAGGATTTTGATTGGCTAATATTATCTAGGAGATTTAAATACCATGACAATACGAGCTAATAACAGTCACGGTCTCTTGGAGCGCAGAAATGCGACCTATTTTTAGCCCACCTCGAGAGCATTGAGGCCCTACTAGGAGTGTGTGCTAACAACAATGGAAACACACGAATACTGGACATGTTGCTATAGTACTTATAGCTCTCCTAGAGAATAAAAACCAATCAAAGTCCTTAGTTTCTTGGAGCTAGCTAGCCCTAGGATGTTATTTTAAGTGGCAGTCGCGGTAAGGGTCCTGGTGCCCTCTCTTCAGCGTCCCCTCTACATCTATACTCATTACAAAACGAATTAATTCCTTTGAATACAATCGTCTGGGCCACCCTCAGTATAGCTCGGTCAGCTTAGGGCAACGTGCGCTTCAGAAACTGAAGCCACCGTTGGGCGTGGGTTCGAATCCCGCATGAGGCATGAGTTTTTGTAAGCGTTCTTTCACTTATCATCACTTCATAATTTCATAATCACCTGCTCATTCGTACCCCCGTATAACCTAGATGTTGGTGGGGTCGTTAAGCAAACAATAATCTAAACAATCGTCTGGATAAACAGAGAACTGACAAAAACTCGACATCGTCACTTTCCCTTCGTCCACTGACCTCTTCTGGAACATGACAATATTATCAGCCTCGAGGTCGCTCATGTCAATGGCCTTGGCGCGGGACGCCGTCAGAGGGTCGCTCTTGCGTAACCGGCAGTGGAGCTGCGCGTAGAGGAAGCCGCGCTGGTAGTTGAAGGGGTCAGCGTCGGTGCCGTGGTGTGCGTGATGGAGGCGGTGCTCTAACACCCAGTCGTATAACGAGCCCTGGGAAGAAAAACGCGATAGTTGGATGAGTGATAGTGAAGACATTCATGCAGTTCAAATCGCGGGTCTTTTTGATGTGTGAAATTTGATTGTGTTGTATATTATCCACATATATATAATAAATGCTAAAAAAAGGCCTGTATCATAACTCATATAATTCGTTAAGCAAAAGATATATATATATATATATATATATATATATATATATATATATATATATATATATATATATATATAAATGCGGAAAAATAAATTGAGAAATATAATTATAACTGAGGACATGATCTTTCCCTAGGTCCTCACACTCACACTTCCTCATCATCATCTCACACTTCGAACTGTTATAGATTTGGGGTGAACAATCGTTCATTCGTTCAGTTGGACTTTGAAAAATTGATAGGTGAAATCACGAAAATACCCATAAGAATAACAGGCCAAAAATATGTCGAACATAATATTCGGAAAAAAATCAAATGTGAGATTTCTACAATGACAACAATTTCGAACATACACCACAGGACCTCTATTCTTGAGATATGAGATGTGAGAAAAATAAAAATGAGTGAGAAAACGATTATCTCACTTAAAATGGCCGATTGGTAATGGTAAATCGGCCATTTTAAGTGAGATAATCGTTTTCTCACTCATTTTTATTTTTCTCACATCTCATTTATTTCAGGAATAGGGGTCCAGGTATCATAATAATCGGGTGAAATGGTTTCTAAACCATGGACTTCCTTTACATGTCACATTTCGCTCTTCCCACAACGCATGCGCTGTGTTTGCCTCATGAAGATCACTGACCTGCCCGACGACTGTTTGACACATGACTAAGAAGAATCTGAGACCCCATGATGCTGTGTAACTCTTGTGTGCGTAGAGTCTGTGAGCGCCGGCTGTCACGCCGAAAAGAGAAACGGCACCGAGGAGAAATGCTGGAAATAATTATTACAATATTGAATTAAAATGTTCTTTCAATGTGAACTCACCCCCAGAAATGTATCAAATTTTCTGTTATTCATTGATTTATCAATGTTGGAATAGTACCTATATTAGCGGCACATGCAGCGTGGTGGTTAACGCACTCGCTTCATGTGACCCAGGAGGCAGTGGGCATATCGGACCCGGTTTGATCCCCGCTACTGTCCATCTTTACAGGGGTTTTTCGTGGTTTCTCTCTGTAGTCTAGGCTAATGCCGGGATGGTTCCCGCAATATAGGCCACGACCGCTTCCTTCCCACTATCCTTCCCATTACCCATAAAAACCTTCATCTCATCATCCCATCATCTCACTAATCATCCATCCGACACCAATAGATCTTATTCATCATTACAGTGCGTCGTTAAAACCCAATATATGAAAGAAAAAAAAAGTTTCGGTTACGGTACCATGATTTCCAAGAAAAAATGGCGTGACTTTCCCTGGTCTTGCATACCATGCGCTTACGGTTGAACTGTTCATTTTTAGTTCAGCCCAAAGTTAGTTGTTTTATACAAACACATCGATACCATACACGATAAATTATCCCAAGTAGTAATCAAATTATACATGTAACGCAAGATGCATGTTTTGTGACACCACACAGCATAACATTTTCAGTGACAACGTTAAGCATAAACGATCGTAGTGGTTTTCCGGATGAACAATACTGCTTCACACCGTGCAAAGAAGTACCTTCTGAAATATTGTTGATCCATAGTAAACATCCACAATGTGTTACTTCTTATTTGTATGCAATTCACCCTGGTGGAAACTTTTTGCCCTATGCAGAGTGGGGACGCCCTAAATCCGAAGCACCACGGACGAGAGATCAAGTGCCATGGGTTTTTGTGTTTTGGAAACGTGCCAAGATATGTGTACACTGTAAACTCAATGGCCGAACCACGCAACCCTCAACACATCCTGCGACGTCCTTTCACCATAGATATTTATTACCGAGACACGTTACACAACGATGAGAATGCGTACATATTTGTGTGTCTCAGCAGAAGCTTCAAACCGCTTTGCAAACCGGGAAGTTTTTGTCATATCTGGAAATTTTCGAAGCAATTCCTTCTATTCTATTTGTAAAGATCGAATATGTCCGCCGAGATCAATGTCGCTATCGGCCGCAGGAGTAACGTACCTCAGTAAGGTAATTACATATCTATGATTTCACCCCACCATAATATGTTATTATCCGCTGGCGATCTCGATAGCTCGGTCAGCTGGGACGTGGGTTCGAGTCCCGCATAAGGCAATGGGTTTTTGTAAAGGTCTTTTCACTTATCATCACATCATAGTTTCATAATCACCTGCTCATTCGTATCCCCGTATAACCTAGCTGTTGGTGGGGTCGTTAGGCAAACAATAATCATCCATTATCATCTGCTCATTCGTACCTCATGTAGGCCTACTGCGATCTGACTGTGCACATTTTGTTATTATGCACTTGTAAAGATGTAGCCTATCGATAGAACTAGGTTGGTGCGACCTTTCTTCCGTTCATAAACTTTTATATCGATGCTTTATTAATATTGATTTGTTATTTGAGTTCTTCAATTAATCCTGCTAGTCATGCTTGATCACGAGGCAATCAACACCGAAGGCAAAGCGCGTGAGAAGTGAATCAATTATTTCTTCTATTCAGTAAACAATATACTGGCATTCAAAATCTAGGAATAAGTTATACCGCCTAGTCACTATAACTTCAGACAATTGATATGCATAGGCCTATACATGTTACAAATACTGTACTTATTGAGCTATATAGGCCTATATGATTTTATAATTATTTTTATTCGCTTTTTTCATGTATTACATGATTCCACAATAAACCTACATTTTCATTTACAGCCATTGCATAGAACGAAGTTTATATAGTGAATATTACTAAATATTGGGTGCCGAAGTACTCAAATAAGCATTATGTATCATAATAAAGACTCTTATAATTTAGTGGATACTGGATATTTACAAACACATTCCATCCTTGAAGTCTTACCGTATTTGGTCACACAAATTTTGATTCATCGTCATCTAGATTCTAGATATTAGTTGCGCTTACCAATTACTATTCATTCCATTGCCTCAATTGCCATGCAGAATCGGAAAAAAATGAGGGAATAAGCTTAACCTTATGTCTCGTTTCAATAAAGAAACTATACCAATTTGAATCCAAATATCAATACATGAAACAATTATCAGCCGCCGCCGTGGCTCAGTCAACTATCGCAACTGCGTTGGGAACTGAATCAGGACGGGCGTGGGTTCGATTGTGAAAGTGCTTTTATACCCATCATAATTTCATTGTTTCATTATTACCCACTCATTCGTACCTCCGTATACCTAGCTTCGTCAAGCAGCAATAAAATGAATATATATATATATATATATATATATATATATATATATATATATATATATATATATATATATATATATATATATATATATATATATATATATAGGGCCTATATATACATATATATATATATATATATATATATATATATATATATATATTAGGGATAACTTCGGTTAACCGAAAACCGGTTCGGAATCGGTTCCAGGTTCAATCGGTTCTGAAATAGAGAATCGATTCTTTCTGTGATGACTTTTTCAATTATTCATCACGTTGATTGAGACATTATGTATTATTGATGAATGTTTTTCGAGTGTATTGTCGCAATATGAATTGTATAGATATAATATACTACTTCACGCGTTCATTATATATTTGTCTTTTCTTCTCCATGCGCAGTAAGATCCAAAATGTGTCTTACTACTGCTTTGTTTCGTCAGAGGAGATTTTGATGGGCTGAAAGATAACCGAATAATATGATGACGCGTAAAAACGAGGAATAAACTCGCACTTAGCCTATATGAGCGAGCGTCTAGATGAAAGTTTTCTCTCATTTTCGACCAAAAAATTGCGGCGAATCGGTTCTGAACCGGTTCTGTAAATCGGTCATCCGGTTCTGATTTTTTGGAACCGAAGTTATCCCTAATATAGCTATATATATATATATATATATATATATATATATATATATATATATATATATATATATATATATATATATATTATATATATTGCAGCGCCACACTTTGAATACTGGCCAACTGTAACCTATATACAATACATAACCTACATGTATTGTAAAATAGAATCATGAGAATTTAAAGATGGTAAATATCACCAAATGAGCATTCTGATATATCATTAAAACGTAGATATGAGAAAAATGTGTACGCCTAATTGTCACAATAAATGTGTGTATGCGAGCACAATTATTATAATGATGAATGCACATTGCAATGTATGTGCGAATTGTGAATTTAGAATTTAATTATAAATACATGTGGATTATTCAATTGTATGATGATTAAAATTTTGTTTGTAACGTTTCTAAAACGTATAGTGATATTTTTCAGTATAATATTACCATTTTATTTTCACAACAATGTAACTCTGTCACATGTACTATGAAATTATTGATGAGACAATATTGCTTTACTCAACTGTTATTGTTATACTTTTCGTTTGATTATGGTTCTCTTATGATCCCACCTACAGCTGAGTCATAATAGGGGTACGAATGAACGGGGAATAATAAAACTGTTCAGTAATGCATTTTCGTGAAGGACGTCTACAAAATCCCATACCTCAAGCGGGACTCGTACCCATGCCCAAAGTGACTTCAATTCGTAAAGCAAAGCCTTAATTGGCTGAGCTAAGGAGGGCGGCGAGTACTTTTACGTACTTTGGTACTTGGATCCAAAGTTTTCAGACTTGAATATTCATAGTATATTATTCTAGCTCAGACTATCGTTAATCGTTAACAGTTAGTAAACAGTAGTATTTCTAGAAATATTTTTACATTTTCAAATCAAATTATGTCTGATTATTAGGGCGTTCCCAGGCTCCATAGGACAAAAAAATCCTGCCAAGGGCACAGATATCAATGATCATGAAATTTGAACTATACGTTAAACACGAAATTAGTAAATAAATCATCTAATGCAAACAATATTTGTTGGAAATGCTGATGAGGCAAATTTTATGATAACAGAAATGGAAAGATCAGTGATCACTTGTATGTAACAGTTCCACTCGATATTTTTACCCCACAGCGTAGTGTTACATGCCAATAATCCGAAATACATAAATATTTTTTTTTGGATCGCCATTATTTTAGAATATACTTCTCTGAACGGTGTAGCAGTTTCACTTCAACATGGCCATCTGGGAAGTCCCTACGACCGTTCACATGTTATTTTGAGTAGAAGGGCTAGATAGGCCTACTGGGGAAGACAGTGGCTAACTTCCGCCCAGGATGCCTTTTTTTGTCCAAGTTTTTTGTCCAAAAGTGTCGTTACCTTACTATATACTTGGCCGAGAAAATGCCAGAACTTTCAACTGAAGTTCTTTCCTAACCGATGTAATGCGCACTTTAGCACACGTTCTCAAACGTCTCATCTGAATTGTGGACCAAAAATGGCGTCCATGCAAGAGATATTTCAGTAGCCAATATAAAACAGTCACCAAGTTATCCACTCACTTCCCCAGTATCTATAGGCTCTTTAATTTTGACACTTAAAATGTTACACTTTGGTTGCAAATGGGTTCCCCATAACTTACCAAACAACGTGGTTGAGATGTAAGCGTGTGCAAACACAACGTAGAGTGCGTAGAGTGCACCCAGATGCAGATGAATATAAAACAGGACATTCAGCCAATTGGTTTCACGTTTCACCCATTGTTGGGTCTCCGAGGGACCTTCAGGTGCTTTCGTGTTCCCTGACATTGCTGAAAAAGAAGCACCTCCGGCACACTCGAGTCGCGTACTGGACGAAAGTGCAAATTATCGACGTGGTTCTTTCGAATTTTTATTCATTTCATGAATATTTATAATTGGTTTATCACTTCCCTCATTAATGCAGTTGACTATTGTTTCCAATTTCCCATCATTGTTTTCAATATTATCGCGACGAGCCGATATAGTGGTGTATTTGTTAAAACCAAATCGATTTTACTTTAGACCTCGGGTAAAATGTTCGATGACCTATAGTAGACGAGAAGTTGGTTCCTGGATTTGTGTTGGGCCTGGAATATGTTTTAAAATGTCGTGTGAACGAGACTATATACCGCCCTCGGTAGCTCAGACAGTTGAATCGCCGTCGGGCGTGGGTTCGAGTTCCGCATAAGGCATGGGTTTTGGTGAACGTCCTTTCACTAATCATCACTTCATAGTTTCATAATCATCAGGCGTGTTATCTAGCTGTTGGTGGGGTCGTTGAGCAAACAATCAATCTATCAAACGAGTCTATACATATATCCACGAAAGGAGATGGTCGTCTACCAACCTAACATACACAAATATCACCGTTTTAATTGTATAGCTGTGCGGTAATTTTAGGGTACTTTGATTTTAGAGGACGAGATTTACGATAAGGAAAGAGTCTGCATCTTTCAATAGAGTTAAATCCTTGTAGTCACAGCGAGATTTTGTAATTACAGATTCTTTTAAATCTTAATTGTAGTCGGTAGATGACTTTCATATTTCGCAGATATATAGGCCTAAGTATAGAAAAAAATGAATCTGCAAATATCCAAATAATATAGTAATTAAAATTATCATTTTTGTCATATTTGACAACGTCAATAAACGACCCAGGAGCCAACAATAAGGCCTGAAAAATCATGATCCCCAGTCTTTTGGGGGAATAAATTGTCTATGAAGTGAAATGAACATTCGGTAATTTAAATTCGATGACAGAAAATTGTGCTCGTCTATATTAATGAGTAATGACCTACGAAGCAAGGTGCATAATTCATCATGCGGATTCATGCCTATGGTGCTTGAAAGTGTGGGTCAGTCTGCATTTATGACTTTGTGAGCGATTTAAATCACTAGTAGGCCTATAGAACGGATGGTTGTTGATACCTACTTAATTAATACATTGTAATGAGGTGCTCGGACTTTTGGTGTAGACTAGACTCTGAAAGGTCATGAACCCCATATAAAAAACTGTAATGAATTAAGGAAGATACTGGTCGTATAAATAAATGGACGTATACCCAAATGTGAGTCTGTCCAAATTCTAAAGTTGAAATCATTCTTATGTTGAGAAATTATTGGCAGAATTCTGAAGTGGGAATTAATTATTCAAGTCAATCATAATACACAATCCAGCCCGCTTGTAAAGCGGTCTTACACGCTTTCTAGAGTTACCACCCTCTGTAGCTTGGTCAGTTGAGGCACAGCTCCAGGAACTGATGTCAACGTTGGGAGTGGGTTTGAGTCCCTCATAAGGCATGGGTTTTTGAGAACGTCCCCTCTCAAACAATCACTTCATAGCTTCATAATCACCTGCTCATTCATACCCCCCTATAACCAAACTGTTGGTGGGGTCTTTAAGGAACAATAAGCCTATTCATCAACATCATCAATCATTATCAATTGCAAACATTGGGATTGGAAGTGTGTGAGGGGAAATGGAATCTTGCTCTGCCATAAGCGTAAATTGTCTTGGTATATTATTTTTATTGTATATGTTACAATTTACAAGTCAATCTAAAACCAAATCAAATTAAATCAACATGAAATCTCGTTTGGAATGAGTAGGGGTGGGAGTGAGGTATTTATGGATATTTGTATATTTATCTTGGATTTGGATTTTTGGACAGACTAAAAATAACCATACAGTGTAATAAGGATCCGTATTATAATTACATTTGGTTTATTGATTTTTTATATTTTACAAAAGTTAAAAAACACATTTTGGTAATTGTGCATTAGGAGGTTGACTGATTGCACATTTTAATTTAGCTACGTAGTGATCATTTTGTCCACGTGTACAGTTTGAAAACACGTTCAGTAGTCAGGTCACATAGTTATTACCGGGTTTCACCGGTTTCGATTTCAAGGAACTACCAGCGCATATGCATGAAAAAACTTCACGTAACTAATCAATATTAGAAGAATATTATATAAAAATTAAAGTTCAATAATAATAGTAATAATTAACAATAATGAAAATAAATAATTCGAGTCCATGTTGTAAGTGTTCAGATCCTTCAATAGAATTCATGGCTGAAATATTTCACTGGCCGTTTAATACCTGTTTTTATACCAATGTACCAAGGGCCAATTGTACAAACTCTTAATTGGGTATCAATTAGCTACTCTTATTAGTTGAGGTAACAAAATGTAATAAGTGAAACCAAAACTAATGAAGTTTTTTTTCAATTATTGGTTAAGAGCTGGCAAGCGTTCAATAAGAACTCCGCCTTTGCTGGCCAGACCAAGAAAAGGTAGGCTTACACATCGTTGACATTACTGCCTAGCCTACCTAGTGAAGCTAATGGTCATAAATGATGGTGAACACTAATGCTTTCATACCGACAATAAAGTATTTCTAGTTTCGTAAAAGTATTTGTTGTATTTTCACACCCTTCCAATCAGTGGCGAAGTGCTCCTAATGAGGGTTCGAGATGGCTGTGGAAACTATAATCTTACAATGATATCATTTTATTCTCGTTTGCACTAGTAGTCCCACCATAGCACCTTACTTACAATTGTGATTTCACAATGGTATCTTTTGTTGCTATAGTATTAAATTATTAGTGTTTACACATGGCTGAGTACGATCGTACATGGGTCACGATAGTAGTTGAGCAGTAATGAGAAACGGATGTAAGAGGGGGATACATTGTGCTAAAGACAGTGGATAATCTAACCCGCCCCACACATTTTAGCATAATCGCTGTTTATCGCTGTTTCCTTAGCTCACACTTTCTTTGTCAAGATTTTTTCCCATATATTAATTTATCTAGGTTTGTGCCAACACAATTTTTTGGTGATTTTCATTAAAATAAAGTAGAAGCTATAATATTTCTTCATAGAAATTCTGTATTGGGTTTTGACATTCCTTTTTTCATTATTAGTAAATTGAAAAAAATCATAGCTCACAAATTACTGCAGTAAGAGTTTTTGCATCGTCGTAGAATCTTGACCTCCTATGACCTCTTAATTTACTAATCATCAGTTTGTACCATTAGACCCAAGAGTACTGATTATGCTCTTCCAATTGAGACTTGGAGAGTCATGAACACGACATTTATATTTGTATATACAGTGAAACCTCTATGCATCGTTCCCGGATCCATCGTTTTCCTGCTTGTATCATTCATTTTTTCTTATCCCACTCCCATATAACCAATGTTAAATTTTCCTGGATGGATTGTTTTCCTGCATGGATGGTTTTATTTACTAGGTCTCTTGAAAAACGATGGATAGAGGTTTCACTGTAATATATATTTATATATATATATATTGAACTATTTGACTTATATATATTTATACTTTATAGTACATTGAAAGTAAACTTCTCAATAGCAGCAGAACCAAATGTAATGAAACTATAGTTTTTTTTGTATCATGTCGTCATCATTATTCTTATGCTCAGATATTAGTACTCTTTAAGTACGTGGAATCATTCCACTGGCATACCAGCTTCAGTTGAATACATTAGTGTAAGCATTTACGTGTAAATAGTCGGAGAAAACAACATCAATAATATAAAGCTAGTTCAACAACCCAGTTAAGTTCCCACTTAACGTTAGCTAGCAAACCAGTGGCATATACACAATCTCAGGTTGAATAACACTCGATTCTGTGGCTCTTGAAGAAATGCTTACTGAGCGCTATACTAATAATAATTTAATTACATAGAATCCAATCATCAGTTCACAAAGTGATTATTATAGTAGTAACTTGCATAACTCTCGTGGTTTTTTCAAGTCAACTGATTAAATACACCAATATGATCTCTGACAATCTCATACATTAAAGATTTTGTTTTTAATATCTTCTATAGCACACAGTAAATACTTGAGACTTGAAAATGGTGGGAAACAAGATACAATATCTCCAATTTGAATTTGAATTAAGTTTAGAAACTAAAAGTTACTAAAAGTTGGAATTTAGTGATGCAAGATGTATGAATTGGGTGAAAGGGAGAAAAAGAACAACAGCTTACCGAGCCATAAACCCAAAATCAAGTCAAAATCTCGTGTGATTGTATACAATCATCTCCGTGTTCTATCAACAGGCTCTCCACAGTGAGTATCTCCACTTATGAACCTTGGTAAGCAGCTGTTCTTTCTTCCCCTTTCTCCCAATTCTTGTATCCAGCCTAAGGCTACTTTCCTATACACACCAAAATATCAAGACAACATTTGATGCCACATTGCCATTTCAATTTCTTTTTCAAAAAATGTTTATTTTTCATACATACATAACATAACTTATTAATTAATTCAATCAATACTCTTCCACCTATCATATTATTCCTTCTTGTTGATACGATAGGCCTACAAACTCAAACGATAGCACTACATACATTTTTACAATCCAGACAGTTTTGATTAGATGTTAAATAAGATACTTAACCTTCGAAGCTCGGTACACACGATTGACTCCAGTCGTCATACTTGCTAACTGACATGGCCAACTAAATTGAACAGTCCAATTCTGTATATTCACTCATTTCATAATCCAACTGCAATATACCGCAACTTGATAATTGTCGATATTGCAAAGTGCAAATGAAGGACACAATCAGGTATGAGTGAGAATATAATCAAAGTTGAATATGTAATATTGAAGATCAAAGTTACCAGCAGACAACAGGACTGGTGGTGGTGTGGTTAACGTCTCACATTTACCACATTCCAATTGGTTGTTTGCCGCTAGTCTGCCGGATGAGTTGGCGTTTTAAAGCTCTCTCTAACCTCGATAAACCATCGCCAGTCAACGGCAAACGAGTTGGTCTCACTTTCAAATGACCAATTCCGAACTAGTAAGCCAAGCCAATTGGCGATTGGGAAAACCGAGTTGTCCGTGTGTACCGTGCTTATAAAAATGTATCGCAATCAACGATTAATGAATTAATTCTCTGGAATACTTCTAGTGTATCTTGAAACAGTTACTTATTATTTCTCACTCGTTTACATCATTTTGGTTAATTAATACCCTTGTTACTGGCTCTTATCTTGTACTATGTCTAAATGCCTCCTGTCCTCACTGTCCATGTCCTTGTCTCCGAAGCCCCACAACGCGTGAGAACCGTCTCCGGATCGCTCCACTCGTCTCTGTACCAGTGCCTCCGGAACCGTCTTACGTTCGTACGCCCAGCCCAGACCTGCAATAACACAAATATTGGTTATTTTCAGGTTTGACGTACAAATTGAGTTCAATGTCAGTGTAATTTGAATCAAAGTGTATACAGTAGAACCTCATTTATAAGTTTCTCGTTTAGGCTATACATTCATTGGATTTATAGGTTTCATTATTTGATCACACCTTATTTTATCGAAATAGAAGAATAGAGAAATAGAAGAAGAAATAGAAGAATATTCCTAATTATTATAAGTGGAAAGAATAAATGGATGTGCAAATATACATAAGTCAAAACTTAGATTGCGCATAGCAGATCCTCACTATGGATGCTGAATATGGGGAGAATACTTAGCACATGCTCTGTGCAAGCACTACACTTCATGAGTTCATATTGACCAGCAAAGAAGGAGGGGATCGAATAGTAGTTCAAAAATGTTACTCACAAATTGAATCAATCCATCAAATTCATTCTTTCAATACTCGGCCTTGAATTGAACTGTGACTTATGAGTGAATAGTGTCGATTCAGCGAAATATCCTGATAATAACTTCCGAACGTTATAATTTCTTGTACGACACGTATTAGTTTAGTTTTACAATTCTAATGAGGGAGAAACACAGCTTTCCATCTAGATGGTATGAGTAAAATTAGTCAAATTACTATTCAACTTAAATATATAAGTTTCATAGCTAAACAGCTGAAAAAACAAACTTCAAACTGTACAGGCCTACCTGTGGAAATGCTAGAATCCAAGGTCCATAATTTTATTTCACATTGATTAGAAGGTATTAGAAAGATCTGTGTCTTCCACAATAGGCCTACAATTTTGATATTGCATAGGCCCTACTGTTCAAAAGTCATCACAAAAAAACTATTAATTTGCTAAATCAACTCCCATGCCATCTCAAGCCATTCTACAGCAATTCAATGCAGTTTTCTCAACGATAATGACGTACACTACCGTAAACCACACAACTATTGTACTAATGCTACACCAGTAAAATATTTTACCTGCGAAGAAGTCTATAAACATTGTCGTGAGATTGATTGTGTAACTGCCAAACTCTGATGTTTTGTAGTCCCACGGAAAGACGTGATGATAGTTGTGCCAGCCCTCGCCGATCGCCAACAATGCAACTCCCAAGTTCTCAACAGGCCCAATACCTCTGTTCAAGAGAACGCACATCAGAATAAGATCAAACATTTACAAGAAGATTTTTTCAATGGTGCTCAACTCATTGAATTATTTTTCACAAGCGGTGCCCACATTTGGAGAATTTCATTGAAATAATTTTGATGTGTGTTGATGACATATTCTACCCATCATTCAAATGTACGTAGTTCAACTATTTACCCATAGAATATGCCACACGTATCAAAGTTTACGAGTGTCAATGACACTCGTCAAAATAATTCAATAATCGTGTATTTTAAGATGGATTTCAAAATTTGAGGAGAAAATGCAAGGTATTAAAATTCCATATTTCCAGAAATCAAAAAGGCTAAAAGTAGCCCATAAAAACTCGAATAATTGAGTGTATGCCAATGGGTTAACAAACCCACCAACATCTGGGTTATTTGAAGGTACAAATGAGCAAGTGATAACAATGACGTGATGATAGGTGAAGAAATGTTTACAAAATGGCATGCATACAGTGGAATTCCAATGCAATATTTGGAAACACGTATACTCAAATAAGGTGAACATTACAGCATACAGAATGTTGAATGTCATATTCAAGGTCATACTTCCACTTCATGATAAGAAACATGCAGATCAAACACATCACACCTTCTTACATCAAACAACCAAAATAAACAGTCACAAAGGAAAAGACTGTGAATGCACGTACACATAACTAATACACATAACTAATTCCATATCTTTGTTTGCATTGAACAATAGAGGATAATTCCAGTGAAATGTTACAGCCTTACATCTACTTGTTCTACCATAAAGTTGCTCGTCAAACTCTTACAACTTTGATTAAATTACAGTTCTTACAACCTGGTAACAGTAAACATACTTATATATTCAGGCCCAGATTTACGCACAAGCTGGCAAGACTGACGCCCAGGGGGTGCTTGGGCTCTTCAGGGCTTCCATATTTTTGTTTCAAATTAAATGAAATATTATCAAAAAATGTAACACAAAGTTATATCATGTAGTTAAAAATGAAACCAAAAGTATCACAAACTTATTTTCATTACTATTCTCATTCATATTATCATTAACAATACAGCAACATTGGTCAATATCTACAACTTACAGAGTATAATCGAAAAAAATGGTATTTCAAAAAATTCCCCAAGGGGCTATTGGATCAACTGAAATATTGCTGAAATATGCCCTGGTATTTCTTTCTAGGATTCCACCCCGGGTAAGTCACACCCTGTCGTATAAATATTCCGTTACTTAGTAAGTCATCATTGGTAATGTCGAGTATCGAGCGGAAATACGTTGACATTCCACGTGGTTTTCACATTGACCAAAATATTTTTTACATTTACTATTTATTCTTTTATTTTTACACTATAAACTCACACAAATTTTGAAAATGAGTATAGGGGCGCTAAACTAGATTCAGCCTAGGGGTGCTGGATTCTCAAGTGTGGGCCTAAAAATATTTACTCTGAATAATATACATGATAATTGATTTGATTGAATTGTGTTTGCTTTGTGATGCCACCATTCTCACCGACAGCCAAGTTATTTGGCCATACAAATAAGTGGATGATAGATGAATTGATGATGATAACAAAACTCCACGCCTAATCCATAAATCAAACCCACGCCCAAACTGACTTCGGTTTCCATAGTCAAGCTTAGCTTGAGACTGAGCAACATATCAATGATTTGCAATGCACCTAGAAGGCTTAGCTCTATCTTAACTATCACAGTTGAATTTTTCAAAGAATTAGAATTTTTTAAATTCAATTCTAATTATTCCAATGCCATTTTCCACGTACTTATCATATGGCCGATCTCCCCACATGTGCGCGAAGCTGTTGACAACGAACGCCATGTTGAGCGTGATGCAGAACCGACAGTTGAACATGACGAAGAACGAGTGAACGAGAGACTCGCCCCAGAAGTACCACGGCACCCAGACGGGCAGAGCGATGGCGAACACGGCAAACAGCGGGATGTAGAGCCGTTTCTGCCACATGACGAGCGGATCGGCATCAAGGTCGGACATGTCGATCGACTTGCGTTTGGCGACGACGTCCGGGTGGGGCGTCAGCACGAGCCAGCCGACGTGTGAGAAGAGGAACCCGCGTCGGGCGTCATGAGGATCCGCGTCCGTCTCGCTGAACTTGTGGTGGATGCGGTGGTCTAGGGCCCATTGATGAACGTGACGCTGTAATGTGAGAAGAGTTTTAAAGGACATCACAACTCTGAAACTGGATTTCAATGAATAATGACAATATTTATTTTCCTAATTTTAGAGAAAACTAGGTCATCATCCCAATTTCAGAAATTGTAATCAACTTTTTGGTCCTTCAGAGTACATGTGCTATGGCGTAGGCATTACCGAGTTTGTGTGGAAACATGAAGGGAATCAAGTAATGTCTACGTCACGACTCAGAAAACAAGCCGAGGCCTGGAGATGAATTAATTTTAATTTCTGAAATTGAGACGATGATTTATTTCTAGTCTTCTCCAAAATTAGGGAAATAAATATCGTCATTTTTTGTTGAAATCTAGTTTTGGAGTTTTAAGGCTTTCGAATATTCATTCTATCATTCATCATTCATCTACTATTCATTTTTTTTCATTCAAGTGATCCAACATTCGCTTAGCAAGTACCCTTCCACACCGTGTACTCTCTCTTACAAACATTGTTTTCAAAATAGCAATCGATTTTTCACTCCATTTCATGACAATAAAGTTAGGTTTACACCAATACAAATTGTAAATCACACTTTATCTAAGCTTGGCCTGCAAATAACCATGCAAACAATTGATCTCATTTTGGTTACAAGCTGCTCACTTCAGTACACTTCATGTTACGGGAATTCTTGAAATTCAAATTCGTTTTTGTTCCATTGTGTCACTGAATAACTAGCTAGGTTCACACAACACATAATTCTGATAAAATGAAAGTAATGAACTCGGCATGTGATTGACTACATGAACTGTTGAGCTCGGCCCCGGAGCCTGCCCGCTCTGAACATCCTATTTTATGAAGTTCATATTCTCATAATCAAATCGAACTCTCAGGTAGAATGTTCGAGAGTATCACTAACATGCGTTACATGATGTAGTCAGGGATGTCGTTAGGATTTGTTTATTGGGGGGAATAAAATGACCGCCCAGCTCGACACCTGCCACGCGCGAAAAGGGCTACTTTTCAAATTCTAAATGCTACAAAAAAAAAAAATAGAATTTATATTTACATGTCTCTGTGCATAGCTGATCCTGACTATGGATGCTGAATATGGGGAGAATACTTAGCACATGCTCTGTGCAAGCACTACACTTCATATTGACCAGCAAAGAGGGAGGGGAGAGGGGGGGGGAGGGGGGAACAGAGCCCCGCGGGAAATTTTCAAAATATGAACATTTTTCAAGAGATTTTTGCGATCCACAAGTGGTTTTGGAGTCTTATAAGTGAATCATCATGGACATTTTCGAAGCTATACTTTTGCGATTTCTCCCAGCAACGCCCCGCAGGGAATTTTATGAAATACATCCATGTCATTTTTCAAGTGATTTTTGATATGTACAAGCGGTTTTGGAGTCCAATAATTGAATCACTTATGGACATTACCAAAGTTATTTTTAACAATATAATCATTATGGACATTTTCGAAGCTATTTTCGCGATTTCTCAAAATTCCCAGCAGTGATTATTTTTGAATATGGTCATTTTTCAAGTAATTTTTGCGATTCACGAGCAGTTTTGGAATCTAATGATTGAATCATTGGAAGTGTAAAGTAGTAGAGTGTATACTGATACAATTCATATCAATAAGTCATCAACCCATCATATTTTATTGCGTGTTTATTTGTAGGTCAACATTATATATTTTAAAAGGAGGATACGTTATTGGGGGGGCGCAAATGTCGATTGGGTGGGCGCACGTCTCCCCTGAGACCCCCTAACGATGGCCCTGGATGTAGTGCAAAGAAAGTGCAAGTGAAGAAAATTTGCGAGGTAAGCTGCTGGTTCATTTCCCACAACAAGTAGCAACACAATCGTTTGAAATTCTCTCTAATTTTGTGAATTCAAATTCTAAAATTTGATATGACATGAATCTCAAAATGGAGATCCATTTCTAGACACAGTTAATATCCTTATCTTCACTATAATATCTTCAAATTATTAACAATATCAACACAAAGTCTTCACTATACGCCATATTATACAGAATAGGAGTGACAACACCAAAGTACACATTCAATTGCTAGATTCTAGTTACAATGAACGTGTATTTTCAAGACATAGTAATAACATGTGGATGAGTAGATAGTCACGATTATACAATTATCTGTTCGGAACACTACGTAAGTCCAAGCGTTTCTGAGCCTGCATGACGTAAGTTGGTGTCCGGAGTATTGCGCCACTGGTTGTATAGTTGTAGGCCACTGGTTTTGGTTACACACAGCATTTTCAGATTTGCACCGATTCAATCATCTGACATCATGTGATTTGCTCAGACAAAGAGCACCCTCTACCCTCATCAATACAATCTATTAAGGTACGGTTTCACCAACTGATTGTTAGTGCACCAAGCGATAGTTAGCAAATTAACATGTTATTACCGTTGGTTACGAATGTAATTTTCAGACTTTACCTAATAGTTAGGGGAGCACCAACAAAATTCGTAAGACAGGCTCCAAGTATTTTGATAATGTTGGGTTAGGCCCAATCCATCCCACATCAAGTAATGGTTATGGCGTGATTAATTCATACTTACACTAAACTAGGAAAAATACCGGTACCTATGAAAATAATGGTTCATATAAATAGTGATCCGAGGCATTATTTCTGTGCATTGTCACTGTCATGAATGATTCCTCAATCCCAACTGGCGTATCTTTAATTTCTCATCTAAGAATTTATAGGGAAGTGGAATTCAAGTTCTAACATTTTGTAAAGTGATTTTATTGAATATGAAATACAATCACATATATTTCACCCTTCTATATATTCATGAATATTAATTCAAAGATCTGATAGTCATGTCAAGTGATCATTTACGACAGTCACAACACGATGTAGTGATACCAACATACTTTATCGTGATATAAATAACCCCCATACTACCCCGCTCCCCATACCCCATACCGACCACCATACTAATAACATGAACGGTACTTGTGTTTTCTTGCGGTCAGGTCAGATCCAAAGATCCCAAAATTGCCTGTCGCGATTTAGCAGATTCCTTCGTGAACTAGATGTGAACTAGATGTAACTCATGAACTAGGTAAGAGTGACTATGGTATTTCACTTCGAACACGCGAGTCGGTACACCTTATATATATGTATGTATATATATATATTATATATATATATATATATATATATATATATATATATATATATATATATATATATATACATATATATATATATATATATATATATATATATATATATATATATATATATATATATATATATCTTTATTCAAGACTCCCTCTTACATCATAAGATTGCAAAAACACAGAATAAAAATCAATTAATTAAAATATAAAAAAATTATCGATAACAACATTTTAGAGAATAACAAGATAAATATAATTTGACTAGGTTTGAATAAGAGAATGTAGAAAAAAGATATAATTAAATGATGATAACGAAATCATACAAAAATTAAAAAGGGGAAAAAATGAAAAATAGTATGCAATGAAAACAAAATCGGAAATCAAAGCAATAAAGATGATGTCGTGAAATTTGTAGGGATCCTCGAAGGGCGAGTACCAAGACTAAAATAAAGACTAAAGTACTAAGACAAAGTATGTTATCGCTACATCATGGTCATAACGTACAGTAATGAGGCTTCTGGTTTTGTAATATCTAATATATAGGCCTACCCTTTTGAATATGTTTCAATAGAGCACCGTTAATGTTGTTTACCTGCCCTGCTATTGTGAACAGAAAGATGAGCAGAAGCCGTAGAGGCCACTTGGCTTTGTACGTTCTATGAGACCAGAGTCGGTGCGCCCCGGCAGTGATTCCGAATCCAGAACCGTAGACCACAACAAACGCTGAAAACAAAATACGACATTACTCGTCGAGCGTTGGCCAACATAAACAACGACCCACGTGACTTTAGCTGAAGTCGGATATTACCAAATCCTATTAGTCTGCGAAGTACGGTAGTGTAAACAAATATTACCATGATAAAGACATTCAATCATAGACTATAAAGAATAGTGGTATTGTCAAAACGTAAAAAATATGATGTGGTCTGCGATCCCACTCACAAGTAAAGCTACTCCCACATTTGCAGTCTGGCAGTATGCCAACAGCAAATAAGTGATTACAAAACTACGAAACAGAAGATCTTTGATTATAGATCATCAGTCAATATCAGAGACGTGTGTTAGAAAATTGCAACTTACGTTACATTTTTCTGGAAAATGATTGTACATTGTTTCAAATCTGAGGGCACTTGTGAATGTTTTCACATTTATATGGCTATGGTTATGCCCAAAACAAGTAGAAGTCATTATAAGGGCTGATATCTGATTACGTTGTAACACTTTATTTCTTAAAATTATACCCTGTACAATTTTATATTTTTTTAATGATTACAATTTTGTGTATCATTTTGTGTAATACATTGTGCTGTATTTCCATACAAGGAAAATATGAAAAAAGTCAATAAGAACAACATAATTTTCAACAAAGAACAAAGAAGACAACAATATATTTTCGTCTACAATAAACATCCCCAGTCAGTGTAGATTCGACTGAAATGAAGATATTTCCTTTATTGTTTTGTCAACAAACAACCTGATAGTGGGTCAATATGTGTGAGATAATTATTATTGAAAGTGATGAAAAGACTCGAATCAGGTGAGATAATTAGAAAAAAAGAAAATATGAGTGAAGTAATATAAGAACTATCATGTTATAAAACTGTGATTTACATCTTAGCAAATATCATTCCAAAAGTACTGTCTTTAATATTCGTATAAATACATTCATATGAAGGAAAAAAACGAAGTAATAGTTCTCACATACAAATCGACATACATGTGTGAAAACTTAATTGAGGTTCAGCCGCTCAACTATTAGAATAACCACTAAAAAACAAATTAGAATGATTTAGAAAACGTTGAATGATGTCATAGAGGGAGATGTCGTAGCATGTCATAATATAACACAGAATAACTCTTCAAACAATAGGAACAATTGACCATTGTAGATGGGCGTGACTTATACGGAGCAGGGGAAATTTAATATATCTTTTGATTGGTTATTTCCCTATTCCACCTGCTTCACTGTCCACTTGATTGGTTTTTAAATTTCGTGACATCACGAGGACGGACGATCTACAATGGTCAATTGAGGACTATTTCACCCAAGATCCAAAGATTGGGTATACAAAAAAAACTCTAAAATTTAGTGTGTTTATCTGCAGTGTGCAGTCTAAATAGTCTGTATGCAGCGTATTTCGATACCTTTTCATCAGGTAGTGTGGCAAACACAAAGAAAAATGCATGGAAGAATTTTAATGAATTAGCAGCATCGAAGTTTTGACACAAAATCATTGTTCCACAATTATTAAGGCTCAGGGTTGATAATATAGGATGGTTCGGATGAGGCAATTTCATCACCACATAGGAAATAATTGATTATAATATAATTGATTCACCAAACTGTGAAAAGTAAACTATCACGTTCAGGGATTTCAATAATTTTCTCTGTTGGGTATGGAGAAATATTTGAAATCATTATTGGTATTCATTTTCTCTTTCTTCGATTTTTCTTTGTCTGTTTTCCTCCCGAATCTACCTCTCTACATCACACCTTATTGTTGATGAGCGTAGCGAAGTCTCCATCCCACTCTTATAGGGCTTTGTCTGTGTTTTTTTTTTTTTTTTTTTTTTTGTAAGCACTCCACAGGTCGCAAGGGTTGACTGATCAACATGAAACTTTTTTTGTACACGCAAACTCATCCAACTTAGAACTGTATAGTTTTTGGAATGAATCGGTCAGACCGATTTTGAGAAAAATCATCTCAAAGTTTCTAAAAACCCCATAAGATTTGGCTGGGCAGAAAATGTTGAAAAATAAAATCTCTCCAAATAGGATGAAATTTTCTCTAAATGTGTAAACATGGATTTTACACATTATTACGATTCTTTAAGCAATTCTGATCAGTCGTTTTGAAGAAAAAAATAAAAATAACTGATAATATTCATCAAATATATCATACAAATTGTTACAGAATTAAGTTGTTGAGATTCACTGCTTTCTAGATTCAAGAGTTGACCAACAATGACGTATTTTTTATATGCGTCAAGGTGTGTAGATTACCAGAGTCAATAAGGTGGCAAGATTAGAACTACTTTAACGACTTTTATAGCTTATTCAGATATCAAGGTGTGTAGAATACCAGAGTCGATAAAGTAGCAAGGGTAGAACTACTTCAACGACTTTTATACCTTAATAGGATATCTCGCTCATCGTACAACGCATATTTCGCGTTTGACTAGTATTAGTACGTCTTGTTTCTTTCATTATCATCAACGAATGAGAGAATCCCGCAGGAGTATCTCCAGATTTGTTACGTTAGCGTAGTTGACGTCATAAATGTACTTAGAAAAACAAACATTCATTTTGATCACAATTGTGGCGAGTGGGTCAATCGTCATGAGCCTAGAATTGAACTCTTGACGCTGCATGACATATTTCTATATTCACAGTCATAGATTAATTGATTGAAATTGAAGTGGACTTATTTGTACAGACACGGTCACATGGAATGTATTTCTAGAAATTTGAATTTAAATCAACTCCTCGATGTATTGACACCAACCTATTTTATCATGATGCAATAGGTTAGTATCACTACATCGTGTCAAATCTATATACATATTGCATAAAGTTGAAGCTGTGCCCGTGTCCCGTTTTGTATAAAAACTCTTGCGGAACACGGTTTAGACAATTTGAAATATTGACAGTTGCTGGCTCATACATTGCATTCGTCTTGGAGGCTCATAAGCTGGAGCTTTTCAAGTAAGGGTCAAGTAAGTATATGCTGAGAGTAGATTTTTCAATGTTTTGTCTATTGTGCTGAAAAATGCCAGCAAACTCGTTTCCAAATATGTATTCAGAAAAAGACTACGCAGTTATCTAATTGAAAAATGCTTCTATAGGCTGGATGAGTTTTATTGAAATTTTTATCCAGTAATGTAATTAAATGTAGTCTATAGGCCTACTATTCTAACTTGATATATAACTCTTTTATGACTTTCCACCATATCAAGTGATCATCTACAAGGAAATCAAACCATTATTATTATAGTAGAGTAATAATTATTAGTAGTATAATTAGTAGACCCACAGACAAGTCTTGTTATGACTGTAGGTCTACGATATCTGTAAATAACTAGTATTTTGAGTAATGAAAAACCTTCTCAGAAAAAAATATATACTAGGCCTATTATCATCATTATCATTACCTATTTGTTTTTATTATATTAAGGCCCGGTATTACCAAGTCTAGTTAGCATTTATCTGACAGTTCAAACTTGTTATCTCATGGTTACCTGTGCTATTCGTTTTCACCAACTCTCAGATAAATACTAACTGCAGGACTTGGTAATCCTGGGCCCAAGTTAACTAGCTGCTATCCAGACATTTCTTCTGATGTATGTGTTTTTATATATGATAACATTAATGAGTAGACCTATAGACAAGTCTTATCAAGACTTTGTGGGTCTACGACATCTCTAAATGACTATATGTTGTGTAATAAAAAATCTTCTGAAAAAAAATCATCATTATTATTATTATTATTATTATTATTATTATTATTACCCAACGAATGTAATCGTAACACAAGACTCGGAACGTTAGAGTTATACAAAATTCCTGCCTATAATAACAAACATGGGAAACGGCGTTTAGAGTATGCGATACCTATATTATTCAACGAAATACCTCTCGGTCTGAGAAAGTTAGAAAAATATCAACATGTTAAAACAGAAATTAGGAAATGGTTAATTAATTATACTAATTTTGAAAATGATTGATCCAATTGTGCAGTGGGATACACTTATTGGATATTTATTGAATTATTCTTGTGCATCAACTTCTTATGTCTTTAGCTGTGTGGATATGATTTGTATTCTCGATGTATAATGATATATTAATTTTTCAATTTCATGTCCACATATATAGTCTATATATACATATATTCGATTTTGTATTCCTTAACTATTGAAAAGTTTTCATTTTTTTTTCCTTGTCCAAGCTATCAATTTCATTTCTCATCCCACAGATAAGCCTTTTTGACTTTGTGGAAGAGCGTATTGATTAATCTTGTATGTATGTATTATTTGAATCTAATAAAAAAAAATTAAAAAAATATTATTATTATTATAAGATTCAGTCTCATAGACTATACGTTAAGTGCATAATGTACATTGTCTGCTTGCTTGGTTCAGGCCTTTATTCATAGGCATAAAATCCATGATCCATTCATGGCGACGATACCTTTTCTTCAGAATACCTTTAATGCTCATTTCATAATAACGTGCATTTCATTTTGACCACTTTTTGTGATCGCGAGTGTACTTATACCATAAATCGTATCTATAGACAGTTGACATGATCTAATTTGAGATCAAGTTATTCTTCATTTGTTTGTTTGTTTATTTTTTTTTTCGTTTGCTGGTCTGTATGTGCTTGATACACACACTGGACAGACAAAGTAAATAGATACTAGAAAACTGAAATTTCTTTGTTCCTTCTCGTGTACTTTCTGTAAGAGATAAGATAGTTTCACAAACATATTCTTGGCAGTGCCGTATTTACCCCGAGACACAATATCTATGCATTTGCATGGGAGCCGGGGGAGGGGGGGGGGAGGGGGAGAAACGAGCCTCCAGAGGCTTCTTTTACTGCATTAAAAACTCGATTTTCTTCGTATTTATTTTGGATTAAGGACGCACTCTAACGATGACTAAAATCTAACGGCATTTGATACTCCATAATGAAGCGCGCCATACCATATAATACAACATATATATACAGACGTACAATTTATCAATCTGATATAAACTAAACTGAGGTATCGATAAAAAATAAGAATAATCAATTCGTTTTTTAAATATTTTGTCTGAAAATCTCAGTCATAAGGCAAGTGTGAGCTGCAGAATTAGTCGACTCACAGTCGAGTATAGCAATATATAAAATTGATATCATGTCAACATCTTATGTATTATTGACTAGATTAGTACAAAGATAACGGATGTAGGATTATGTTGAAGATGCATGGCGTCTAGACTTCGAAAAAATACCAGACTCTTATCCTTTTTCACTGACGTAAGTTGCAAGTGATTGTTCAGAAAAAGTCAAGACTGAAATAAAACGAAAAAACGCATAAATCAATGCCGGTAGATAACAATATAACATGACATGGCAGAAGATAGTTATAGGTTAGAATTTTTGAACATTTTTTTAATCGAACCTTGAACCTTGGATAGTTTTTCACCTCTCCGTAGGTGTGCTGTCCATGCTGCAATCATGATTATACCATCATATATGTTTACATAAATATAATATGAATAAGAAATCGAAAATTACTATTCGATGCCAATATTATCTACTCACTATGTAGATTGTATGGTGATATTCGTTTGCATAACTACCCCACCAACAGCTAGGTAATTTGAGAACACAAATGAGCGGATGATGAATAATGTTTACTAAATCCATAAGTACCCCTTGAAGAAGTTTGTTTTTCATATGCTGATTGAAAATGATTTAGTTAGATGAAAAAAGACAAAATAAAACACAACAGTGCTTTCAAATGAAATTTGAATAAAATATCCATTATTGAAACAGTGCTAGGTTCTTGACATGGTTTTCTCAGTTCGGGTGTAATACAGATTGATTTTTTGAAGGCAATTTTTTTGTTATATATATGAGCATGTACTGGTGGGAGTTTTTTTTTCCTTCGACTCATATTAGTATTTTTTTTTTTCAATTTGAATAATTTTATCTTTGAATTTATCACATAAATTACCAAATGAAACATTTATTATAATTTTAGTTTTTTTCTTAGAGAGAATCTGCCGCACAATTGAATCCAAAATTCATTCAGTTTCAATACGAAAAAAATCATATTTTTAGCTCAATTTTTACTATTCCAATTCTATGTCAAGGATTGCACAAAAAGTGTCATCAAAAATTAGTTTTGAGTAAATTTCATGTAAAGTTTCATTTCGAGGCTACATTCTATTGTTACATGAAGACTAAATAATTATTTAAAAATAAACTATAACTACGAGAAGCATCTGACTTGTTTTATTTGAAAGATAATAAGATAGAGCATTCAATGCTATCAGAAAAAAAGTTTTTTAATCTGATTTTGTGATTTTAAAAGGGTATTTAGTTCCTTAATGTGGGGATCGAACCCGCTCCCGACTTGACTTGGGTACTGATGATTTGAGGGTACTGAGGGTGCGAGGGATCGATTGGCTATCACACTCGTGCCATGGTCGACCATCCTGACATTTTTGGGGGAGGGGTTCTCTCTGTCGTTCAGGTCAATACTGGGATGGTTCCTTCATAACAAGCCACGACCGATTCCTTCCCATTATCCATAAACACAGAATCAAATAATCTCTCATCTCATCCATCCTATCATCTTCCATATCATTATTCCTTTCTCAATATTCAGATTTCTATATTGTTATTTCAACATATTATTCAGAGACGGTCAAAGTTTAAACAATCATCCCTCTCATTGACAGTCACAGTAATAGCTCAACGCAATGGTTTTAAATGTTCTTCTAATTAGAACTTAGTGCTCATCATATTTCTGACATTTTTTAAAAATCCGTTTATTAATTATTATTATTTTCAATAAAATATAAATATAAATTGAGCACAACCTGAATTCAATCGTGAACAATAATATCCATAATACACAATAGGCTGGTACACACACAAAAAAATGTACCAAAAAAAAAGGAATTATTCCACATGTATACATCGTAATTGAGTGCGGTTATGAATTAATTGAAGAAGTTGAAAAGAAAACAATATTGAAAATATTGAAACCCACGTAAAGCCTGATTATATTAATTTATTTCAGTACTATTGTGAATAAATTACCATACTTGAAGGATGGGGGG
>OZ023328.1:17305695-17342130 GCA_964007535.1 Brachyptera risi | reverse complement strand
TGAAGGATGGGGGGGGGGAGGGAAAAAAAATTCGGGGGCCTAGGGGCACCAAATATCTTGATACGACCCTAGTGGTGAGACAGACATACAATCGGCAATTGTGTCATTGGTTGAAAATAGAAGTTTTCCAGCAAGTTGCATAAGAACACAGACATATTCACAAATGACACAATTCATATGCTAACTATTCCTCATAAAACGAGTCTCTTGCGGAATTAGATGCTTCGTGTTAAAGTTCCAACTAACTCTTTTCTAACAACTGTTGGCTAATTGTTGACGAAGTGCATAATACGCAGAATTAAGGAAATAGATACTTTTAGCTGTTGTAATAGAGGAAACTGTAACAACCTTGCAACGGCAATCAGTTATTGTGTTTGTAGTCATTTGTATTTGTATTATTGTATTATTTTCTTTATCTATACTACTACTACTACATCTTCTTCTTTTTCGTGAATTGGGTGACCTCATGACGAGTAGCTAAGAAAGTTGCCGATACTGTGCCGATGAGACGATGTGTTTTCAGTTATTTCATTTTGTTATACTTTCATTAAATTTACAGGAAGAAATAAGAAACAGAAACAAATTTCATAGAAGCATCCTCTTAGTTTTCATCATATACATATTTCTAATCCAGTGTATAAATCCCAGTTTGTATTTTGATGTTATTCACACACAGATGTCATATACATTGGAATTACTGCTGATGCCAAGATTTGTAAAGTTTTGCCAAGATTTTTGGTACTGAACAGAATTTAACAAGCAGTATACCATATCAACAAAGGGTTGGTGCCACAATACCTTTGTAATAAAATAGTTTTAAATAAACATACACATAGCTATAGAACTAGAACTGGGGAAAATATAAATATTATAAGAACGGTGTATAAAGAACAAGATAACTCAATTTTTGTTAAAGGTATGCGAATTTATAATAGATTACCTGATAATGTGAAGAATTTAAGTCAAATACTTAGTTTCAGACGAGAATGTTGTAAGCTAATTGAAGAGAAAAAGATCATGCCCAAGGAATATGAGAAAAAAAATCTGAATTTTTGGGATAAATGTACTTATTAGAAGAATATGTGTAAATATGTGCAACTACAGTATAGGCCCAAGTAAGTACTGTATTTTCTTTTCATTTCGAGAATTTTGTGTACTGTGAATTTAATCATGTAAATAGCTTACTGCTAATAAAGATATATATATTACATTACATTACATCCTTAGTCATCCTTAGTTGGGGAACAATAACTTGGTCTCAATTTTTAAACTCTCTAACAAAATTTATTAGGCCTAATTTAAAATTTGAGTAAACAGCAAAACGACCAGGTCCTATTGAAATCTATGTTGAATTATTGAGTAAATAAATGGTGGCAGACAGACCCCTGGTTAAACAGTTTACAGACCCTGGTAGAGTTACGCCTGGTGATCCTGCTAGGAGCGCTGTGATCAACCAACTTTGTCATGTTGGGTGAGCATAATTATAGGCTCTATCATATGGCGTTGCCTATCTAGAGACTACTTTATCTATGATTCTATGAAAGAGCAATTTTGAACAAAATATATATAGTTATCAACGTTTTCCAACATCACATCGCAGTGTCGTACGCACTCGTACCTATATAGCATTTTCTTAGTTATTGATATACATGCATCCACGAAAGAAAAAGGCGCGAAACACCCTTGCGCTAGTTGTATTGAATAGAGAGGACGGTCGCTCGGAACCTACTTTACGTTGAATGCAAGTATAATAAAAATAATTATGTAATTGATTATCAAATAGGTCAAAGATCAAATAATCACTGATTGTGTGACTATAATATAATCACAATGTCAATCGCGTAGTAAAAGTATCAGTGTCAGTTTACTTTGTTAATCCTATGAAGATGGATTTTTAAGCTCTTCAATTAAAATCATCAAAGTAAAATACCGCCCACATCGTATTGAACATCTGGCAACCCTCAGGCTAGGTAATGCACTTTTTAAGAGCTGCTATATTTTGTATTCCTTTTTACATTGGGTTTAACGACGCACGCTTATGATGATGGTTATTGTTTGCTTAACGACCCCACCAACAGCTAGATTATACGGGAGCACAAATGAGAAAGTGACGATGAAAATATGAAGTGATAATAAGTGAAAGGACGATTAGAAAAGCCTATGCCTCATGCGGGACTCGAACCCACGCCCAACGGTGACTTCGGTTCCTGAAGCAGTGCATCGGCTGACTGAGCTACCGAGGGCTCATGAAAACGTGGATCTATTGACGTCGGTGAAAGATGAGTCAGATGAAAGATTATTTTATTGTTTTTGAACAATGGGAAGAAAACGGTCATTGCCAGATTTCCAGTGTGAAGCCACGAAAAGTCACCGGCAGAATATTCGACATATGGTGGGCCCCCTTCCTTTTTTTCTCGAATTAATGCATCAATTTCGCACCGTGTACATCTAACGATGAATTCAGTTGACGAAATTCCAGGTGGAAACATTTTCCCTTGTCTTATTTATTGAATATTAGATCATTATTAATACTTCTATCGAGACTTCTATTTAATTAAGGCGTTCCGAAACTTCATTGGGCAAACAAATTCCGCCAGAGTGATTTTACAGATAGAAATTATTATACTAGTCAAACGCGAAATATGCGTTGTAAGATGAGCGAGATATCTGAATAAGGTATGAAAGTCCTTGAAATAGTTTTACCCTTGCTACTTTATCGACTTTGGTATTCTACACACCTTGATATCTGAATAAGCTTAGAAGTCGTTAAAGAAGTTCTACTCTTTCCACTTCATTGACTCTGGTATTCTACACACCTTGACGCATATAAAAAAATACTTCATTGTTGGTCAACTCTTGAATCTAGAAAGCAGTGAATCTCGACAACTTAATTCTGTCCTGATTTGTATGATATATTTTATGAATATTATCAGTCATTTTATTTTTTTTCTCCAAAACGACTGATCAGAATTGCTTAAAAAATCGTAATAATGTGTAAAATCCATGTATACACATTTAGAGAAAATTTCATCCCATTTGGAGAGATTTTATTTTTCAACATTTTCCGCCCAGCCAAATGTTATGGGGTTTTTAGAAACTTTGAGATGATGATTCTCAAAATTGGTCCGACCGATTCATCCCAAAAACTATACAGTTCTAAGTTGGATGAGTTTGCGTGTACAAAAAAAGTTTCATGTTGATCAGTTAACCCTTGCGACCTGTGGAGTGCTTACAAAAAAAAAAAAAAAAAAACGCACAGACAAAGCCCTATAAGAGTGGGATGGAGACTTCGCTACGCTCATCAACAACTTCAACAGTGCAAGATTCAAAATTGATAACTACATCACAAGATACAGACAATATTTGTAGAAAATGCTAATACTCAAATTTTATGATAACAAAGGTAGAAAGATCACTTTTATGTAACAGTAGCACGTTGATATTTTTGTATACTGGTCAAACGCGAAATATGCGTTGTAAGATGAGCGCGATATCTCAATAAAGTATAAAGGTCCTTGAAATAGTTTTACCCTTGCTACTTTATCGACTTTGGTATTCTACACACCTTGATATCTGAATAAGCTATAAAAGTCGTTAAAGAAGTTCTACTCTTGCCACTTCATTGACTCTGGTATTCTACACACCTTGACGCATATAAAAAATACTTCATTGTTGGTCAACTCTTGAATCTAGAAAGCAGTGAATCTCGACAACTTAATTCTGTCATAATTTTTATGATATATTTTATGAATATTATCAGTCATTTTATTTTTTTTTTCCAAAACGACTGATCAGAATTGCTTAAAAAATCGTAATAATGTGTAAAATCCATGTATACACATTTAGAGAAAATTTCATCCCATTTGGAGAGATTTTATTTTTCAACATTTTCCGCCCAGCCAAATCTTATGGGGTTTTTAGAAACTTTGAGATGATGATTCTCAAAATCGGTCCGACCGATTCATACCAAAAACTATACAGTTCTAAGTTGGATGAGTTTGCGTGTACAAAAAAAGTTTCATGTTGATCAGTTAACCCTTGCGACCTGTGGAGTGCTTACAAAAAAAAAAAAAAAAAAACGCACAGACAAAGCCCTATAAGAGTGGGATGGAGACTTCGCTACGCTCATCAATTACATGCAAAAAGCACGTAATGTAAGCTATTATTGTGACTGTTGACTGTTTGTTATGGATCGATTATGTTATAGAAGACATTTCTCTGAATCGTATAAGGCAGTTTCTCTATGTAATTGGGATTAATTGGGAATTAATTGGGAATTAATTGGGAATGATCAATTTAGATTGATTGTGGAACAATGATTTTGTATCAAGTTTCGATGTTATTGAAAAAAAAAATGTAATATGATCTGAAAAAAAACTGCGATCGTTTTTATTGGCGTTGATTTTGAAAGCGTTATGAAATTGCTTCTCAAACGTTCACCCACAGACAGCTTGAATAATTTACGATAATGTTTATAAAAATTAATATGATTACTATTGAAACATAAAATAAATGTTTTTGAATAATCAGTAGATGAAGTACATATTTGTTTATAATAATCTAATGATTGTCAAAATAATGCATATACTGAGGATACGTCCGCTATTATATATAGTCAATTGAATTCATGCTAAATTCAGCCTTGAAGATTGGCACAGATCCGCGAAAATTCCTTCGAATCACATCATTTTTAGATCATTTTCCGTCACAGCATCAGATTTCGAGCGCGATGCCTGAAAATGCATTGATCTATAAATACTGTCCAAGTGGGTGGAGTATTGACGCACACGGTCGTGAGCTCAAGATTAACTCTAATCTCC
Organism: Brachyptera risi; assembly: GCA_964007535.1. Lineage (NCBI taxonomy): Eukaryota > Metazoa > Arthropoda > Insecta > Plecoptera > Taeniopterygidae > Brachyptera > Brachyptera risi. Next base: position 17,337,310 of record OZ023328.1, on the reverse strand, counting down.
CGACATTTCCAGAATTAAATATTTCGTCGACCATAGTGAAAACACAGGTGGCAGTCAGTATTTTGCGGTAATGCAAAGTGACTGTAGAATATAGCCATCATTTGATAAGGGACTCGCGGGGAAATTTTAATCTCACCTACTTGTACTTATTATTATTTGGTTCTAGACTGAGTTGCTTTAGTAATTCTTCAGTCGAGGTACAGAAAACTGAAAAATAAAGTCCGGTTGTCATATTTCTCAACCAGAAAAATGTTATGAGTAAATAAATAAACTGTGATTTCTGGGGAAAAAATATCATTGTTAATTCCTATTGAACTTTTGTTCAGGAAATAACAGATGCTTTCTGAATTTTCCAATAGTTGAAAATTTTCAAGACGGGCAAGTTTTTCAAAAATCATTTGTTCAAGTCAGTACCGTATACTTGTATCCAAGAGAGAAGAAGATTGCCTACAAATAGAATAATTGTGAAAATTTCGACAGTTACATAACCTGCTGCAACTACAAAAAAAATCCGGTTCCAAAAGATGCAATTTTGTTTCTCGTTGTATAGGCCTAACCTTCGTCATAAAACGATCCTAATTCCTTGAAATGGCACAACTGTGAAATCTTTAGACTGAATCATGTTAGTATAGACGATCTTATTTGCTAGATATTGCCCAGAAAAAGTTGCCGGTACGCTGTTAGTGCTAAGAATTGAAACTAGAGATAAGCCACGAAATGAAGCGCGTGCATATTTTCAACAACGATATTGATTGTTAAGTTACATTGTTGATTGAACTCTTGTAACCATTCGTCGGCCTTATACGCCTGAAGATTCAGAAGCGCATTCCATTGTTACTTATCGTGTCGTTGTCGAATAGTATTCAATTATCTGAAGTTATCTAACAGTCACTTCAAGACTGATCCTCTCTAATCACTTCTACATAACCAGAATCAAATATTTCGTCAACAAAATACACAGGTGCTCTTCGCGCAGGTGCAACGACGTCAAGCCGCAGACAACAGTGACATTGTAGTCAATGTATTTACACAGATGTTGCATAATTGTGCAATAATTCACTCATTTTTATCAGTTATATAAAATCCAGCTTTTCAATAATTCAGTGATAAGGCGTACAGATCACACGGCGAGGCCATGCCAGCAATGTTTGTGGTATTAAAAGATTATTATTTTATTGGTCACATGGTCCAATATCACTTATCGTTTTTCATTATGTTATTGCAAGTTGTACTATTTGCTCCGATTTAAGGTCCATAGAGTTGATATGGAACATGGACACACTCAGTGTCGGATTGGCACACGACAACCGACCCGTGCAAAAAATTACGGTGGGGACCCCCCCCCCTTCCCTTCACTGGCCGGATGCTGATTTTACATTCACCCCTCAAACCCGCACTACTTTGTGTAATTGAGGTTTCATTCTAAATTTCAATTGTTCTGTGATCTCAGATTAAGTTAGGTAATTATTCAATTAATATTGGTAAAGATTCTTCTAATACTTATTGCGAAGTAAAAATGCCAATCACAATATTTAATAAATGTATGATCATTCTGAATTAAAATCCATTTTATTATTGACTAAAATAATATAGCAGAATATTGTGGATGCAGAAATTTGGTGTGAGACCTTGATACATTTTCCGGAATTTTCAGGTGCGGTGAAAGTAACACAAACAGTGCAAAAAGTAGCGTTGATACAAGAACAATGCATTTTCGATGAATCAGGTCAACAAACGAATCTTTTTTCAGTTGAATTTGATAACTATATATATCATCCGCTTGGATAGAATGATTTTGAAGAAAGTACCATGTTCATATCTTCCACCTTTGGTATTCATTAATTCTTTTATTTATTCATTCTCCATTCATTTATGTTTATTTACAGCTTTGGACTCAACATCCAGTGGCATTTTTTGTTTGTTTTTTAAATGATGAATTAATTGTTGAACAATGAATCATGAACGAAATATAATGATGTGTGAAGATGATAACAAATTGGTTTCTCACTTCATATCTGATTATATACTCTGGTGATATACAAACTATATACCCTATTGCAGATGTTCCGTTTCATTTCAAGCAACCATTTTAATCGTAGCCAATTAACGATGCATACATTTTCAACCATATGAAATATGATACATAAATAATATATATATATATATATATATATATATATATATATATATATATATATATATATATATATACATATATATATATATATATATATACTTAAAATGATATGTTTACATGTTTGCTTCTTCATCGGAATTGAGAATTACAGTGCCATGAACAATTTCTGCTATCTGTCACATTCGCTTCTTTCCAGCTTTTTTTGTCTAGTTATTTAGTTAATTGTTTTGAAGAACGTAATCGACGCTCATTGTCAGTATTTCTTGTCCCACTCCGAGACACAATCACAGTTTCATTTCCGTCAAATGCATTATTGATATCCGCTGGTTGATTAGATTTTCAGTTACCGTTACCGACTTCCTAAACATACCTGCTATTTAATTGCATTGCAATGCCTCTTCCAGCAAAATTTCTTATCTTTTTTTTCATGACTCCATCCTTCCTTCTACTTATTCAATCTTGGAGATATTTTTATTTTTCTGGATATATATTATTGGATACATGTTTTTCTCTTCTAATATCAGTTCAGTTCAAAATTCTTTATTAATATTTAAATATAATTGTAATTTACTACAAACTATGCCCCATAGCCAATTGGCTAGTCTGAGGCAATACACTAGAAAAATAATACATAATTAGTTCATGGAATACAATAAAGAATAACACATTTACAAATTACATCTTGCAATTGAAATTGAAATGACAATTATTGAATCAATATTGAATCTTAAAGAATAAAGTTGTTGAAATTACCATTACACTCCGTTAAACTAAATTATTAGATCACATTATATTCTACATAAGGAAATGTCAATCATTATTCATCACTCCTGCTGATGTAATAACCACTCTTTTATTTCATTTTTTATCGTTTTATAACATTCTAAATTCTTTAAACCTGCCGGAACTTCATTAAATAGGCTAGGTATCGTATAATGAAGTTGTCTTTTTCCATACTTATTTTTAACCTTAGGTACTTTTAATCTTCCTTCATTCTTCGCCCTTGTTTCAATTCCATGATCATATTGTACTTTATAAGCGTTATCAAAATAATATGTTATTATCAACTTATACTGAAACAAATCGAAAACATCCAGAAACTTCAAATACACAAAAAATTCATCCACGTCATAATTTAGTGTATGTTTCTTACAATTTGGCATTATTATTTTTATAATTTTCCTCTGTAACAGAAACAAATTTTGCAAGTGTACAACTGAAGCATTCCCCCAAGCAAGCACACCGTAAGTTAATATCGATTCTACTATTTCAGAATAAACCATCTTCATTAATTTCAGATTTAAAACATTACTCAAATTATATAAATGGTATGCACAGATTCTAAGTTTATTACAGATTCGATTGATATGAGGTCGCCAAGTGAAATGTCTGTCAACTACTAATCCTAAATAAACATGAGAATCAACTACTTCAATACGAGTCTCACATCCGATACAATTTTCTTTACCTAACGTGTGGACGCAATCATAAGAATGGTACACCACATTGACAGGAGTGCATTTATCTCGATCAAATGGAGAACATATGTGTATTATCTTTGTCTTGTCAGCATTGATCACCAACTCGTTATCATGAGTCCAACATAATAAAGTATTGAAATTCATTTGCAGTTCCGATTCTGCTTGCTTTAAATCCCTACTTGTTGATAAAAGTACAGTATCATCTGCATACATAAAAATTTTGCCATCATTTTCTAACAATTTAAAAATGTAATTAACATAAATTATATATAATATAGGACCCAAAATAGAGCCTTGTGGTACCCCCATTAACACTTTTTTCGAGTAACTGTACACATTTGCCACTTTCACTAACATAACACGATCATCTAAATAATTTTTGAACCAACTCAACAAAGGACCCCTTACCCCAATATTTTCCAACGAATCTAATAACTTATCATGATTAATGGTATCAAAAGCTTTCGTAAAGTCAATGAACAAGGCCAATACGTTGTCATTATCATCGAGATGCTTATTAATATAATCCGAGAATAAAACCAATAGGTCAGTTGTACTTTTGCCCTTTTGGAATCCAAATTGAGAATTATTTAGGATATTGTACTTTCTCATATAATCTGTTAATTTATTTGAAATCAACTTCTCCATTATTTTTTCTATTGTAGGTAACAAAGATATAGGTCTGTAATTATTTAACATTAAATGATCCCCTTTTTTATATACAGGCCTAACCACAGAGATTTTTAATTTTTCAGGAACGCGACCACTCGTTATGGATAAATTCACTAAATGCGCTATAATTACACTTATATCACCACTTAACTCTTTCAGATCCTTAACTCGTATCCCATCAACGCCCGGCTGTTTGTTTGAATCCATTTTTAAAATAATTTCTTCCACTTCAATTTTGTCAATTTTTGGTAAGCGCATAGATTGAATGGCCACAGTACAATGCGTATTATCAATTGCCACCCTTTTACATTTGTGCTGGATCCTGTCAATTTCATTAACGAAAGAATCAACAAAATAATTGACAATATCTTCCGTTGTGTATTCTTTTCCTAAATATCGATGAATTACTTCATCTACAGAATTCTTATTAACTTTTCCAGAAATCGAATTAATTATTTTCCACGTATCTTTCATACACCCTCTTGCACCCTCAATCTCCCTGGTAAAATAAGCTATCTTTGCATTTCTTACTTTCTTCGTAACTTCATTTCTACTTGCTTTGTATTCCTTCATGTATACACTTCTTAAAGTATTAATACAATTTTTCCACTTCTGAAACAATTTATCTCTATTCCTAATCTCCAATAATGATTCATTTGACATCCACCTCTTACGCAATCCCTTCCTTGCTGAATCAAAACACCTGGTAATCCAATTTGACATTTCAGGCAATTTCATGGTGTGATGTTGTATTTGAGTATACTGAAAAGAGGCAATAACTTTCGAATCGTAATTCGATGCTATACTGTTGTTAAAACCAATTTAAAAAGTGAAATTTGAAACTTTGGGAAATTAAAATGTACGGTTGCTATAGTTTCATTCAATCAATACATGTACACTTTATAGGATTTCCAACGTGAGCCCCGAAAGGTAGATATAATTATGCAATGGCAAAAGATAATGCTTGCACTATACTTTTGATTTAACTGAAGAAAATGATATTGAATAAAACACAAATATTTCAAATAAGCGGGAAATGTAATACAATCGAATGAGAGGCGTGACCGAGGGTGATAACACATATTTGCAACACTAAATAAAATCGCTCGGCTGAAAGTCAGCTTTACCACACTGCTAACCCTAAATTCTAACTACTAGGAAAACGCGGGATGCGCGTTGTTAGACGAGCTTAGGGGTATAGAAATCTGGAATGAAAAATAATTTGTCAACCCAATCTACATCTACAGACCTTGGATCACTCCAAACGTTCAAAAACCTTACGAGAATCAGTTATGTCACGGCCTTCCTCTTCATTCATTTCAATCGTTTTGAATTAATTGGTGGCACTTGTTGCTATAGATTTAATTGGTTCCCGTAATAGCCTAAATTGATGGGAAAATGCTTTATAAATGCGTTTTCTTCGTTATTTCTCATCCGATTGATGCGAAAAATCTCTCAAAATGTGCTTAATAGTTTCCTTTATATTCGGCGAAAATTTGAGAGGTCTTGAAAAATTTTGATTCTTCAAGTATTTTCCTCCGGGTTATTCTAATGGGGATTTTTGAAATTTCTAAAATTCATAAAAAAAAAAGTTACCACCCGATAATGCCACAAAACTATACAGATCTAAGTTAGATGAGGAACCATGACGAAAAAAAGTTTGAAGTTGATAGCTGTAGCCGTTTGACCTGTGGAGAACCGACAAAAAAACATGAAAACAAACAAACAAAAAAAAAAAACATGAAAACGAACACCAATTTTTTTCAGTATGTCAAATTTAATCCTCGCTAAAGCTCGTCTAATTATTTAGGTTGTACCTCGGTAAAACGTTGTGTAAAACGATATTACATATAATCGTATACGCAGTAAAACATATGCAATTAGATGATCGACACATTTTGGTAATCATTTCGCCAAAGCGGCTCACCGGGCATCGCCCGGTTGCCCAGTCCAGTACTGGACACACTTATACACGGAAAACTGCACAGTTAGAAGTGTTAGAACCATTTTAAAAGTAGCATAATTATGCATTGATTTGTTGCAAATAAACTTCAAGATTTCATATTGAAATAAAATATGTAATACACTTATATACTCTAAGTTCATGTTTTGTAAGTGCCATTCCTGAGAAACAAGAAGCGGAAATTGATTAGTTCAAAAGCACCTTCATTTTTATTCGGGTCCCCATGGATAATTGCAGCCTATTGGGAGAACAGTACCCAATAACTCTTCAGATTGGATTAAATTGCTTATAGTTTTGGTGATACTGAAACTGATCTATTGTTTTCTAATGGTCACCGTGGTCACCGAGCAAATGTTCACTACAAAGTGAACAAAAAAGTGTTGAATTCACTACAATCTACATACGTCGTCACATCAGAACTTGTTTCATCCATATCTATTTTTCACTTTTTTTTTGTTTGGCAGTTTGGCATTTTTTTAGTGCCTATTTTAGTCATTTTCCTTACCACTGTGTAATTGAACATATTTTGATTACAATTGTACAAAGTCCAATCATACAATGGTCTCAGATATGGCTGAAATGGGGTGCATAACCTAACCTAACCTAACCGGCACTAACGAAGCACAAACGATTGGTGAAAAAATATATAGTACTTTTCACAAATGGGGAGCCAAGGGCATGCACCCGCTGAAATGTGCACTGACAAAAAAGACAAACTATTAAATGAACAAAAGTGAAAAATGGATATTGGCTGAAACGAGTACTGACATGACGACGTGTAGAGCTTCCTATACGTCTAGAAAACATACTAACCAAACAGAAGTGTATAATATGACATGGTGGTGCAGAGCAGATAGAAACCATATACACAGCCCCCATGGATGAACAGCTGTGCTGTCAGATCCGGGTAACGCAGGCCAGGTACGAACGTCTTATCTCCAGACGTCTCGACGCTCGGCGTCGGTGGCGTCTTTAACGTCACGTCGTTGTTGTTGTGATGGTTGCTAGTCTGTTTGGTGACGCCGTTGGCGCACGGCCGAGCCTTTGTTGAGTCTTTCGCTGTCATTGTTGGAACAAATTCAACGCCTGGAAAAAAAGAACTTGATTGAAAATTGCGTGTAGGGAGATGGTCTTGTCTTTTAGGTTACCATAGCAACTAGAAGAGTAGGGGGCAAATAAACTAATACTGAACTTGAAGTTGTGAATATAGAGAATGCAATCTGGGGGCCACGACCCCGTCAACAGCTGCGATATTTGGGATGTACGAACGAGAGGATGAAATAGCAACGATGTTTACAAAAAAAGCATTTCTTATGCAGGACTCGAACCCACTTTCTACTTAAATTCAATTTTACAAAGTCGTCTACTGTCTATACTGTCGTAATACTCTGATTTATACGTGTAGAGTCAAATAAATCTTACATTTTTATGATCTATTCTTCTTAGTCACTACTTCACCACACTATTGGAAGTTAATGAATAGTGATAAAAACCACAAATCAATTCAATATTTTTGAAATGCAACAATTCACTGCACAAGCTCATGAGGTAGGCCTATGCCAAATAACTAGATCGTTCGAGCGCACTGTCTGTTGAATATATCCAATTACACCTGGCCTACACCTAGTTACTATCCAAGTAATATAGCTTGCACAAGTCGTATGCGCCGATATAACTACACCAGACAGGTACTCCATGACCATTAGTAGGCCTATACCCTATCAGTCTGATAAACGACGCACGCGATTGCACTTAAGACCGAAAATGCTATATATTTATGCAATTATTATAAGGGCCGTTATTGTGAAGGACAAATAAGAAGTTAAGGGACTGTTAACTGAAGGCCTACTTTTATAGCATTTTCTTTCCCAAACTGACATTTTGAAAAACTGAAACATAAAACATAACGTAAACATAGCTATAAGTGATTGATACTAATTGATCGGACTGTCACATTTCAGACTGGCAAATTGAATTAATCAATAAAACAGCAACTCATTGCAAAACAATTCTTGCATCTGAGAGCTGTACGAAATAATAAATATTATGTAGGATCAGCTCATTGAATTCATGCTGTTTATGAATAGAATATGCCAATTAAATTATGTTCAAAAACGTACCTAATCTGAATGAAAAATTTAAATTCAAAAATCCCTGTACGGCGGTACAGAGCCCCCCTCCCATATTATTTTCAAATGAACGCAGACTTCGCATGTCTATATGTGACTATAACTTGCTCTCTACTTTGCTCTTAAATTATAATTATTTCTATGTATTTTCATCAAAGGTTTATGCATGGCGCCCTTTCAAAATCCCCCCCCCCCCCCCCCCCCGACATAATATTCTGGCTACGCCGCTGGCTCATTTTGTAACGCATATCATAGACTTCTTCAATCTATGCGGATATGCTGCCTTTTTTCTAGTCACAAGGGTAATAATTATAGTCAAGATGTATTTTCTTCTCTTCTCTTTCTTTTTCATGCAAACAGTATAATTTCATTTCAAATTTCATTTATACTCATATATTATATTTCCTAATGTAGGCCCACTGTACATGTATGTATGTATGTAACTTGATATATGTTTGTTTTATAGTAAAATTTATCTATTATAAAATTCATTTATTATATACTAGATACGACCCATAAACATTAGGCCTATACAGAATTCTGTGGATGAAAATTGAAAATCTCAAAGGACATCACAACCCTGAATCTAGATTTTAACAAATGATGACGGTATTTATTTCCAAGATTTCAGAGAAAATTAGAAATAATCATGTAAATTTCAGAAAGTACAAATAAATCATTCTACCGGATCGTTTTTTTTCCGAGTCGTAACGTGGAGATCACTAGATTCTGTTTAATGTTTATATTTCTATACAGAATCAGTAATGTCTGCGTCATGACGCACGATCTCTGAAGGACAAAAAATGAATTTTAATTTTTGAAATTGAGTTGATGATTTCTAGTTTTCTCTAATATTAGGAAAACAAAATTAATATCGTCATCATTCGTTAAAATGAGGTTTCAAGGTTGTGATGTCCTTTAATTATTCATGTTGCCAAATCTATAGGCTTCTGTCAAGTGACGTCACTCATTGTTGCAAGAGGCAGACAACAATCTGCATCAGTTGGAATTGACCAATCAGATTGTTTGGTAGTCCATCAGTTCGCTGTGTTGCTATGGTAACTATTGTTTGTCATTTGTTACTTGACAGAAGCCTTTAGGCCTCTGTCAAGTGACGTCACCCATTGTTGCAAGAGACAGACAACAATGTCCATCTGTTGGAATTGACCAATCAGATTGTTCGGTAGTCCAACAGTTAGCTGTGTTGCTATGGTAACTATTGTTTATCATTTGTTACTTGACAGAAGCCTTTAGGCCTCTGTCAAGTGACGTCACCCATTGTTGCAAGAGACAGACAACAATGTCCATCTGTTGGAATTGACCAATCAGATTGATGGTGTGTTTGGTAGTCCACCAGTTCGCTGTGTTGCTATGGTAACTATTGTTTGTCATTTGTTACTTGACAGAAGCCTATTATTCACGTAATATTGTTTGATTATTGAATCAAACTACGCGATTCCATGAACTCCCATCAGATTTGTAAAAGTTAATAGCAACAGGTTTACGACTCATCAGAAACAATTGTCGCATATATTATCTAACCATACATCCTGTGACAAACACAAACCACATTGATATACAATGTCTACTTGGGATATAAAACGAGATGGCTTGATTGATAGGCCTATATGTGCTTTCACGGAAAATCGATGAATTATCATCATCAAGCGGCTCTGCTATAGAATATTGACGACTGTTTGAGTAGTACTTATAACAACGATTTCAGATTAGATAGCGCGCATGTTGGTGACGGTTGGTCTGTCAGGAGATATAAAAACCTACATTGGAACATTGACCGGCGTCACTGTAGGCCTATATGAAATATATATAATCTTCAAAAATATTTTATTAAAAGGAAGTGATAACCGATAATAATATAATCATGACAATATGTGTACTCATGAATTTGTGTTATGCATTGATTGTGACTCAAGATTTTTGTATTATTATACTCATATTTTTATTTTTATTCATTCTGACCTGTCGAACATTTGACATTGTAAAATCAAATGGATGGCCAATAGATGTATTCGTATTATTATTATTGTTTTTTTTATTATTTTTATTATCATAGTTCGCCAATCGGCATTATTTACATTAGGAAATGCATAGTATAGGCATAAAGAAGTCGTTTTCTGAATTTACTGATCTTTCAGTGACGTAATTTCATCAGCTAGATCGTTAAACATTTTCAAATCTTTAGCTTTTTCCGAAAGCTATATTCGTAAATCAACAGACGATACAGGTTATATAATGATGTACTATACTTGGAGTCACGAGAGTTGCGGGGAGGTTGATCAGCAAATTGAAGTGGCTCTCAGAGAACAGAATAAAATATTGTTACACATAATTCCGAATATATCACAGATACAATACTGAATTGAGCAAAAATCTATTTTAATCTTTAAGAATTTCTAGATCTGTCTTAAATATATCTCTTGATTTTGAGATATAATCAAATGAAATATGGAAAATGCTGCGTCTCTCACTATATCGAAAACACAAGAACTTCAATTTTGAATTGATCGAATAACATTCTCTTCACAATATCATCATATTGTATCATATCAATATATCGTCCAACTTACTCATACTCACTTTACCAGAACCGAGACAAGGGATCTCATTTTTTAGAAATATCAACTTTTATATATAGGTACTGAAAATACTATGGATCGATCCATATAATACCTACACATTCATAGCATATTATTCGTCATTTATTTTGTATTGTTTTTATATTATTTTCATGTCTCTGATTATACTAATACTTTTTCATATCAGGCTACTGTTTATTACTCTCTCATCATTTTCTACAATCATTTTTTCTATCAATCATTCATATGTAATTTATTATGATTGTGAGTTTTTCCTACTTCATTAATTTTGTATTTGATTATTATTATGTGTCGGAGGGCAATCGTGCTTACTATATGATATGGTCTTCAATAAAGATTTATATATACTGTGAAAATGATTGATTTTTTTTAGCACCATGATTCAGGTAATTTTGAGACTGTGAAATTTAGAATTCCTTGGAATTCCTCATATTTGTAAGCCAAAGACTAAAACACAATCAACATTGTTATTGTTATGTGACTTCTTCTGGGTCAGTGATACATCAGGAATAGATTTGTTACCAACTTCGACCATTTAGTGTTGCAACTTGAAAGTGAGTGGAAGAAACAACCTAGATAGAATATTATTTATTATTGATAATAAATTGTTTACATAAAGATAACTTATAAATGTCATGTTTCTTATTCTGTTTAGATATATACAGCCTGGGACGGCCATCATCATGCTAGAAATGCACACATTTTGGTTTCCCATTACGATAGGCTATACACTATATTCACTGTCTCTTTCTAATCTGGGAACTTTTTCTTTCATAGATACAAACATAATTACCTTATATACTCATACGGTATGTACGGTAGATACTCATACTCATTTTTTTGAGAAAAGGTCATCTACCAACAATACAAAAACAAATTTCAACGTTATATTTGTAAAGCTTTGTCAGAGTTCATTATTTTCAAATGATCAGAATGAGGTGGTAAGATCGCCCTTGTGGTGCCTCGTCCAAACGATCCTACCTTTCATCCATAGCCCTAGCTTGGGGATCAATGATTTTGTATCAGGTTTCAATGTTATTTAAGAAGAGAAAAGAAAAATTGTAAAACTGTCGTATTTTCAGGGAATTATGACTTTTCAGAACGATGATCACGATAAGTATCATACTTTGCGTACTTTCTGAATGTTCATAAAATCTTCACAATTGATTCGTGTGAAGGACGTTTGTATTTATACTATAACTTTATATTTATATACATTACTTGCTATAAATATATATATATATATATATATATATATTGTCTACATAATCGCATGTAATTATCTATTTGGAATTATGAATAAATGGAATAAGATGAAATAAACGCAACCACATCCTTCAAATGCGTTGAATCGTTAAACAACATCCCAACCCTCAAACTAGATTGAACGAATAATTGAAATATTCACTTCCCTAATTTCAGAGAAAAATGAGAATCATCATCTAAATTTCAGAAATTAATGTCAGTTCATTTGTCTTCCAGGAGCCAATTGCCAACCTATTCTCTGTGTCGTGACGTAGACATCACTCGATTTTTTTTCTCATGTTTCTATCATAGAGCTTTATATAGGCCTACTATTGAATGATAGATGTAGGCCCTATATAGTTTCTATGCGGAATCGGCAATGCCCACGTCAAGACTCACCGTCTCTATAAGACAAAAATTGATTTCAATCTCTTGGATTGAGAAAAAATATAGTTTTCTTTGAAAATTAGGAAAATAAATATCGTCATTATTCATTGGAATCTATAAGTTGCAGGGTAGTAGGACAATTTGCCAGGCACCTGTTTTAGGGGGGGAGGACAAATTTGCCAGGCACCTGTTTTAGGGGGGGAGGACAATCTGCCAGGCACCTGTTTCAGGGGGAGAGGACAATTTGCCAGGCACCTGTTTCAGGGGGAGAGGACAATTTGCCAGGCACCTGTTTCAGGGGGATAGGACAATTTGCCAGGCACCTGTTTCAGGGGGATAGGACAATTTGCCAGGCACCTGTTTCAGGGGGAGAGGACAATTTGCCAGGCACCTGTTTCAGGGGGAGAGGACAATTTGCCAGGCACCTGTTTCAGGGGGGGGGGGGAAGAAAATTTGCCAGGCACCTGTTTTAGGGGGGGAGGACAATTTGTCAGTCAAAGTTTGGGGGAAGGACAATTTGCCAGGCTCAACTGTGTGGGGAGGACAATTTGCCAGTCAAAGTTTGGGGGGGAGGACAATTTGCCAGGCACCTGTTTTTGAGGGGGGAAGGACAATTTGACAGGCTCAACTGTGTGGGGAGGACAATTTGCCAGTCAAAGTTTGGGGGGGAGGACAATTTGCCAGTCAAAGTTTGGGGGGGAGGACAATTTGCCAGGCACAGTTCGATATATTGCAGGGGGGGGAGTGGAGGACAATTTGACAGGCACATGTTTTCAAACTATTAGTATTCGCTCGAAGTTGTACGAAATAGAAAAATGAAATATTTCTTATCATATTGATAATCAAGAAATGTGAACAAATTTTTCATTCATTTATTTATTCATTTTCATCCAAGTGAATAACTATATAAAAAGAAACATATTTTAGTGCATTGTATATGTATAGTCAAGGATGAAATAAAAGATTATGAAATGCACACAACATACAAACAAGAAAATATAAATGAATTGATATAAATGGTGGATGCTATTTTTTATAAATACCCAGCAACTACCAATTGTCACGTATTGGAATTAAGAACAAGTTGAACAATCAAGTCAATATGAAAAGTACATAACAAAATTAAAATCAGAAAAATATAGGCCTGATTGAAAGTGAAAATTGAAAATTAAAGGTCCATTGGTCAATGTTTATTGTTTGGAGTGTCATTTTGTGATATGGAATGAAGGTAATATATTTTGATCACTTCAAAATGACATTATTAAGTATGCTGAATAGTTTAAAAACACACGCCCGGCAAATTGTCCTCCCCCTTGCGATATATCGAACTGTGCCTGGCAAATTGCCTCCCCCCCTAAACTTTGACTGGCAAATTGTCCTTCCCCCCTAAAAAGGTGCCTGGCAAATTGTCCGTACACCAAGTTGCAGGGTTGCAATATGTCCTTCAAAATTGTAGTGATATTATAGGTGACATATATATATATATATATATATATATATATATATATATATATATATAAATATATATATATATATATATATATATATATATATATATATATATATATATATATATATATATATATATATATATATATATATATATATATATATATATATATATATATATATATATATATATATATATATATATATATATATATATATATATATATATATATATATATATATATATATATATATATATATATATATATATATATATATATATATATATATATATCTATATATGTATATATATATATATATATATATATATATATATATATATATATATATATATATATATATATATACATATATATATATATATATATATATATATATATATATATATATATATATATATATATATATACATATATATATATATATATATATATATATATATATATATATATATATATATATATATATATATATATATACATATATATATATATATATATATATATATATATATATATATATATATATATATATATATAAATATACATATATATATATATATATATATATATATATATATATATATATATATATATATATATATATATATATATATATATATAAATATACATATATATATATATATATATATATATATATATATATATATATATATATATATATATATATATCATAATTTTCACCGTTATTCAGTTGGTAGACGACGTTTCTCTCGTGGATGCAAGTATACCTGAACGGTAGATTAGAGAGGTGACGTCATGGGCCACAAGAAGACTACAACGAATCATCATATTACGAGATGGGCGAGGTGACTTTTAGACATATCCAAGCATCAGACTTTTGAAGGCTACACGAAGACCGCGATGTACACTTGCGGCTAAATGAAATGGACGGTTCCGAAATCTAAATTTGAATGAAAACAACGTCTCTATTGATTATACCTCCGATTTTTTCAGACAATTGTACGCCGAATGCGTATGTAATGTGAATTGTCTTCTTTCTACTTTCATGTTTTGGTTATCAATACATCTTCTCCCAGTTCCAGATGCACTCTAATGTCTTGATCGATCACTTAATGTTACCAGATGAATATTATATAAAAATAAAAATATATAAATATATAAATTAATATATATATGTGTATATATATATATATATATATATATATATATATATATATATATATATATATATATATATATAGAGATATATAGAGATAGATATATATACATATATATATATATATATATATATATATATATATATATATATATATATATATATATATATATATATATATATATATATAAATATATATATATGAATCTATATATATATATATATATATATATATATATATATATATATATATATATATATATATATATATATATATATATATATATATATATATATATTCATAGGATCTTCATTTCAAATTATGGGTGGTCATATGAAATCAGGTTAGTTGGTTATCATTGGTCTAGATTTTGTGTTCGAGATTTTGTGTTCGACATGAAATTAATTTCCATCATTGTGTTCAGTTTCTACTCTTTCCCTATACTTGAACACAAACTTTGTTGTCAATTGCAACGCGTTCGATTTCGATGCCCACGTACCTCTTGACTCTTGTGTAGACTTTACATTTCGTGTTGTCTTCCGCCGTTTAAAACCACTTCCCGTTCGCTAGCTATAGCTATATTCACAATTTCAGTCATGCAATCGTCTCAAGTTCTTCACCTTTCCTCTATTTTCGAACCCCCTGGTTGAATATGAGTTTATGATGAATGAAGAATAATTAATAAAAACAATCATCAAAAAAATCATATATTATCTAATTATATGATTAATTTCAATTTATAAGAATTATTTCAATACTTTAGATAATTTGGACTACTTCATGATGGTGATTATTGTTTGCTTAACGACCCCACCAACAGCTAGGTTATACGGGGGTACGAATGAGCAGATGATTATGGATGAATGAAGTGAAGATCAGTGAGAGGACATTTACAAAAACCTATGCCTTATGCGGGATTCGAACCCACGCCCAACGGTGACTTCAGTTTCTGAAGCGGTGCCTCAGCTGACCGAGCTACCGAGGAAGGCTGGACTACTTCATTAAGGCCCGGTATTACCAAGTCTAGTTAGCCTTTATCTGACAGTTCAAACTTGTTATCACCATGGTTACCTGTGCTATTTGTTTTCACCAACTCTCAGATAAATACTAATCGGACTTGGTGATACTGGACCTAAATCCTCTCTATTTTATTTTTATATAATCCAATTCACAAATTCACAAAAGGTCGTAACTTTAATTCCAGCTCAAAGTTACGACCTTCTCTCGAGATAATACCTTATATTGTCTTATAATCCAAATTCACGAAGAAATACTTGATCCGGGATCAGACTTACTACCGAAAAAAATGTTGCAGACTGGTAGTATAAGTGATCACCAATGTTCTTTGTCGGATAACGAAAAACTAATATTGTGAGTAAAATTGCTTGTTTCATTAGTTTATTTGTGCCCAAACTGTATTCATTAATAGCATTTTCAAATGGCTTTTAGCTGGTGCTTGTTTTATTTGATTAAATTTGATTTTCATTTGTTTCATTTGATTTTGATCAAATGGCCATCCGACACATTCAAGGGGTCCAGTCTATCTCGGAATACCCTACCACTCTACCAGGCCTAACAATAAGAGGCCTCCCCTGAGTATTGTCATTAGACATCCATGGTTAAACCTTCTAAGCCTAGGCACGATGTATAGTGACACCATGGTGACACCAACCCATTTCATCATAATATAAAGGAGGTGCTCCAACTCGGGTCATGACCCGAGTCAGTATTTTCGGAGTCAGTTCCCGAGTCCAGAGTCAGTTCCCGAGTCCAGAGTCCTGATTGCCTGTAGCGCAACTATCGCTTTTTTATCGAACTATATAAAACAACAATACTCAACAATGCTATACACGGCTCAGAAGAATGTCAATGTTAGTAGTTGCATTTGTTTTTTACGAAAATTATAGATTTTGTTTGTTCAACAATGCCACCGGTACTGTAGCCTCTCTTATCTAGATCTAGTTCACAAGGGAATACGCTGAATTGCGACAGGCAATCGGGACCTTTGGCTCTGAGCTGACTGCAAGAAACCACAAATGCCTTCCATGTTATCAGTATAGGAGCTGGGTCACCTTCTTTATATTATTATAATATAGTTTGGTATCTCTACATCGTTGCCTAGGCCTACAATGATAGTAGACATAATCAGTGTTAGCGCCAGTGTTAGTGGTATATTAGTAGTTGGTGGTAAAAATAGCCGGTTATATTACAGCTAGTTATATTAGTAGATTAGTAGTGAGTGGTAAGTGTTATATAATAGCTATAACCCATTCGGTAAAACTAAACAATTTAGTTTGCACTGCAACATGACTTGTGACACCGACAGTGACACAAGCAGAGGCCTATAGTCGAGAATTGAACCAAGCAAAACGTCAAAGTGAGGTTAGAAGATAGTAAAACCGGAATTATAAAATACATAAATCAAATTGAGCGGTATTTAAAAATAACCTTGCCGTATTTTGGTGGCTAGATATTACATTATTGCAATTGTTTATAGGCTTCTGTCAATTAATAAAATGACAAATAATAGTCATAGATAATAGTTATCATAGCAATACAGCGAACTTGTGAACTGCCAAATATTCTGATTGGTCAATTCCAACTGGTGGACATTGTTGTCCGTCTTCTTCAACAATGGGTGATGTCACAGAAGCCCATTGCGATTCCTTTTTAACGATCGAATTTCCTTCATTCTGCTCTCATTGGTCCGAGCTAATTCTTTTCGAATTTCCCTCATTATGCTCTCATTGGTCGAATTCTCATACTGTCATGACGTTACATTGTGTTACGTCATGAGCCGATCGGTAAACGCATTGCCGATAAAGTAGAACTGACGCCTACTTGATTTTTTTTTAAGAATTGGGATTATCGTTGAGACGGTATCAAGTTGGTCGGTATTATTTTGGTAGCAACTTTCACAAACATTCACAAAAGGTCGTAGCTTTGATCCGGATCAAAGCTTTGACCTTTTGTGAATTCGGCGCGAAAGCTAAATTTTATGAATACAAAAGCTATTAACTATGCCATAGATATGTCAAAAATAGAAGTGATTTCAAAAAGTTCAATTCTTTATCATAATTAAACGGACAAAAATTGTCGTATTAACGTACCACATGCTTGCATGTATTCATTAGAGAAGGCTCCGACTAACAGTCCCCCTGAACCACACCACTAGCGCGCGGGTGGTTCGCGCCTTCTTTCGCGGAAACAAGTATTTTAATGATTCAATTTTTAATTTATGATGAAATGATATAATTTGTAGACCTACAATGTGTTGAATGAGCTGTGTTAACTATTTCTTTGAGGTAGTAAGATTGCCCTTGTGGTCAGGGGCGGATTGGGGAAAAAAAGCAGCCCGGGCAAATGCACAAAAGCGGCCCACATTGCATCGGCATTTTTATTGATATTGCGCCCCCCCCCCCTCCCCCCCCTTTCGACCAATACACAGTTATAAAAGTAACTTCATTCTTAACAAACTACTTTTTGCAGCGATCCTGTCAATAATGTTGTCGTTGTTCAAATGTGTTAATATTGATTTTTCGCTGGCCATTAACATGAAAGCATCAAGATGTTCTTGTGTAAGGGTGCTGCAAAGTCTTTTTTTTTACAAATTTGAGAGTTGAAAAGCTTCTTTCACACGCTACTTTTGTCGAAGACAATGAGAGTAACAGTTTATATGCCAGGAAAATGGTCTCATAACCTTCACTGAATAAATTATACCACTTAAGAAGTTGGAAAACGCACTGGGCACAATTTTTACACGATCTGCACGAGCGATTTGCAGCTGAACTCTCGTTGTTGTTGCGATTGCTGTCAATAATCCCGTCTTCATCGTTTTCGACGTCATAATTAGCAGAGCTCACTGCAGAAGCATATGTTTCGGGCACTGTTGATTTTAAATTTTTCCAGTTTATCGCCAAGTTTTGAAGCTCGTTTTGAAGATTGGTGGGTGTAGCTGTTTTGTCGAATTTAACTAAGAGATCACTTGGTTTTTCTAACGAGTTTTTAGGACAATTATTGATCATGTCTTCAAAATTTTTAGGGTCTAGACAGGCAAAGTCAGCGTACAAAGCACCATTTTTTTGGAACCTTGACTGCATACTCTCAACCGCTTCATATAATATTATAACGTTATAATAATAATATATATAACGTTGTGGACTTCAACAGCTTCATACCTCTTCTTTGCCTCAAGGATAGGATCGTCGGGTGTGCGTTCGTTACAATCAGCTCGCCGCCGTCGAACTCGAATATTGGGTAAAACGTTGTCGACAACCACTGTTTCGTACTCCGATTCCGAACCGTCGCTAACATCACCAAGTTTTGCATTTGCCCATGACACAAAATTATTTGCGGCTACTTGTTATTTCTGCCATATAACTCTGCATAGCAACGTTATTCGCAAAACCATCCCGAACGAATCCGGCCGGTGGCCCCCGACCCACTCGTCTACTCGGAGCAACGATTCTGTGTAATGTTGTTATTAATATTTCTGTTGACGTGGCCTTAGTACTTTGAAAAATTGCAATTTTGCCACTTTTTCCCGAGTAAATCATTCTGTTGGTAGGCCACCGCACAAGGCGGCCTACCAACAGACAACAGGCGGCCGGCCTGATGGATAACACGAATAATGCGGCCCAAATTCAAAGAATAATTCATCTAACCTCCTCCATTTGAATTAAACCTACTGGCTACTAAGCAGCCTTTGTGCCTTTAGCTGTATTAAAAATAATCATAATTTCATCAATGACGGCGAGAAAAACAATAACTTCAATTATTATATATTATGCCTGCCAGTTGTATTGAAGTTTTCGTAATTTTTAGGAATTAGAATTATTTTTAAGTTTTCAAGAATTTATAAGCGGCCCAAATTACGTCCAGACCGACCGGCCCACCGGGCATTTGCCCGGTTGCCCTTATGGCCAATCCGCCCCTGCTTGTGGTGCCCTGTTCTAACGATCCTGAACTTTCATCCTTTACCTTCATTGGGAAACCATATGGCTTTGTGTCAAGTTTTGGATGTTCACGAGCCATAAAAACATGATGTTCTTGGACATCCAATATCATTGTCAGCAAAACATTCCGCTTCTAGGTCTTCTCCCCGTCTCAATATCATAATCCTCATCAAAGAGCTTACTTGGCGACAGACTCAGTTCTCGACAGTTACGCAAAGAGCTTACGCGACTGACTCGGTTCTCGACCGTTTCGCATATGAACCAGCAACTATATACCAGTAACGAACAAGGGTTTTCAACCATCATCACCAGAAGGTCGAAACCTCTCAAGTTCGATTTATTACTTTTTTATTGACCATTATTGATCATGGTACATATGCATGATATTTGAAACGTCATATTAATACACAAGTACACACATAGAAAAATACACTCACGGTCAGAGAAAAAAAAAGAAATAAAAAAATTGAATTGAAACGTGATACACGTATAATATTTATTTATTTATTTATTTAATATTTGTCCAAATTGGACACACATATCCATGATGTACAACAATGGTTAAAATGTGCGTCATATGGACCGTCATGGGCTTACTAAATCACTATGATCACACACATTCTCGACTGTTCTGTACATGACTGTACATGGAGTGAATATATGAACATCATCAGATAGTTTTAGTGCATAAATGTGATGGAATTTTCTTCATGTTGCATTTTGATTACATCTGCTATTGATAGAAAGGAGTGAACATTGCCTATAAGACAAGGAGAGTTCGAAGTGGGAGATATCAACATTCGTTTGCTTGGTTAATACTATCAATAATAACAATGCTGGTAATGTACGGATATATCACGGAAACGGTTTATATTTATAGTACGTTCCAGACTTTTGGAAACTGAAAGACTTTGATAAATGACAAAGAAAAGGTATATTCCCAGACAATGCAGTCCTGGTATCAAAGTTCGTCGTTTTTAGTTCAAAATAGTCGAGAGATAATTATGTATTTAGAGAAAAGACCACCACAAAGTCTTAAAACAACCAACAGAAAGACGTACAGCTTTAATACGGTCTCACTAAATTCATCCCACGCCTTAATTGGGAAACAATTATTGTATACCGGTATCAAAATTTCGATGCCAATACAAAAAATTGAAAGAAATTACTTGACCGACCACTTTCTGAGACCACGAGTGTATATATATATATATATATATATATATATATATATATATATATATATATATATATATATATATATATATATAAATATATATAGGCCTATATATAAATATATATAGATAAATAAATAAATAAATATATATATATATATATATATATATATATATATATATATATATATATATATATATATATATATATATGTATTATATATATATATATATATATATATATATATATATATATATATATATATATATATGTATATATATATATATATATATAAATTATATATATATATATATATATATATATATATATATATATATATATGAATATATATATATATATATATATATATATATATATATATATATATATATATATTTATCACACTACGAATAGATTATATGCACACAGGTTTGAAATACAAATAAAATCGTGCTTTGGAATAACGAGGTATGCATGTCTACTGATAAAAAAAATCGTTCACAATTAGGGTTTCGCCTAACAAATCAATTGATTTACCATCTTTTCGTATGCATGTTTCACAACTGGAAAAAAGTTTATTGTACAATTTCCCGTTACAAGTTTCATAAAAATCGAACGTAATAGATTTCCCATAATTGGAGAGATAACGCCCATTTCTTTCCTGATAGGAAACAACCTGTCATTCTTTTTCATTCACACCTGTAGATTGAATGAATAGCAACTGGGCTGGGTTTTTCTTTGGTACACATGCAATACTTTTGAGGTTCAAAAGTCGAAGAAAGAGTTAGTTGCACGATTAAATAGCGCGATTGAATCAATAAAATGTATACATAGAACTATACCGGATAATGCATTACATATCAGTTAAAGGAAGCACTTTTTGGTGATTGGAATATGGCATTACTTTATATAATCTTTCCCAAGAAAGTTGTGGTGAGGCGAGAATAATGTGAATTCATATATAAAATGTATTTTCGCAACTCTTAGTGAGCAAATATTCATTTCAGATACATATCAATATAATAATTCTGATTACTATGTGATACCGAAACGAGTGGTCGAGTGGTTAGTACACTAAACCGTTAGCACACTAACACTAAACCATCCTGACAGAGGGTTTCCGTTGTAATTCCCACTGTCGTTCAGGTCGATACTGGGATGGTTTCTTAACATAAAGGCCAAGACCAACTACCTAATTGAGTTACCTTTAATCTCCTCATCCCATCATCTCATATATTTCATTCATTGACGACCAAAGATCTTGGTCATTAGTTATCAGTACAGTGTGTCGTCAAACCAAATGTATTTTTTTTTTCAAATGTGACACTTCTTATACTGAAGAGTAGAATTATATAGAAAAATCATCAGCTAGTGTATTTCAACTCGAAAGAGTAGATACGATTTGACGTTGAAAGAGAAAAATCCAATAACCAACCATTCAATTGTTGAAGTGTTCATTCGTTTTGAAAAGAAAATGCATACCAAAAATGAACCCAGTTGATGATTATTGTTTCTATAGGCTTCTGTCAAGTGACGTCACTTATTATTGAAAGAGACAGACAAAAATGTCCATCAGTTGGAATCAACCAATCCGAATATTTGTTAGTCCACCAGTTCGCTTTACTGCCATGGTAACGATTGTTTGCCATTTGTTATGTGACAGAATGCCCAATACATAAGATTATTATTAGGTCCCAGAAACAGTTGGATGTCCTGCACATTGATTATATACTAAAGAACTCACGGAAAACGCACCCAGTAAACTAACAATTTATAATCAATGCATTTTGTAAGTACAGTTTTCAACAACGCATGCACTTGGTTCATGCCCTATTAGTTTAACGACGACGTGGATACGCTATTAATGGACTGTGTGGTCACCTTCGCTATAGTAATAATAAGTAATGACCACGCAATATATTTGTTCCTATAGCCATACGCTCGGAAATATTGACTAATTGAGATCTAGTATGGTGAGGCTCAGTCTAGGCATCGCTTTGGAAACCGAAATCAAGTTGTGCGTGGATTCGAGTCCCGCATAAGACATGAGTTTTTGTAAACATCATTCCGGTAATCCATACCCCCAAAGAACCTGGCTGTTGGTGGGATCGTTAAGCAAACAATAATTACTAGAGCAAACAACCCCCTCTGAAGAAATCGTGTCGTGTATGGGGTTGAAAACCCATGCGGGATGGTAACTGAGATAAGTGGTTCAGTAGTGTAGTTGGAGCGCTGAGCCGTACGTAATTCATGAGACTTGGGTTCGATCCCCGACAAGGATTCCACATTGAGCATCTCGTGGTTTCCCAGCAGTGCATATACTGGGATGGTTCCTCATCATCACACAACGACCGCCTCCTTCCTTCCATCAACTGAGTATACGAAGCAGGGCCGTGTCAAGACATTTATGCCCCCAGAACCAAAAATCTTCCCACCACCTCCCCCATTTACTTATAGGCGTAAGCAGTTTACCATGCGATACATAGATTTTGATACGAATCTTTTTAGCATTGTTTTGTAATACTCTATACATGAGTGGTTAAATACACTCAACCGTCATTCAGGAGAGACCTGAGTTCGATTCTCGCCGTAGTCGACCATCGATGATCCTGACAGGGGTTTCACGTGGTTTCCCTCTGTCGTTCAGGTAAATACTGGGATGGTTCCTTAACAACAGGCCACGACCGACTCCTTCCCACTATCCAAAAACACCAAATGAAATAACCTTTCACCTCATCATCCCACCATCTCATATATCATTCACCGACGCCAATAGATCGTAGTCATCAGTAGAATGCGTCGGTGAAGCCAATATAAATAAATAAATACATGCACTTCTTTTTCACACAAATCTATGATCAATTATCTTACTATTTCAATGGGGTTTTAATTTCAATGGGCATCGCTTCAGAGTTTCATTATCACTCACTCATTTGTACCCCCGTATAACCTAGCTGTTGGTGGGCTCGTTGAACAAACAATAATAAAATGCCAGAGTATAACCCTGCACACTGGTCTATGAATTACATTATAATAAAATAGAGATGCCAAATGGGATCGAAAGGTCATATTACCGGTATTGACAGTCAGTCATCAGCCTTCATGTTCCCTCCCTGCGATATAGGCCTACTCGCTATACATAGTGCATACAGAATGAATAACACTCCCATCAAAATGTTCCAAGACTGGATAAACTTTGGCTGAAATCTGTCTTATTCTAATGTCAAGAAAGTATAGTGAGACGAAAACTAGGAAAACCAGTTTCAGTAAAACAAAGGTTGATGGAAAACACTCGTTTTAAGGTTTTGATTATTGTTGCTTAACGACCCCACTATAGGCACTAACGTCTGGATTATTTTTCGTTTTATCACGTTTTTCATATTTTCGTTTTTCAAGTGTATTATCCAGAATGGTCATACGGAATATCGAAAGTTGATAAAATTGACAAAAAAGAAATGAAAGTAAAAAAATGTGTCGATGTGTGGTAAAAGAAATCGGTTATTTCTCCTACGTAATCCGTAAGTAAATGATGACATAAGAATATGAATCCATAAAATATAAAGAGAAAGAATGACTCGTGCTCAGTGGTGAAGAGACAATAAACATGATGACATTTTATTCATATGCTTTCAATCAAACTCTATTACCCAATCACAATTGATGTATTAAAACAGTAAACACTTTGAGGACAATAGCATTCCATAGACAATGAAACTCATTAACATATGACCAAAAAAACATCACTTTCGAGTTTCGATCGAGGGGTAAACAATTAGTACTTTTGGTGTGTACACCTGATCTCAGATTTCACGGGACTTCAAGAAGATTCCAAGGGATTTCAAGACGATTTCAAGGGATTTCAGGAAGATTTCATGACAAGTGTACACCAGATTTCAGGAATTGTTAGCCGCTCGCTTTTGATCACCTTCACAAATGCATCATATCATTTTAGTATTACAAAATACCTTTATGTTACCTTCATTGTAATTACCTTACCTGTATCTTTCCTCGAATCTCCAAACTAAATCCAAACTGTCCCCCTCTTCAATCTTAACCTAACACACAATTGACAGCACTCATGATGTCGGCCCACTCACGCATTCGATCGTCACACGATCGTCACACACGTGCTGCTCGGAGGACGGCAAGAGACGAACTGACGAGAACGAGAAGGAAGGCGGTGGCCGGTGAATGTGCTCTGGCGAAGCGCAAAGAAGAGCGTCCCACAATGCGTGCTTATTACGTAACCAAGGAATATGACTAGAGATACTCTTTTATCCGCGCGAGATGGAGGTACCAAGCGACCGTCTCTCGTATACCACATCGAGAGCGCGTAGGTGGTTCGCGCCTTTATTCTTGAGGGAGTCGTGTATGTATGTAATATGTATGTGTATATATATATATATATATATATATATATATATATATATATATATATATATATATATATATATATATATATATATATATATATATATATATATATTAGATACGTGTATTTGCGCAAGGTGAAGGTTACGAGCGGCCGTTCTCCCTCTTACTTACACCACGAACGCCCGGGTGATTCGCGCCTTCATCTTTCGTGGATATATGCATGTGTATCTGAGATTAATAAAGGAGCGAACCACCCAGTCGCCAGTAGTGTGGGATAAGGCGAACGGATGGTCGCAATGTTCTTATGTGGTTATATATACTAGTATTAAAAAAAAAGATGGGTCCGAACGATCGTCCCTTCTGAATCACATCACTAGCAAGCTGCCGTTTCGATCCTTTTTCTTTAGTGGATACAAGGATAGTACCTAATCGGAAAACATATTTTATAATAGGGGGAAACTTTCATTCATAATCTGAAAGTGGTGAGATAGTGTTACCCTATAATGAAATGTGCTATATTTTTAGTAATTATCAGAAATAATGTGGTCGTATGACATACGTAAGCGATTGCATGTTTGCTTGTAGAGGAAAGAGTCAGTCTGAAACGGTAAAACCGGAGAGACATTAGAAAGACATGAAAAAGAATCGAAGAAAAACGATACAACTATACAAAATTGACGGAAAGTTTTCTTTCCCATCACAAATTAAAAATAGAAGGCAGAAAGAAATATATTTGAAAGGAAAAAGACAAACTTTCGAATGGTATTTATATAGATATGAAATTCTAATTCGGGGATGACAGATGTTTTTTATAACTTCAAGATATAAGTGAGTCCTATCTTACTTAGGCTCAGTATTACCACAGCCAGTTAGTATTTATCTGAGAGTTGATGAAAACAAATAGCATAGGTAACCATGGTGATAACAAGTTTGAACTGCCAGATAAAGGCTAACTGGACTTGGTAATACCGGGCCTTAGGCCCGGTATTACCAAGTCTAGTTAGACTTTATCTGACACTTCAAACTTGTTATCACCATGGTTACCTGTGGTATTTCTTTCACCATGTCCCAGATAAATACTAACTGGACTTGGTAATACTGGACGTTATTTGCATAATTGTCGGGGGCATACATCTGAAAATTTATAATTTTTCTCAATTAAGCGACATAAGTCAAAATTACAAATATAGTGATTAAAGTGATACATTTTTGAAGGTATTGAAAATATTTGTGATTCCTCCGTATTAGAATGTGAATATCTCATACCGTTCTGGAAGATCACAAAAAGAACTGATATTTCGCTAAATCGACTCTCAACGAACTCGATCGATTGCATGGTGTCTGGAAAACAATGATTTTGTGCCAAGTTTTCAGTTTTAATAAGAAAATAGCAAGCTATAGTATAGGTTATATTTATTTTTTATCGATCTCCAACACTCATGCAGATGAACGATTAATTTTCGATCAAGAGATGTTAAACGAATCTAGGGCTGCCCACTTCAAGTTCGATGACTGCCAGTTCCGATTCTTTCCGATTCCTTGACCTCTTCATCCTCCCAACTACTTTTCTCCATCTCCAGGCGGTCCAACTTGATCCAGCTCTTCCTGTTTTTCTCTATACCTCTCCAACAACTTCCATCTTCTACTCCTTTCCTATTCCCTCATTTTCTCAACCTATACTAGTTTGAATTATCTGCCCTATATTTTCTGTCTCCTTCCCTATTTCCATTAGTATATAACTTGCGTAGTACGGTGATCATTGTACACGTCTCATTGACATTTTTAAGACAGCCCGCACACAAGACTTTGTCTTACGCGGGTTTCTTGAATCTGTACATACAAATTTAGAATTCCATTTGAAACATTTGAAATTTTCGAAATAAAAATGCAAAATTTATACAAGTGATAATTATAAAATAATAGTAGGCCTACCATATCACATCAATAAACTTCATATTATTGCCACTTGCCATATATTATCTTATTGATTCATTACTGTATATTATTATTACTATTTCGATCATTTATGAGAGTTCTATTTATTATTATTATGATATATAATTTCATGTTACTTATACTATTTATATTATATAATTTATAAGAATCAAGAATAAAATGATTCAAAAATTGAATTGAATTGACATTCATTGATAATTATGTGGTCCGTAGTATATAATTTTGAAATTCATTCTCATTATTTCTGATCAATTTCATTTGTGATCGCATGAGATAAATGCATTTCAAACTATGGTTTTCA
Organism: Brachyptera risi; assembly: GCA_964007535.1. NCBI lineage: Eukaryota > Metazoa > Arthropoda > Insecta > Plecoptera > Taeniopterygidae > Brachyptera > Brachyptera risi. The sequence continues at coordinate 17,309,305 of OZ023328.1, read as the reverse complement.
AGTTCTATATATACTCTGACCATCGGCTGTAAGTCGTAACCTTTCCTCTTGGATTTAATACTCTCAACTCGAGAGTAAAGAGTGTACTGAAACAGATTTAATTCATTTCTCTCGTGATAACATTCCTGCCTCAATACCCTCATTGTAAATACAAATTCTATTTGAGAAAAATAGATCAGAAAGCTGTACAATTTTGAATACATTTTACTGCTATAGTCTGCGATAAAACTGCAAGTATAGATAGATCTATACTACTTTCAAATTACCAAATTGCTATCTGATTATACTTTAAAATAGTAAAAACGTGATGTGTGAGAAGCGGGATTGAATTATTTGAAATTGATTGCATATTAATTCATAATTTCTCTTAGTTAATGCAGTTACAATAATCGATAACCTTGGCAAACGCAGAAAACACATGCAGAATGAACTACGTCACTTTTCCCAATCGTGAACGACCCCGAGAATGAAGAAAACAATTGAATTAAAAAATTATCTCCAGAAAATGACAATGACAAACTTATTGAAGACACAATAGTAGATGATGCAAAAAGAGAAGACTTGAAAATAAAAATTGGTGAGAAATATTTTGAATGAAATTTAGTCGAAATCTGCATATTTTGCTTCTGAAACAATTTCAAGTCAATTCTTTCGCTTCTTTCTTCACGTATCTCCAATAAATTGTGACGAATAAGGATTCAAAGAGGAAATTGATGGAAGTCGATTCTGATAATATTCGTATTATCTATATATAAGCCCATCTGTGAAAATTATACGATATTAGAGAAATATGCCGCCCTCTTGAAGGTATATTACGTATATTTGTGTTCCGATTTTCAGAGTTTTGATATTTCATAGCCATAATAGCGTCCAAAAGTTATCACCAAAACAACTAGTATTTCGCCAAATCGACTCTCATGAGCTCACAAGGAACGACACTTTTACATTATCTACAATCTACAGCATAGCTACAGTCCATTTTGTAGAACTAATTTGTAATAACGCATATTATCGTTGTGTTGAAAATTAAAATTCGGTGGAAATTTTGATTCTTCCAAGCATGTTTCCCTTGCATTATATATATGCCGCCTCGGTAGCTCGGTCAGCCGAGGCACCGCGTCAGAAACTGAAGTCACCGTTGGGCGAGGGTTCGAGTCCTGCATTAGGCATGGGTTTTTTCAAAGTATTTTCATCCCACTTATCATCACTTCATGATTTCATGATCATCTGCCCATTCGTACCCCCGTATAACCCATCTATGGGTGGGGTCGTTAAGCAAACAATAATAATCATCATCACCGTGTATTATTTTCTAAAAGTCTTCTCCCAGCTTACGTGTTTTTCAATACCCGCCAACTGATTTTTCATAATTTATCCGACTGATTATATCCAAAAACTCTACACTTTCCAGTTTGGATAGTTCTTAGATAGTTGGATTGTTCTTATATTGGGCCCACAGAAAGATTCGTAATGGTCGATCAAACCGATTGACCCGTGAAGCGCGTCATATAACAGACACCGACACGCAGAGAAAGTGCCTTTAGAGTCGCATGGAGTCGTCGCTAAAGCTCATCTAACGAGTGCTGGGAGTGCTCTTGAGTGCTCGGTGCTCCATGGAAAGTGGGAGGTTTTATTTATATCCATGTCTTCTATTCCGATTCATCTCGAGGTCATTGACCTCTACACCCGAATAACTTGATGCATTCTAAACATGTGGTCGAGTCTCGGCTATTGGCATGCGTTTCACTTCTTTCTAATGTGCTTTATTACCTTGACCTTGGTGTTTATAACTTCAAGGGGGGACAATGGTGAGTTTTCCAGCTTTTTATTTTTTATTTTTCAATTTTTGGCAGATTCCAAAAAAAAGGTATCGAGGCCTGATTTTTTTTTGTGGGTGTTCCTAATTAAATCCCCTGTGATCTGGGAGAGATTTTTTCATCTTGTTGAAAGTGCAATGCCAATAGATATTTTATTTGATTTTGTTCATCTCTAAATTTTGGATAGTATTCAAAAAATTTTAAAAATGGGGAAAAATCAAATTATTGAAAAAATGGCATCACAGATCACTCATTATGATCTTGTGAAGGATAAAAAAATACAGAATGAACATAATTCCAATATTATTGATATAGTATTATTTCTAAAAAAAAAAAAAATTACTTTTATTGATTTAAAGTTTTCCCAATTTTTTTTTCTTGCTAATTTGAAATAGCAGATATTTTTTTTATCATTATGAAAACAAATGCTGGCAGTTTGAAAAAAAATGAAAGATTATTAAAGAAGTTATGAATCTCACCATTGCCCCCCCCCCCCCCCCCCCTTAATATATCATATTTTTTCGATGAAAGAAAGTGTCGTCGTGGCTCCTTTTCCACCGGGTTTATCCTCTGTTTGTTGCAATGTATGTTTGTTTTTGTATGGGCTCCATATAGGGTGCAGGACAAAACCGATCAATATGTAACTTTTATGGTCATTAAATATACTCATATTCAAACTTGGAACTTTATATAGATTTAAGCAGCAATATTTTATATTTTATCTTTCGAATCTTTTATCTCACAACGTACATATACTTCTAGTTTTAGTCAACAAATTTTCAGACTTGTATGGCCGTATAAGCATACATATAAGTGAGTAATTGTTATTGTTATGTATTTTTGAATTACTAATGGAATACAACTTTCCTTGAATTGAATTGGATCAGTGAGGTGGATTTTGAGAAATTAATGGTTGAAATGTTGACAGTTGAATATTTTTTTTTCTATGAGGAGGGCAAATCTTGCATAGACCCCCGCAGGTTGAATTGCTGATTGACAGAATAACTGACGAGAAAATAGTAATACATAATTATATCCGAAAAAAAATATTTGTGATGTTCTTATGAGAATAATGACAGACATGTTTCACAAATATTATGAAAATTGGGTAGTGGTTACCAGGGTGTGTATATTACTATATTATATTTCATTCAAATATCTGGCTCAACTTGCAATGTATCTGCTTCGTGTTCCTAGTAGAATCAATAAAATCATTCATTATCATTTTAATCCTCCTCCCCCTCCTCCTCCCCCTCCCTCACTTGGTCGTCTCCTTGTCCCTACTTACAATCATATAGCTTCCCAAGTATTTGCTTTCAATTGAACTAACAGGTCAATTGCCAATACAAATAACTAGACGTTCAATAACAGTCAATTGTCTACATTGTCAGGAAACTTTCTTTTGAGAAAATGATTTTCATAGTTCAGCCATCTTGGATCTAGGATACAATAACTGAATTACGTATACTTTTATCTACAAGAGAAGAGGGTTCCGATCGACCGTCTTCCCTATTCCACACCACTGTCTCACGTGCGGTTCGTTCGTTCTTCCATCGTCAGGGGATACAAGTATTGGCATAAATGAGACGTATAGGATATAATTCACTACCTATACAAGAGACATTTTTTAGACTGAATCCTGGTTGGAGTTATTTTGGTTTTCAAAACTTGAATGAATGTATAATTTACCAATGTAGATGGGCGTGACTTATACGAAGCAGGGGAAATTTTAGATACCTTGATTGCTTATTTCCCTATTTTCCCCTGCTTCACTGTCCACTTGATAGGTTTTT
>OZ023328.1:17280695-17300695 GCA_964007535.1 Brachyptera risi | reverse complement strand
CCAATTCCCACCATCCAAAACACCTAATAAAATAACCTTTCATCTCATCATCCCACCATCTCATTCATCATCCACCGACGCTAATAGATCGTAGCCATCAGTATAGTGCGTCGTTAAAACCCAATATATATTTAAAAAATGCTGATCACATGAGAATATCCCCAATATACTGCAACTTTCAAGTTTCTACAAATATGACTGTAGAATTTTAATATTAAGCCCTTCTGATATATTTGACATTTTTGTTTTGTTTTTTAGTTCAGTATCAATTCATTGATATATAGTTTAATCAAAATATGTATTTTTTAGAGGTAGGTTTTCCTTTTTTTGTATACATCGTGTGGATAGTCACAGGTTTTGATATTCCATAGTATAATATCAAAGCCTCTAATATTGAGTGTTTCTGCTCTCCCCTCCTACTCTAGTCTATAGAAACCTATCAAATCTATATACTCACATTAACGAGAAATGAAGGCCTAAACCACACGTGCGCGTGTTGCGTGGGATAGGGGAGTCGGTCGATCGGAACTTGCTTCTTCTGTGGACACCAGTGAACACGTGAATAAAATGACAAATGAAAAAGTGACATGTGGGAAATCGATTTTCTCGTAAAATTACGCAGCACAAATTCTGAAACTCGCAGCATAAAATCTAGAGGTCTAGCATAAACTCTGGACAGAGTTGCAGAAGTTGTGGTGGCATTAGAGGGGCAGCTTGAACTTGGCCCCTCATATTTTGAAATCGATTTTCTCGTAAAATTACGCAGCACAAATTCTGAAACTCTTGGCATGAAATCTAGAGACCTAGCACAAACTCTGAAAAAATTTTCGAAAATTTTGCCGAGTTTGGTGGGGCCAGATTTATCGACTTATACGTTTACCGCAATATCCAAGTTTCAGCGAACTAAATAAAATGAAAAAAAAATAAAAAATGAAAATAAAAAAAATAATATTAATTAAAAATTATAATTTATTTTTCAAATAAATTTCTCCCCCAAGGCACACCACTTACGTTCAAGAATTCAGAACCCATAACTCACTATAATGCATATAGCATGGATTTACCACTCTGTACTAATACAACAACAAAATTGACCCATACAAACAATAGACATTGTTTTCATTGTGTGTTTTTGTCTGTGTTTTTTATATAAAATTACTCAATTATAGGGTCGATGGATTCGTATTCAATCAATTTATTGAACGCGTCGTCCAAAAAAAACGATGAAATTATTTTAGATAAGATCGCTCATCATGCAATGTCAGTCATGTGTTAGTCCACAAAGTCTATGTAATCATTTGATTCGTCAGACTAAAACCTTGGAAAACATTCGTTTGATATGTGAAAATTGTTTGGTATAAATCATTGTTCATGTTGCTTCTAATAATTATTGCAAATGGAAATACAAATTGATTCAAATATAGGCCTAATGTATGATCTGACATGCATATGCATTATTGCATGCATGCATAACGTTCATATTTGAAATATATTCTTCATATAACCACCTGATGAAGGAGATGTTTTATATAACTACGTATACCATGCAGCCTGCAGAATATATTTCTAAAACATGCTTGAATTTGCTATTGAGAGAGATTCAAGTTGTGATCATTAAACACACCATGAGTACCGTAAACAAATCTATATGAACAATTGAAAAAATGCATCGAAATATTTAAGTATCAGAACATTTGGATATTGAAAATGTGTGATGTGAATAAATATGATCAATGCAAACTTCAAAATCAGCTCAGTATACACTTGTAGATTTAGGCATCTAATAATGTATTTTCTTACAGGTTATATATCACTGGGATGTAAAAACTCCATTGATGATAATATTATGCTCCATTATCTCATATATAAATAAACTACAAACTCAAAAGTATTATTTATGATGATTTGCAAAAACCATTGATAAAATCGATGTGATTGCGTTCAAGGCTAAGTTATACGAACTGATAATTGGTGGATTAGGCAATGATTAGAGGGTTGAAATTGGATTAAAATCACCCTCGGTTACCGCGTTGTCAACGTATGTTATTTTTGCTCCTGAATTATTAGTAATATATGAATATATGATTTTATATATATATATATATATATATATATATATATATATATATATATATATATATATATATATATATATATATATATATATTTATATATTATAATAATGCCTAACATTTAGTTTGTAAGACCGACACTTGTGGTTAGTGAAACCGAATCTTGGAAATACAATCATGATCACAAATCAAATGATTTATAGTCTTTCTTTGGAATGATCAACTTGCATTCGTTTGAATACGCCTGCAAATTATGTGGTACGATGCTAAAACCAAAGATTTCGTTAGATACGAAGGTCTTTGCTAAAACGTCTAACATATGCAACCCGCTGATCTGCAAAGACAGATAAGTTGCCTAAATCACAGGTGAAGACCAACCAGGCAAAAACACAAAAAGAGAGCAAACAAATTTAATTTCATGAAACTTGAACAGTGTGAGATAAAAAAATCAAGAAATACGTCATAATATTCATACAATATCTGTCAAAAATTCTAGTGTCCCGAATTTTATCATAACTGAGGTGGAAAGATCACTTGTATGTTACTTCATTACTCTATATGGTAACACTAGGAACTCACGGGATGCGCGTTGTGAGATGAGCTTAGAAGTATGGAAATCTAGAATACAAATATTCTGTCAGCTCAATCCACATTTACGGACCTTGGATTACTTCAAACGTTCAAAGACCTTACCTGCAACTTGTTGATAATAATAGTGCAGCAACCTGTCGCATAAACACTTTACAAAACTAATTGCTACGAATATTCAATAGAATGTACACTTTTATTGCGTTTCCTTGTAGTTATTTCGAATTCGATTGTTGCAAAAATCTCTGAAGAGGTCGAATAGTATTGATCATATTCGGTGAACATTTTAGAGCTTTTGAAGAATTCTTGTTGTTCAAGTGTTTTTCCTCCGAGTGATTTCTATGGGGATTTTTCAAACTGTACGATTTTTTTCCGGAAAAACTTTCTGATCGATTTTTCTGAAAAACAATTCCAGCCTATTCTAGTATAACACAAATCTGTAGAAAAATTTCCAAGTCGATCGGTATTTTTTCCTGACCTGTATGCCGCGTACAAAATTGAAAAAAAAAATTGAATCTTCGCTACGCTCATCTAATAACACTCGATATTTGGGCCATCGATGTTTGCCTAACTGCGAACAGTTACGTACAAATAACGTGTATCCTAATGTGATTGTTCATTATGGATCGACAATATTTCAGAAGATGTTTATGTGAATAATGTGAAGCAGTTTTACTCATTACTACAATATGCTGAAACGGAAAGCCACTACGATCGTTCATGTACTACGTTGACACTGAAAATGTCACGCTGTGGTGATATGAATCTTGATACTTTAGAAAATAATTCTTCTAAATCTAAACCTGAATATGAATCAACAGTTTTGCTTTTTTGAAAATCAAAAATTTCTCCAATCTCAAATGCAATAAAAATAAAAAGGTGATAATTTATCAGTAAAAACCTCAGACCAAAGATTACAGACTGACTCACACTGGTCCACTCATATAGATAGACAATACTTCAACGCATCTATATTGTTGATTGAATATCTTTGTGATTTTCAAGCATTTCTTTCCAAAACCAAGAAATCATTATGCGAATTACTTCTCTCTCTTTTTGACTACTGCGACTGTGCATATAGGCCTACAGACTGAAACAAAGATCTCGAATTCAAAATTCGAATGTTGCAAAATGAAGGTAATGAGCCAAATAATGGATGGATGAGAATGGAAGTGAGATTTCTATGAAATACTAACTTCAAACCCCAAATTTCTCCTCACCCCATTAGAATTCAATAGTTAAATATGTCAAACCGTAGCAAACTACATATGGCAATTTTCTTTCAAAATTTAACGGCACCGAACCGTCATTCAGGAGACTGGGGTTCAATTACCGTCATGGTCGACTGTCCTGACAGGGGATTTTCATGGTTTCCCTCTGTCGTGCAGGTCAATACTGGGATGGTTACGCAACAACAGGTCACGACCGACTCCTTCCCACTATTCAAAAGCACCTAGTAAAATTACCTTTCATCTCACCATCTCAAATAGGCCATCATATATATCATATATATAAGATATAGGATATCATATATCATATCACCCAATCATATCATATCACCGACGCCAATATAGTGTAGTCATCTGTACAATGCGTCGTTAAACCCAATATAAATTAATATATATATATATATATATATATATATATATATATATATATATATATATATATATATATATATATATATTTGTATATATATATATATATTTATATATATATATATATAGATATATATATATATATATATATATATATATATATATATATTTATATATATATATATATATATATATATATATATATATATATATATATATATATATATATATATATACGGAGTTTTACTGTCATGATTTATTATATATATATAAATATAATATATATATATATATATATATATATATATATATATATATATATATATATATATATACGGAGTTTTATTGTCATGATTTATTATATTGTCATTATAATTCAATTATCCTTTCTGAATCACCTACTGTGCATTCCAATTTTTATTCAATATGTACCACACTGGTTAAATGTAGACGAGCTGTAACCTCGCAATTTGTTTCTTCTTCAAAATAAACTGAACAAAACTCTTTATTATTATCATCATTATTATTACCATCATCATCATCATTATTGGTAGAAGTAGTGGTAGTACTATATAAAACATTGGCGAACTGGCGGACTATCAAATATTGTGATTGATTTAATATCATTCGATGAATTTCGTTGTCCGTCTTTTTTAACAAAACATTGTGATGAATATTTTCGTAATATGGTTCGAATCAAAGACCTTTGTGGTTCGAGTTATCATATAACTATATATTTAGTTTATGATATAGCATTTATTTATATCTTCGTTATCATTTAGTCCGCCCTATATCATTGTTTCTGAAACTACTTTACAAAATGTATACCTCGGGTTTTATATGAGATATTAATTAACATGTCTTAATGTTTTACATCAATAACTATCAAATGCTAATTTCTCTATAAACTGCTATTAAATCCAATAGAATAAACATGCTATTATAATCTGCAATGCTATCCTCGCTACAACTACAACACAATACGAAACAGTACCTGCTATTGAGCATAGAAAGAATCCATTGCTATTATGGTTTGGGAAGCAAGTTCCGTTAACGTGACGCCAACAATGGATGACCTACAGAGCTCAACAATCGACCCAGTAATTCGTGCCATCTCATCTTCATGGCATTGTTGTGAGAGGTGCAGTTCAAATGGAGCCGAGATGCAAATTGAGTTTAACCATAGCCATCGGCTACATGGCACGATTTGAAGAAAGTAAAGAACTATTACAGTGGATCTAAAAATTGACATGGGAAATTATGGATTTTTTTAAATTCACAGTCTTGCAATTATCTTGAATAGGAAAGCGCAATATGTGTGTTGTTGGATGTGCGATAAAGGCATTATGTATATGAAGTGTAATGGGAAACTATATATATTCACCTTGAGTTCGAATCAATTATGTCACAGCTTTCCTGTTTAATTCATAACTCATTTTAATCGTTCCACAATTCAATTGGTTTTTTATTTATTTATTTATTTTTATTTATTTATTTAGTTCTTTACATAATACAATGTTTGAACAGTACATAAAATATGATAAAATTAAATATATACTCAATATTTAATCTGTAACAAATTACTTGATAAATCACAGAATCAATAATTAATACAATTTGAATTATATCATAAACCAACTAACAGTTTCACATTACTTCAGTTTTGTAGACTGAAGTACTCATCAATGTCATAGAATACGTTTTCTTTGAGATATCTGTTTAGTTCACCTAGAAATTGTGTCGGACCTCTTAGTTCTTTGATCTTGGACGGTAATCTATTGAATAGTCTGATTGCTGCTATACTTGGAGCCTCTTCCAGATGTTTCAATCTGCCTGTTGGTACATGAATGTTATTTTTTGTTCTAGTGTTATGTGAGTGGATGTTCGAGTTGGTGTTGCTTAATATAGTTCCACTTTTCATAGCTAATACCAATATTGATTGAATGTATAGATTCGTAACTGTCATAATATTCAATTCTCTGAAGTAACTTCGGCACGTTTCTTTATTTTTTAACCCTACGATATATCTAACGGCCCTTTTTTGAAGTTTTAAAATTCTATTTACATTTGTGGCCGAGCTATTTCCCCAAGCACAGATAGCGTATCGTATGTGTGATTCCACAACTGCGTGGTATGCTATGGTCATAATTTCTCTATCACTATGTTGTGCCAGTTGTCTTAATACATAAAGTCCTGAGGATATTTTGCAAGCAATATACTCTATGTGAGCGTTCCAGGTTAGGCCCTCGTCTATCTTGATTCCTAGAAAAGATATGTTCTTTACTTGCTCCAGGTAAACATCATTTATCTGTACATTTATCTGTACATTTATCTCTTTCATGGATTTATTTCCTAGCTTATAAAACATATATTTGGTTTTGCTCTCGTTTAATTTCAGTCTGTTCTGCTTAAACCATTGTGTTATTGCATTTATTTGCACATGTAAATCTATCTCTAAATTAGTTGAATTATTACTTGACATACTCAGTGTAGAGTCATCTGCGTATAATATTAAATTTCCCTCCCTGTTTACGTGATTTATGATTTCATTGATGTAAATATTGAAGAGAAGTGGCCCTAGCACCGATCCTTGAGGCACTCCGTGCTTAATGCTTGCATTATTTGATCTGGTTATCTGTCCTGATGTGCCTCGACACTTCAATTCCACATACTGCTCTCTCTCTAAGTATGAGGTAATCCATTCAAGACATTGTCCTCTTATTCCATATCTTTCCATCTTATCTATTATTATTTTGTGACTTATGCAGTCGAATGCTTTAGATAGATCCATATATACGGTTGCAACTTGTTTGCCTTTGTCTAATTCTTTTATAACCCAGTCCAGGTGGCTTGCTATGGCCGTATTCGTGGACCGTTTACTTCTAAAGCCATGTTGTTGTGTGGTAATCAATTTTCGAGTTTCTAAAAATCCTTTTATTCTATTCTCAAATACCTTTTCGAATATTTTGGAAATTGTTGGCAAGACCGATATTGGTCTGTAATTGCCTGCCTGCGTTGGATCCCCCTTCTTATGTATGGGCACCACTTTACCTAGTTTTAGAGCTGTAGGAAATTTCCCTTCAGCAAACGAGTTATTTATTAGGCATGATAGTGGTTCACTTAGTGTGTCGCAACACTGTTTTATCAGGAATGACGATATGCCATCATGCCCCACTGACTTTTTGTTTTTAAGAGTATTAATTATGTCCTTCACTTCTTTCCCCGAGGTCTCATATAGAAGCATTTGGTCATTTATGGCGTTGGGCATTGTGCATATCTTTTCATTTACGGATCTCTTCTCTCTATTCATTATCTCTTCTGCTTCTGCTATAAAATATGTATTGAATATTTGTGCTACTTCATCTGGGTCGCTATATATTTTACCCTCCATTTCTAATTCTATTGGACTATCCTTCTTGTTACTACCTTGTATCTTTTTACTTCCTCTTTCGTCGTTGATTATTTTCCATGTAGCTTTTACTTTGTTGTCAGCGTTAATCATAAATTGCCTAACCTCTGTGGCTTTCGCTGATTTCACTATCTCCCTGTATTTTTTTCTGTGGTTTCTTAGGTTTTCTCGTGCTAGCTCATTGCTTGAGAGTTTAAGCTCATCAGACATTATTCTCATTTGGTTCCTAGCTTCTAAAACATCCTTAGTTATCCATTTTGGTCTTTTAGCCTTAGGTTTACCTATTTTTTTTCGTTTGATGGGAAAAGCTTCTATAAATAATTTGTGTAAAATACTGGCAAATGAGTTATATTTTGCGTTGATTCCGAACTTATTATTTACTTCTTCCCACGTTTCGTTCTGTATAAGAGAGTTGAAATTAATGATATTGGCTTCACACATATTATTATATTCTACCCATTGTTCTGGGATGTTGTTTTTTATATTATCTTGGGGCTTGGGTATTTCTATTGTTTGTCCTAGATGGTCGGCTATTGCAGTGTTGACCACATTCACTTTATATGTATTATGATCTAGGTTTGTGATTATGTAATCGATTATGCTACTTGATGTTTCAGTTACCCGTGTTGGAGAGTTTGCTGATATTGTCAGTCCAAATTCTCTTGTGAGTTCTCCTAGTCTATCCTTATCTCTACTTTCTACAGCATAGTTTATGTTCAAGTCTCCACATATTATTATCTTACTTTTGGGGCTTAACATTACCTTATTTAATAAAAATCTAAGTCTAGTAAAAAAATTATCAATATTTCCTGAGGGAGGTTTATATACAGTGATTATTATCATAGTTTTATATCCTACTTTAAATTTTGCAATAGCGCACTCAAATTCCATTTCAAGTGAATTTGTCGACCTCTCATTGTCTAAGAAGCATGTTGCCTCCAGTTCCTCTTTCACACAGATCATTGCACCGCCACCTCTATGATCCTTCCTGCAAAAACTGTCAACCACTTTGTATCCTTTGAGATTGAATTCCGTGATTTCTTCTGTTTTCAGGGAGTGCTCAGTAATACATATTACTGACGGTTTCTCTTCTTCTGCCAGTATTTCGAATTCTAGTCCTTTATTCCTAATTGATTGGGCGTTTTGGTGTAATAATTTGAAATCGCCATCTCCCCCGTATGGAACTAGTTTTTTGAATGTTCTGTAGGCCTAAATGTATCCGTATTCAGTTCATCTTTAACACTGTCCATCATCATTTGTGCAAGTATTTTGCCTCCTTGGTAGTTCAGGTGTACTCCGTCGTTCGCCGCATCTGTTTCGGTGATATATGTGTTTGGGTCTACGTACTTAACATTCATTTCATTACATAGCCATTGTAGACTATCGTTCAGCTTGTTTATGGAGCTGCCTGGCACATCATCCCTGTATACAATACCATTTACTATAAACTTCGTGTTCTGGTATCTATACATTCCTTCCTCTAGTAGCTCTCCCATCTCCGTCATTAGGTGTTTATCCCTTCTTCCCTTTAGGTTATTTGTCCCGACATGGACAACTATTACCTTCGGGTCCACACTGTACTTTCTGTCCACAAGTTTTTGTTTTAGTTCATTCACTCTTATGCCCGAGTAGGATTCAAAGTCACATCCCTCGCCCTTGCAAATTTCTCGAGAGTTTTTAATTATCGAGTCGCCTATCACTAACACTTCACTGGGTTTAAATATTGGTTTGGGCTTCTGCATGAGTTTTCTGAATTTCTCATCCATCTTCACTGTTGATCTTTTGACAGGCCTATCGGTTTCGTCCTCATTTATGGTAACAGGCGTTATTTCTTTGGTATATTCTTCGTATTTTGACCTCTGACTGATCTTGTAGAGTTCAAATTGCCGGTTGACGTCCTCCTGCACGATTTGTCTTCGGCTGTCATTTCCTTCCGATTCCTTCCTTCCTTCCTTTTACCTGTTACTTATTTTATTGATGCGTTTTCCTAATTGAATAGCTTATATTGATATGAGAAAATCCTTTTTTTTTCATCAAAACGGCGATTGATGTGTAACTTTGGAATAATATGTATTATTTATCATCAAATCAAAATGCCGTAAATATTTGAATTTATTCGAAAGATATATTTGACAAAAAAATATCTTCCGGGTTATTCTAATGAGTTTTTTTTTATGAACTTCGGAATGGGTTTTCTCATAAGTGGTGCAACCTAAAAACTACTGCAACCTAAAAACCTACAAAAACCTGCAAAAAAACCTGCAACCTGAAACCATAAGCGCCTCAAAACTATGCACTATCGAATTAGGTTATGAGATTTTTTGTGTATCCAGAGTTGTAATTGAATTTTTACTTCTGTATGACCTGTAGAGCGCGAGCCAAAAAACACGAAAAAATGGTGTATAATTATCCCAAATTCCCAATGCATATTTCCACGACAGAAGAAGGCGTGAAACAGCTGTGCGGTAGTGGTGTATGATGGGGGTATGCCCGCTCGGAACCTTCCGTATATAGAAAGAGATACTGAAGAGATTTTCAGCATACAATCTGGGATGCCTAAAAACCAGAAGTTAGTTGTCTTCCTTGGAAAAAAAAAAATGTCCAAGTAAATAAGTTACATGCCTATTTGTTCAAAAAATATATGATTCAGAAATAGAAATGGATACAAAAATATAAGATTTTCAAACACTTTAAAGCATGGGGATTTTGACATATTCAAATTCATTATAGGCCCATTATCTTAAATTTCAGAACTGAAATTTTTAATGATTTTCTTGGTTTCATTCATGACTGAATCTCAAGTATATAGGTATCCAAAAAACACATGGAATATTTTTTTGGATGATATTCAAAAGCCACTATGACAGAAAAATATTTAATCGTAGGTCTATACGTGAAATGTGTACTTATAATCAAATGTATCAGGTGTTTGGCCATAATATCATTTGAATGCGTAAACATTATCAAACTTTTTCCAATCTCAAATACTACAAAAATCGAACATCGCATTACTGCCTCGAACTTCAAACATCTCACTACTGTCTATGTACAGGAAGACGAATGAAAAACTTTTTTCACTAGGAAAACGCAGTATATGCGTTGTGAAAAGCTTAGAAGTATTGAAATCCAGAGTGAAAAATATTCTTTCAACTCAAGCTACATCTACAGACATTGGATTACTTCAAATTGCCTTGCACATTTCATTTCATCATGTCAAGAGCTATTAAGCTCAGCTTCAATTACCGAACGTTTACATTATATACCCAATATCTATCCACACCATATGCACTTTCTCTTGAAGAGTTAACTTGACCAAATCATTTTATATCACTCTTTTTGTATGTCAAAGTGTTTGAATAGCCAAGGCTTGACTCCCTGTTTTTACTAGTTTTGGTTTTTAGTGGGGATATAGGCCTAATATAGCTCATTCCACACTTTGTAAAATTATAGTGATGAGTTAAGAAATGAAAAATAATTCAGAAGTCTTGTTTGGTAAATGTTTTCAATCTCCTCTCTGGCGATATCTTCTCCTTCTTCCATTTTCTTTCTTCATCTTCATTTCTTCTTTCTTTCCGAATCTCTCTTGCGTCTTACTCTTGAAAATTCACTTGTGAAGGAAAAAAGAGCTTCATCAAATCTCAAAGCTCAAAACTAGAGTACGGTAACTAGAATGCAAATCTGAACTAGAATTTTTCTCACAATTTGTTCTCAAATAGTTTTGAAGAAACGAATTGAGTTCACCCTGGTCTGTGAGAAGAAGCATGAGAAAAACATGTTCATAAACATTGAAATTATTACCGAATCAATGTACGTACTGATTTGTATGTATACTGTACGTTCGTTCATCGGGAAATACGGTAATTTCGACTTTTTATTAGGGTTTGCTAGTTTAAGAATTTAAATTCGAGTTTGAGTCAGAGAGAAAATTGCGAGTTTCAAGTTCAAGGTCGAGTTCGAAAAAAATGGTTGGGCTGAGACCCTAAGATTTGAAAAAAATAATCATGTTTTAATATTTGGAACAGTACAAGTAGGCCTACAGAAAAATTGTAAAAAAAAAATCGAAAAAAATCGAGCTCGAAATTTTCGAGTCGAGCTAAACTTGAACTCGAACTCGAAACTCACAACTCGAACTCTGAAATTCGAGTGCTCGTCCTTCGACTTCATTGAAATGTGACTTTAGTTATCGATTAAATGTGATTAAAAGTGTGATTGTTCGATTAACACTGTGTAGGCCTACTTCAACGTACAGACTGCTGACTTTTATGGAGCTTAACCCATAACTAAGCGAGGTCATGGTGAGGAACATAAAACATAATGCACATAATTTATGATTTCATAAAACCTTCTTCATTCGTGAATATTCCGAGAATCATCAATTTATCTCCTCATATCGCAATATCGCCTGAAGTGTCATATTTTGAAATATATAATCATTTGTCTTATAACTTCTAATGGATTATTACCAATCAATAAAGTGTGTGATTAGTTTTGAATCAATGAGAAATCAAATTAATACTTCACAGGGGATGCCTGCGATTCCACTGAAGATCAAGTCTCCTACCTGAAAGCAGTTCCACCAAAAATCTGGTTTACTAGTATCCGAATTAATTATCAAATAAATGAATAGTTTTGATTTGATGCTCTACCTTGCTACTTTGCAATCATTCTACCAGAAATATAGCAATTTAAGAGGCTACTTTACATCTCACATCCCATGAGTTATACCTATAGTAAAACCTATATAGGGGGACGCAAAAAGCGTCAATACAGGCATTTAGCTCCCAACACATGTTGGGTAAACGGTAGGACCAATCAGTCTAATTATTTTTGCAATAGAACAACAGTGAGTATATCTGTGCCTATACGTTCAGTAAAAATCATAATTCTATATTATATTACTCTGAAAAAATCGTAAAAACAATGAAAAACAGGTAGAAGCATGTTGATTGTTGACAATTATTTTGAAAGTGTTGAAAACATATCACGAACTAAAGCTCTTCGTACGAGCACGTATTGAATACTAGTGATAATCTGACCGAAAATTGTAAGTTAATACGGTGATTGGTTTTCCGTTGCCAACTTGGCCCCCGAACGTCTGCAATCAAGCCGATAGGCAAGATGTAAAGAGGCCTCTTAAGATCAATCTATTTTATATTGATTCACCACTACCCTACCAGGAAAACACCCTAAGCCAAACCTAGCCTATGAACATAATTGTAGTTTGCAGATTCAAAATAATAGGGCATGCAGCTAACCCGCAGCTTACAGGTAGGACAGTCATAGACTGAGTAAGAGGAGAATATCTTCAATTGAAATTGTTGTAGGCCAGATTGCGGTTAGGTAGTTACTTCAGATAAATTACAATAAATGATTATAATACATATTAAATTCTGATTGAGAAATTTGCAGGTGGAGTAGATGCAGCCCTTCCCTTAGGTCCTTTGTACAAAAAGTAAATGTATCAAGTAAGAATATTACAATCAATTCATTATTTAGTAGCTATTATTATTTTGTGTGCTATAATCTGATTATATGATATAGTCTGAACTTGAAGTGAACTGAGTAATAATAATTTCGATAAATATATTTTTTTTAATAATAATTCTGAAAACTCCACTGGACGTTAAACATATCGGAAACCATGAATATACGGACCACCATAATAAGCTGCGTCAATGACTTATACCCTACGAATAGTTGCGGCTACAAAATGAAAATGAATTATGAATTCCAAATAAGTAGAATATGTAAAAATGTCTTTCTTGCAACAATATACGAATTTAAAGTTTCTAGGCCTTTAAATTCACATATATATATATATATATATATATATATATATATATATATATATATATATATATATATATATATATATATTGAAAAAGATTCCTTGATCCATTATCATGAGATGAATTGAAATTCCGTTAGGGCCTATATCAAAAGTGAAAATTGTTATTTATTCACACAATTAATAATTAGATAAGCGTAGCGAAGTCTCCATCCCACTCTTATAGGACTTTGTCAGTGTTTTTTTTTGTGGGCACTGCACAGGTCGCAGGGTTTGACTGATCAACATAAAACTTTTTTTGTACGGGCCAACTTTTACAACTTAGAACTGTATAGTTTTTGGAATGAATCGGTCAGATAGATTTTGAGAAATGTCATGTCGAGTAGGTGCGAAACCGTCATCATCAACCTCCAAATATAAGTGCCAAATGTAGTGATTCACGGTAATTACCTACTAATTGAACAACCACTATCATAATTACCAATCTCTGCGTATAACTAACATAATTCACAGTCCTGCTATCGAATTAAATCAAGAATAGTCTATGTTGCATTGCCTAGTTACCAACCTGAAGCTGGCGTCATCATTTATCTCCAAATAACAGTGCCAATTGAGGAGATTCACGGTAACTATTGAATTTTTAAGTGGTCACTATCATACTAAATACTCTTTACACTGCAACTGACTTGAGTCATAGTCCATCTTTCAAATATCAGGAATAACAAGTGTCGCATAGGCTAGGCCTAGTTACCTACCTGCAGTTGGCGTCGTGGTCCGTGCACCGAGCTGTTTGACGTCATTGAGTTCTACCAACTTAACGAAGAAAAAACTTGCTAGTGGGTATTTCAATATCTGCCAACGGCTAATCATATTCCGCTAACATGTCAAAGAGAGGGAAATCCAACTCCAGCAACGGTGAAGATGCCAGTGCTATTAACGCCATGCAAAATCGTGTGGAAATGTTCGAGACAAAGATATCAAAAACGATTGAGGAGTTTCGGAAACTGTTTCAAGACAATGATGTACCCAAAGCAAGCAGCAACCCCAATTATGAAAAAGAACTCATGAAAAAACTTAACGAAATGGAGAAAGATATTGCTGCTAAATTTAAGGCGATGAAAGTAGAAATCAGTGATGTACAAACAAAATCTCAGGAACATGACTTCAGGCTGGATCAACTGGAACAATATAGCAGAAGGAACTGCCTGCTGATCCACGGGGTAAGCGTAAAGCCAAAAGACAATACGTACTTCGAGGCGACTGAAATTTTTAATAAAATGCTGAACATAAATTTATGTCCCGAGGACATCGACAGGTGCCATCGCATTGGGTCCCCGTCAGGAAAAAACGGCAGTAAACGGCCAATCATAGTGAAATTTATTTCGTATCAGGCCAGAGAAGCAGTCTGGCGGGCCAAAAAACTACTGAAGAATTCTGGGCTCCTAATCTCTGAATCGCTGACAACCGCACGACGTGAGCTATTCCAAGCTGTTCAGGAGATAGTAGGCCCCCGTAACTGCTGGACTCAAGATGGAACCATCTTAGCCATGCATAACGAGAAAATATTAAAATTCAAGAAACCAAGTGACCTAAAGTTATTAAAGCCTGGACAATGAGTATTGACATGTCAAATTACAGGGTAATGTTGTAGTAATCCCTTATTATGATTCAACTTTTTCCAATAGGCCTACTGCCCACATTTTGAAATATGCTCACTAGAAAAAACAAAGAGGTTGAAGAAGATGCGTTAGCTAGACTAGTTCCTATCAGGCTCGGTTTAGCAAAAGTAATTATTAGTATTATTAAGAATTAGAGTAATTAATTTCAGTATCATTATACTGATTACATTATATTCTGGTCAAATACTGGTACTAGAAATTAGTGGAAGCTATTATTGAAAAATAGCTTTATTTTAATCGTAAACAGACAAACAATGATAGATGTGGTAGATAATGATAGTCAGGATTACAGTAACAGCAACTTCATTCTGGATGAGACTCCCACAACTACAGAATGTAATATCCCAGAGGAACTAAACTTGATATACGGGAGAAATTATGATTTAAAAATATTTCATGTAAACATCAGAAGTATACTTCAAAACTTTGACGAACTATCTGTTCTCATGCAAGCATGCCAGAACTCATTCGATATTATAATTCTGAGTGAGACTCACTTAAAACATGACTCGGATCAGTTTTCTCTGCCAGGTTATTCAACAATTCATTTGCTAAATAAACTTACTACTCACGATGGTCTTTCCATTCTCATAAGAGATGAGATATTTGATGATTATACAATAACAAACTCTGATTCAATTACTCAGGCAAATTGCACCCTAATCACTATAGAAAAATGTGATACTTCCTACTCAATACTAGCAATATATCGTTCCCCCTCTAGTGACAGTATCAAATTTATACATGAATTAATACATTTTACGTCTAAAATGAATAATAAACATGATATTATAATTGGTGATATTAACATAGATATTTCAGATACAAGCTCAAACCCCAAGCTTTCAAGCGAATATTTGAACTCTTTAGCAGCGTGCGGGTTTATTTCTTGCATTAACACTTACACGCGAGTCACAAATACCACTAAATCTTGCATTGATCATATATTTCTCCGATCGAACACATCTCTAAGAACTAAAGCTTCAATTCTAAAAACAGCCATGACAGACCATTATGCAGTCTGCTTTGGCTGCCAACATCAGGATGAAAACACAAAATACAAACCCAACCACAATAAAGACAGTCGGGAGAGCTCAACGGCCAATCACAATTTTCAACAAATAGATTATCAATTACTTAAATCATTAGCTGAGCAGATGAACTGGAACTCCGTGCTGCAAAATGAGGATCCTAATATGGCCAGCGATAATCTGTTAGCCAAGATCGATGAAATCGTCACTCAATCCACATATACTAAAACAAGAGTTCCAGCTAAAAAATTTAAAATCAAACCTTGGATCACGCAAGGGTTGTTAATATCCATTCGAAAGAGAGATAAGATTCGTAACAAAATGTTGAAAAATCCCAACAACACTGTATTGAAGTCTTGCTATAAAGCTTATCGTAATCACTTGAATTTTCTCATAAAGAAGACCAAAAACGACTATTATAAATCCAAAATTCACAACGCAAAAGGCGATACCAGGAAAGTTTGGAAATTAATTGATGAAATAACAAACAGATCCAGTCCAAAACATGAAATTAAATCAATAGAAATAAATAATGGCATTGTTTTAACTAAAGATGATCCCAAATTAGTGGCTGATACCTTTGTAGACTTCTTCAGTGACATAGGGAAAGAAATGGCGAATAAACTTGTTAAGGATCACGTCCGCCCTCATCACAATTTGCCACATTCAAACCCAAATAATTCAAAATCACTTTATTTGACACCTGTGACAGAAAAAGAAATAATTTACATCATTGATGATCTGGATGTGAACGTAGCACCAGGAATTGACAATATATCCACAAGGATACTGAAAGCCATCAAACCTTCTATAGCGGAACCACTAATCCACATAATTAACCTAAGCTTTTCAACCGGCATTTTCCCCAACACTTCAAAAACAGCAATAATAAAACCAGTATTCAAGAAAGGCAAACAATCACTTTTAACAAACTACAGACCAATATCACTATTAAATAATATCTCCAAGATTCATGAACGTTGTATTAAAACCCGTATCACTGACTTCCTTGAAAAACACAATATACTATCTCCGAACCAATTTGGATTCCGAAATGGTATGGGCACACAAGACGCAATAATTAATCTAACAACTAAAATACACTCGGAAATTGACAAAGGAAATAAACCACTAGCAATATTTTTGGATCTCGCCAAAGCCTTTGATACGGTAGCCCATGATATATTATTCAAAAAGCTTTACAATTGTGGCATCAGGGGTATAGCCTTAGACCTAATAATAAACTATTTAACCAATCGTAAACAATATGTCAAGGTGCATGATGTTATAAGCAAAGAGAGAGTGATTGAATTTGGTGTACCACAAGGTACAGTACTTGGACCACTACTTTTCTTGATATACATGAACGAACTATGCTGTACTAAATTGAGAGGATATATATATACATTTGCAGACGACACAGTATTATTATTCAGCGAACAATCATGGAACAAAGTTCACAAAACGGCTGAGAATGAATTAAACAACATTTATACATGGTTAATAAACAATCTCTTAACATTGAACAAAGAAAAGACGATGTATATTACATTTTCACCAAAACTCAACTCTCAACCAATAGAATCAGTCCTCAAAATTCACAACATTAACTGCACAATTGGAACCAGTAATTGCAAATGTCACCATTTAATTAAATCAGCTGAAACTAAATATTTAGGGATAACTATTGATCAACATCTACGCTGGAATTATCACATAAATACGATTGTTAAGAAACTACGCTTTGCTCTTCAAAAGTTCTACTCTTTAAGAAATATCTTGACCTTCAATGTTCTGAAAACCGTGTATTACGCTATTGCTCAATCGATCATCCAGTATGGAATTATTGGCTGGGGCGGGGCATATAATGCACACACTTCAGGCCTTAAAACAATACAAAATTCAATCCTGAAAGTGATGCTAAAAAAGGACTCTTGCTACCCAACTGAATTGGTATACAAAGAAACCAATGTGCTTCCCATTCGTAAACTTTACGGGTATTTTTTAATCAAATACATTCACTCGAGTAAATCAAACAGCATATTCATTAAAACTACAAAAAATATCAACAATAGGCCTACCAGACTCTCACTCAACAACTCAATAAATGAGTTGAGGGTCAGGAAGGGTTTGTCTCAACGTCACAGCTCTTACCTTGGTCCAAAACTTTATAACTTACTTCCAGCCGAAATTAAAAATATCAAATCTTCAAATCTATTTTCTCTTCAGACCAGAAAATGGCTGAATTCCACACCACTAAATTTCATGGATCACACCATAAACCCTCCGTGATGTCACAACTCTCTATTGTTCTACAGTACCGACTAACGATAATAATAATAATAGTAAATAAATAAGTAATGATTAAATCCCCAACATCATTAAATCGTACACATATCAGCCATAAATCAACGAAGTATCTTACTTGCATAGATTCATATGTTAATCTGTTACTGTTAATCTGCCAATGTGTTAATCTACTAGATCTGTTAATGTTATTATTTATCTGTTAACTTCATACTGTTAATCATCATCACATTTCAGTTCTAGTTTTAGTTTTAGTTTGATATTTAGGTTTAGTGACTTCGGTTTTAAAAAAAAATTACATCGTTATACTATACTGTAAATTTAATCAGGCATCAACCGTGTCATAGTTTTACAACTAAACATTTATATACTTTCCATTCTTTCATAATCAATTCATGTCTAAATTTACTTTATGTCAATTACCCCAGCACAAGATAGGATTTACCCCCTAATCTTAATGGGGTATAAACAGCAATGTACAACATTTATGTATTTTAACTTGACTCAATAAAGAAACTATATCAAAAAAAAAAGTTTTTAAAAACCCCATAAGATTTGGCTGGGTGAGAAAATTTGAACAAATGAAACCTCTCCGAAAAGAATGAAATTTGCTCTGAGTGTTCAAACATAAATGATACACATAACCACCATTTTGTAAACATTTCGAACCAGCCGTTTCGAAGAAAAAAATTCAAATAACTGTTTTTATACATCGAATATACTGGAAATGAGCCAAGATTCACTGCTTCCTAGATTCGATATTTGCCCAAGCATTAAATATTCTTCATATTCGTCAAGGTATGTAGGATACTAGAGAAGATAAAGTAGCAATTAAATGAAGGAAAGAGTGTGTGGAATACCAGAGTCGATAAAGTAGCAAATGTAGGACTGTTATTATACCTTATTCAGATATCTCGCTCATCTTACAACGCATATTTCGCGTTTGCCTATAGTAGATAAAAATAACGATTTCCACTTGATATACTGGAATTTTAATTCATCTCATATATATATATATATATATATATATATATATATATATATATATATATATATATATATATATATATATTCATATATATATATATATGTATATATATATATATATATATATATATATATATATATATATATATATATATATATATATATATATATATATATATATATATATATATATATATATATGTGTGTGTGTATGGATGTATGTATATATATATATATATATATATATATTTTATTATTATAATTGGGTTTTAACGACGCACTA
This sequence comes from Brachyptera risi, assembly GCA_964007535.1. Taxonomy (NCBI): domain Eukaryota; kingdom Metazoa; phylum Arthropoda; class Insecta; order Plecoptera; family Taeniopterygidae; genus Brachyptera; species Brachyptera risi. The sequence goes on along the minus strand of OZ023328.1, from coordinate 17,280,953 downwards.
TACTGATGGCTACGATCTATTGGCGTCGATGGATAAATGAATGAGATGATGGGATGATGAGATGAGAGGTTAATTTTATTAAGTGTTTTGGTGGAAAGGCGTCGGTCGTGGCCTGTTGTTCGGGAGTCATCCCAGTATTGACCTGAACGACCAAGGGAAACCACGAAAAACCCCTGTCAGGATAGTCGACCATGGCGGGAATCGAACCCCAGTCTCCCGAATGACGGTTCAGTGTGTTACCACTCAACCACGCGTCTC
>OZ023328.1:17273195-17275695 GCA_964007535.1 Brachyptera risi | reverse complement strand
ATATATATATATATATATATAATCCAATCCAAAGATGAGCTGATATGTTCCAGCTCATCCATCAACGCGGCAACACATAACGCGTTTGCCTAGTTGGTATGTAACGGTACAAGGTGAAGTGAATATCGATAGCAAATATATAGCTTAATAATACACTCAATTGATCTTTCCGCTTTTGTTATGTAAAATTGTATTCTACAACATTTTCGAAAAATTATATTGTGTGCATCAAGATACATTGAGGGTTGCGTGGCAAACCAACGCAACCCTCAATGCATCTTGGTCTGCAACCAATTGATGTATTCTTTTAATTTGAGTCTTTGCACTGTTGAAGTTTTATTATTATTTATACCTTTGTGGGCGCAGATGTATTCCTTTACAAGATAAATCAGGTCTTAACTTGGACCTAATACGTTTAAAAAGGTGGCTGTGTATCAATTGTTGGTATAGAACTAGGCATTAGGCAAACGCGTTATGTGTTTTGCCACGTTGATGGATGAGCTGGAACATATCAATTTACCTCTGGATTGGTTATCATTATATTAAATATTAAATAATTATATCCACCTTGAGATCCAAACAATTACGTCACTGACATCCTATTCCCTAATTAATCTCTATGATAATGAAGAAGGCTTTGTTTTAATCGGTTACAATTAATTGGTGACACCTGTTGCTTAGATTTAATTGGTATCTTAATAGCTTTGAGTGATTTACAAAAATTACATTTTTTTTTTTTACATCAATACGGCTAATTCGATTTGAGTGAAAGTTCGAAATGATAGGCCTGTCATTAATATATTGAAATTCCATGAGAATTTGAATTCTCTCGGATGAAATATTTTCAATTACTTTTTTCCTCTGGGTTATTCTCATGAGAGTTTTGAAAACTTTGAAATGAGTTTTTTCAGAAGTGGTTCAACCGATTGCGCCTCAAAACTATACAGTATCGAATTAGATAAGGACACTTGTGTATGCCAAGTTTGAACTGATTTAGTTTTTTTTTTTAGCTGTGGAGCGCGAAAAAGAATCACTTCAATTTCGAGTATGGTGAAATTGAGTCTTCGCTTCGCTCATCCAATAATACCGCTTTTCTGCTGGGTTTTTTTCGGTATTATCTCTTATAATAGTTTCCAAATGATGGGCCCACAGGAATGCATCCCATTGGAAAAAAAATCAAGATATACTGATAGGTTGGAAACATCCTGATCCATGTTTCTACAATTATAGAGACATTTTATTCGGAAGTTTTTAGAAAATGGAAAATATTGAAAGAACAACCGCAGCTATCCTGGAGATATATCGCAGTAGCGTCGGTAATTTTTCATGAGCGATTCACAATCAGAGAATCAACTACATCTTTGAAAACCGTTGAATGTTCAGATCTGCGGCGAGTTCTTACAGTGATTTTTTACAATTATCTGTTGGTGGGTGGCATTATTATTTCGTGGATATAGACCATATCTTTCGAGCACCTCATGTATATAGTGCCGTATTTATCTCGCTCATCTTTACACAAACAGATTTCCCAGTAATAACATTCAATAACGAATTTGTTCATCGTATCATAGAATGTATAGTTTAATTTTAGATCGGGACAGATTTAGGTCAATAACTGAAACCTTTTGTAAATTTGTTTTGAGCACTGCCTCAATTTTGAAAAATTGAAATATTAAAAATAATGTATCGAAATAGTTATATGACTGTTCATAGTTATCTAATGACCTATACAGATAAAATGTCACAATATAATGTTCCAACAAAAAAATAATTCCACCTTGATTGATCTTCTGATCGAATGGAGTTATATATATTCGTATCGATTGGGCAATAAGTTGTTGTGAATTGACATTTTGAAATTCTGATATACCTGATTAATCTCATTTTGAAGTTTCATACTTCACAAAAATAGTTCTCTAGTTACCAACTTGAACAAAAATCACCGTCAATTGTGAAGAATTCACAATTGAATAGAATGCAAAAGAAGCATGTATTTTCGTCATAATCTATATGAAAAGAGAAACCACTCAATTACTAGGAAAATGCGTTATTGTGTTGCCGCGTTGAAAGATGAGATGGAACAGAAGAACATATTATCTTTGGTTGGTTATATATATATATATATATATATATATATATATATATATATATATATATATATATATATATATATATATATATATATATATATATATATATATATATATATATATATATATATATCCACCATGATATCCAAACAATTTGAATTCTCTCGAAGGGAATATGTTTCACGAAATTTTTCCTCTGGGTTATTCTTATGGTATTTTTGAAAACTTTGAAATGAGTTTTTTCAGTTGTGGTTCAACCGATTGCGCCTCAAAACTATACTGTATCGAATTAGGTGAAGAGTTTCAACTGAAAAGTTTATCAAGTTTCGACTGAATTTTCATTTTCGTTTGACCTGTGGAGCGCGGACAAAAAAACAAAAAAAGTACTTTCTTTTTTAGTATGGTGAAAT
>OZ023328.1:17238195-17270695 GCA_964007535.1 Brachyptera risi | reverse complement strand
AAATACCACCCCGTCGGGGAATCGAACCCCGGACCTTTTGCTTGATACGCAACTGTTCTTAACCATCTGAGCTATAGTGGAGGGTACATTTTAATGATATGAATGTGATATATATATATATATATATTTATATATATATATATATATATATATATATATATATATATATATATATATATATATATATATATATATATATATATATAATATATATTAACATAATTACATATATGCAGATTTTCAACAGTATTTATGTTAATCGTCTCATTCTAGAATAATGCTCCAAAAAATTACATTGCTCTCTCTCAGAGCGTCAAATGTGGAAAAACTTGACCAATGTCAGAGCAATATAATTTGTTCGCACCGTTAGCATTCAAATAAATATATTGATAGATAATATGTTTCAACGGATCACTCATTGAAGAATACAAGAAATTTCCACAAAAAAAATGAATGAAATATTTAACACACATTTTCGAAGCGTTCGATTGAACGTTACGTTGAACGTTGAACGTTGAACGTTGCCTGAGCATTCAATTACCTCATTCACTTCTATTTCTCTGTACGCGACGAACTATATATAATTTGTCATCTAAATTTGTTATCTGAAATTATGGTATGTTATCTCAGTGTTATCTGAAATAATGGAAAAAAATATCATTATTTTTAGCCTATCATCATTATTTTTCTCATTTCCTATAATCTGTTTGTATGTTTTTTTCATCACGTTTCTGTTAATTATATTTGTTACTAGTAATTCTCGATATTGATTTATAATTCATGCATTATGATAATTCGTGATCATAATTATTATAATATCAATAAAATGAACTCGAACTTGAATTTACGATTGACACTGAAATGCAAATATGGGGACAGGTTTAGAGGATTTTGACCTCGTTTTACACAATGTACGTGCTACACAGTACACAGTCAGGAAGAAATAGAATACATTGTTAACTGAATACTGCAAAGTCACCGTTCTGCGGATTCTATTGCACTGGACGGTGCATTCATGTAAAATGAATAGTGTTTTCTCATTGTGGCACTCTTGAATGAGGTATAACACTGACACAGTAAGATGTTATTCGTGTGGGTGGAGCTATTTGACATAGTTTTATGTTTGTTGATTCATTGCTTTTTATATATTAGGTTTAACGACGCACTATAATGTCAACTAAAATCTATCGGCGTCGGATGAACGATTAATGGGATGATGAGATGAAGGTTTCTTAGGTATTGGGAAGGATAGTGGAAAGGAAGCGGTCGTGGCCTATATTGTGGGATCCTTCCCAGCATTTGCCTGGACTACAGAGGGAAACCACAAAAAAACTTTAAACGACGGTGGCGGGGATCGAACCGGGTCCGATATGTCCCTCCACCTCCCGGATCACGTGAAGCGAGTGCGTTAACCACTGCGCTGCACGTGACCGATCGAGTGATTGGTACGAGGGGTTAACAACTCCTGGAATCTTGTGTACACAGTACACTTGACATGAAATCTTACTGAAATCCGTTGAAAGCTTTTTGAAATTCCTTGAAATCTTCCTGGAATATCTTGAAATCTAAAGTAAGGTATACATCAATAGTACTAGTTGTTTACTCCTCGGATTGGTAAGAGATGGAATTGATGGTCAAAATACTTCGTCGTGAAGAGCTTGATAATCGCAAGGGGGTGATTTCCTGTTGAGAAAAAATTGAAAGTATATTATGCAAAATAATATAACCGGACTAATTTATGTATTTAATTATATTGGGTTTAATAAGTGACTGTTATGATGACTAAGATATCTATTTGCGTCTGAAAATCTTTTCAGAACGATTCGAATAATTTGCCCATATTGAAAATATCGAACAGAAAGGTTCTTCTCTTCTTTCTTTCCTGTAGTACCTATGCAGACCGCTAGGAAGCACTATAGGCATGCTGCATTGTGCTGCTACCGAGCAGTCACCAGGGCCGTTCCTTCAGTGGCAAGCATAAGTACTAATTGCAGACGTAAGCGATGGTGATGAAGGTGTGCACGAGAATTTATTCTTGTTTAGCCATATGAGTGGACTCTTATGTCTTGATTCTTGGTAGTACATCTTCCGTCTATGGTTCTGAAATTGTATATCAAAAAAAAATTCACTGGCAAGTTTTTCCAAGACGTCAGTAGGCCTACAGCTATTGTTTGGAGCAAAGTAACAATTCAGTTATTGGAACATAACCATTAGAGTTGATTTACAACTTAAATGAGACACTGGCACAGTAGCTGAGTGGTTAGCTCACTTGCTTCATGTGATCCGGCAGGTGAAGGGACATATCGGACCCGGTTAGATTCCCACCACCGTCCATCTTTACAGGGTTTTTTCGTGGTTTCCCTCTATAGTCTAGGCTAATGCCGGGATGGTTCCCACTATATAGGTCACGACCGCTTCCTTCCCACTATCCTTCCCACTACCCATAAAAAACCTTCATCTCATCATCCCATCATCCCATTAATCATTCATCCGACGCCAATAGATCTTAGTAATCATTACAGTGCGTCGTTAAAACCCAATTAAAAAAAATTAAAAAATTGAATGAGACTTAAAAACCCTCAAATACGTATAGGCCCAAGCTATATATTTCCTCGTTAATAAATATTCAGAATATGCAACCTAGATTATTTCCACGTGAAAAATATACATATTTTTTATTTTATTCGTGAATGATAGGGGAGATAGTCGATCGTAAAAAGTTCATTCTGCACTGAATGAGCAATATCATTATAAAAAGTGTAAAGCTAAACTCTCAATCGCCAATGTTCAAGGAAAGTCACACAGTGAAAGATACTGTTATATAGTCGTCTGAAATTATTACTTCGTCACTCTGTTTATATTTTTTATCAGGTTTGATGACACACTGGTCGAATGGCGTCGGTATAAGGATGGTTGGAAGATGTGATGAAATGTCATTTCATTGGGTGTTTTTAGGAAGTGAGGAGGAGTCGGTCGTGGCCTATTGTTGAGGAACCATCCCAGAATGAGCCTATTCTACTTGTAACGTTGACCGATACGCTATATGCCATGCAAATGTGTGGAAATCTTTTTTTTTTTAGTTCACAAATACATGGCCTGACAACAAACTACGATAAATTGATATCGATGACTCACATATTTTTATATTGTATAGTAATGTTTATTGTTAGGCTAGGATTATATTCAGGTGAATTAGTTGAATGGAAGAGCAGTAATTGGAGTAATTAAGCAATTAATTAACTAAGAATCGGCGTTTTTGTGTATGCTAAACATGAATTCATTTGAATCGAATTGAATTTGATGTGCATAGCCAATTATCTAACACCTAGCCAATTAAAGACAAAAATATTCTGTTTTTTTTCAGGAAAAATAAATATTGGATATAAGATACATTATTTATTGTGTCAAAAGTTGCCAAAACAATCATTTATAAAAAAAAAAAACACAATCTAAACTAAAACGTGAGAAATGACTCATTTCGCATTGACACAAAATATATTATTCTCATCAATTCAAATAAAACTGGAAGCCGTGTATTATAGCTACGCCACATGTCTGCCGAATAAGCTCGAAATAAAGTCCAAACTGAAAGCATTTTAGCCACGTTCGAATAAATAACATGACACAATAAACAGTTATTAAAGCGCATTATATTTATATATCTTTAGTGTGACATTAACTATCACAGTAGTTTGTACGTGAGAATGATTTAATTGATTTTCAAATCTATTGTTAAGAGAGTGCGTCAATCAATCAATCAAAACAAACACTGATTCATCGATATTACCGAAAATAAGAAATTTCTTAGATTTCAAGGTTCGAATCAAATCTCATTCCATTCAGGTAATTCTGCATTCAATCTTATAGCTTTTCTTGTGAATTGTTATTGTAATAAGTTAACTAACACTAGAAATTTCACTGGAAATGATCTAGACTTGCGGTCACGAAAGTAGAAGGTCGTCTACCAACTGAATAATTGTAAAAACATCGGTATAATTGTGAAGAAAATTGATGCAGTGTTCAAGGAAGTCACAATTCTGATACTGGATTTTGATTTATGATGACGATATTCATTTCCCTAATTTAAGAGGAAACTAGAATTCATCATCTCAATTTCAGAAATAATAATTAATCTTTTTGTCCTCTATGGAGATCGTGTGTCATGACGTAGGCATCCCCGATTCTGTATAGAAACATGAACAAAATCAAGTAATGACTCTGAAAAATGGTCGCTTTCTAGAGGACAAATGAAGTCATTATAATTTCTAGTTCTTTCTACTAGTCAAACGCGAAATATGCGTTGTAAGATGAGCGAAATATCCAAATAATGTATAAAAGTCGTTGAAGTAGTTCTACCCTTGCTACTTTATTGACTCTGGTATTCTACACGCACCTTGATATCTGAATAAGCTATAAAAGTCGTTAAAGTAGTTCTACTCTTGCCACTTTATTGACTCTGGTATTCTACACACCTTGACGCATATAAAAAATACTTGATTGTTGGTCAACTCTTGAATCTAGAAAGCAGTGAATCACGACAACTTAATTCTGTCACAATTTTTATGATATATTTGATGAAAAATATCAGTTATTTTTTTTCTTCAAAACGGCTGATTTAATTGTATACAAAATCGTGATAATGTGTAAAATCCATGTATACACATTTAGAGAAAATTTCATCCCATTTGGAGAGATTTTATTTTTCAACATTTTCCGCCCAGCCAAATCTTATGGAGTTTTTAGAAACTTTGAGATGATATTTCTCAAAATCGGTTCTACCGATTCATTCCAAAAACTATACAGTTCTAAGTTGGATGAGTTTGCGTGCATGAAAAAAGTTTCATGTCGATCAGTCAAACCCTGCGATCTGTGCAGTGCTTAAAAAAAAAACACACACACAGACAAAACCCTATAAGAGTGGGATGGAGACTTCGCTACGCTCATCTAAATATTCTTTGAAATCTAGATTTAGGGTTGTGATGTCCTTTAAATATCACCCATCATTTCGTAAATTCCTCGTTTCATTTTCACTTTTCCACACGCTCATTCATATCCGCATCTTTGTTGCTGTACGCCGAGGGGTTACAAACTCGCAAATTTGGTGTACACCTGATTTAAGATTCCAAGATTTCAGGTGATTTCAAGAGATATCAGGGATCTCAAGGGATTTCAAGTTTTTCAAGAGATTTTAGGGACTTCAATAGATTTCATGGATTTCAAGAGATTCCAGGGATTTCAAGAGCCTTCAGGGATTTTAAGTGATACCAGGAATTTCAAGTTATTTCAGGGATTTTAGGGATTTCAAGTGATTTCAGGGATTTCAAATGATTTTAAGAGAATTCAGGGATGTCAAGGGACATTGGGGATTTCAGGAACCTCAAAGGTATTCCAGGGATTTCAAGGGAATTTCATGGCAAGCTTACACCGGATTTCAGGAGTTGTTAACCCCACTGTGTAATCACCGGAAAATAAAACGATTGCCATCCAACGACTGACAACAGCAATGTTTATCTTCCAGTCAGCGTCATCGACAATGTCACCGAACCTGACGACGGCGACGGCGCTGTTCCTCTCAGCATCAACCGACACCTCGTCTTACGTCAGCGTCGCTTCCACGTCGACGGCGAAACCGACGCCGTTGATCAAAGTCTCGCCGAAACCGACGACAACAGATCGACCAGATTATCGGTGGCAAATCGTCTGGAGGAATGTCTTGATATTTATTTATCTTCATGGTGGTACCCTCTACGGTATTTGGCTTGTGGTCAGCGGGACGGCCAAATTTGCCACATTTCTATGGGGTGAGTATTGTGTTATATGTCTATTATTGATGTTGTTTGTAATTTATAGAAGCCAATCTTTTGCTTTCCCCAATTTTATATGAACCATATACTGAAAGCCGTTTGTATACCAAATGAAAATTAAATATTAATTAGTTAAATCCAAAGGACCGCGTTGTAAGAAGAATACAAATGTATTGATAAGGATTTAAGCTATACACAAATATAATTGGTAACCAAAATGATAATTATTTGATGATGGTTAAATAATGATAATGATAATGATAGTTATTTGGCTGATTATCGCTTAATCAGCAACTAATTTATTATTCGTAATATCGGACTCAAAATAGGTAACCAAGGGTGATATAACGTCATTTCGCTAATAATTGTTCTATTGACGACTCGCAGTCTCCGCCCCCATGACGTCAGAAATTAAACCGTTCAATCAACAGGGCTGTTAGAACTGTAGTCAAATTCTAATATCCAATCGGGGTATCTTCAAATGACTACAAATGATATGATCCAACTGGCCTACTGGTGAAGCCACGCCCTTTTTGAGTCGTCAATTCACTAGTTATCAGTTCGTACAACGAGCTCTTAATCGAACCATGAAGATACCACCCAAACTAAGAGCCACTATTAGCAGCTCGTAATCAGGTTTTAATTAGTTACTTATTGGTCAAGACAAAAATAACATGAGCGATACCAAAGGTGATAGCAACTGAATATGAAAACTTGATATTCTCGGATTTCACATGGAAGTTTTATTTCATAATATTTTCTCTTTCTATCAAGTTATTCATATTTGTTTTTTCAAAAGATATTGGGACTTGATAATTTTCTCAAAATTGGTTGAGTGGATACATTCATTAACCATATATGATTAAATTCTTATCATACAAAAATAGATTACATTATGAAAAAAAAGTCGGTATAATTTGTACATATGAGATCAATATATCACTTGATCCTCGCGAATAAATCTATTTTGATGAAACATAAAACCCTTGCATAGGCTTCTGTCAATTGACGTTACTCATTGTTAAAAGAAACATGGAACAAGTTCCACCAGTTGATATCAACCAATCACCATTTGGCTGTTTTTATGGCAACGATTGTTAGTCACTTGTTACTTGACATATTCCAAAGATCGACCGGCACATGCCGCAGTGGTTAACGCACTCGCTTCATGTGATCCGGAAGGTGAAGGGGCATATCGGACCTGATTCGATCCCGGCCACCGTCCATCTTTACAGGGTTTTTTCGAGGTTTTCCTCTGTAGTCTGAGCTAATGCTTGGATGGTTCCTACAATATAGGCCACGACCGCTCCCTTCCCACTATCCTTCCTAAGAAACATTCATCTCATCATCCCATCATCTCATTAATCATTCATCCAACGCCAATAGATCTTAGTTATTATTATAATGCATCGTTGAACCCAATATAAAATAAATAGAATACAATCTAAAGATCGTGATTAGTTGAATGGAATAATTGCAAATGAGTATTGCAATAGTACTAATTGTGTGCATGTTGTTGTTAGCGGTACTGATCGCTGCGGCGGGCGCAGTTGGTATCACTGCGGGGGCGCATCGACTGTGGGCGCATCGGTCTTACAAAGCCAAGTGGCCTCTACGGCTCATCCTAGCCGCCTTCCAAACAGTAGCATTTCAGGTAACTATACAATCTTATCTATGAATATTTAATAGATACATTACAGTATAAATTAAAGACTGATAATAAAAACCAATTAGTTTTTTTGTCATAATTGAACAAAAGAACATAGAACACATATATATAAATAAATGATAAGTCACGTGATATCCACAAAGCCCTAAAGAGCTTGACTGCGGATCATATATTGATAAATAATGGGAAATAATATTTTGTAATGAAAAGTATAAAAGTGAAAGATTATTAGGTGATAACTTGAAAGATATCACAAGCATGAAACTAGATTTTAACGAATAATGGCAATATTTATTTCCCTAATTTTAGAGAAAACTAGAAATTACTGTCTCAATTTCAGAAATTATAATTAATTATTTTGTCCTCTTGAGGCCATGAGTCATGACGTAGGCATTACCGGTTCTGTACAGAAACATGGACAGAATCGAGCAATGAATCGTAAAATCGTGATAATTCGAGTCACGACTTGGAAAAAAGACCGCTTCCTGGAGGATAAATTAATTATAATTTTTCAAATTCAAATGGTGACTTCTAATTTTCTCTAAAATAAGGGAGATAAATTTCATTATTATTTGTTGCAATCCAGTTTTAGGGTGTCAATGTCATTTAACTCATTCATGAGAAGCCCAGCATAATAGAACAATGGCATTGTTTTGAATTTAAGAATTGATTTTAAACACTTGAAGCCTTCTGCTGGGCTTCCAAATCTGCGTTATTCGGATTGCGAATTCACTAAGCTGTTTTTGAGTCACCATGATGATGAAACGACCAATCAGTGACGAAAGATACGCGATTTCTGATTGTTGAGCTCGCCTCAATTCCACCGCCTTGCAAGAGCGCAACGCAAATCGCGTTCATGGAAAGCCAGCAATACACCATTGATGTATAAGCTATGAATAAAACATTATTCATCGATTAAATTACTTATTCTGTCTGGATTATTGAATTTGAATCAAGTGCTATTTTATTGCTTTTGCTAATAACTTATATGCTAATATTAAACACTGAGAAAATCAAAACAATCTTCGATAAGTTCGTTCCGGTTTATTTTTTTATCGAAGAACAGAATTTAATGAAAATCAAATAGAAGTCTTCATGAATAAATGTATGAACTGAAGCGTAGTGTTTTTTTTTTGTAATAAAATGGAGGAAGAATTATTTTCTTGAAACATTTTTCTGATTTTTCATTCTCTTCGAAATTCATAACATTTCAAATTTTGGTTAATTTTTTTCAGTTTCCATTAAATATTAATGTCACCATCATTCATCACACGGAAACAACGTTGAACACTTGGAATTCCATAATTATTTGTATCCTGTAACTAGGAAGAGCCCAGCATACAATCAGAATATGAAAATTAGAATAACCTAATTGACAAACATCTAAGTGAATAGACCATTTTTATTATTCAATGCGCAGGCGCGTCACGCCTCCTAGCAGCCGAGATTGGTATTGCATTCTGGGAGTTTTAGTACTGTTCAAAAAGTTGGCCCTCTTATACACAGAGTTAAAGGCAAAACATTAGGATATATAACTTGCATTTTCCCTCATCTTACTCTGACAGTGTGTAAATCTCTCAGTATATGGTAAACATATAAATGATAAAACTACTATCATATTATAACTTGATACGTTCACTGTAACGCACAATAATATAAATCAAACGTGCTAAATAGAATTGGCAGACTTTCGAACTCGGGTAATAACATCCCATTCTAGTTCAAAAGATCGCCGCTAGATGGCTCATTCTTTTCGGAAATGGTCCATTGAACTTACTTGCCATCAGCATTCATCTAATATCTACTTCTTACAACTAAGCGTGCTAAAATTAACTGTTAGAATCATATCTAGATAGTACAGTGTTTTACCTCCTAGAATTCTGTCAGCATATGAAGACGTATTTTGCTCTCATCTGCAATAGAATCATTTCCAAATTCTGGGTAATTCTCATCTGCTGTGACCATACCTATAGATAAGGTTGTGTTGAAGTTCGGGTAAGTGGAAGAAATATCCCTTGAAAAAATGTCCCTGGAAAAAATGTCCCTGGAAAAAATATCCCTGGAAAAGTATTCATGGAGAATAACTCCTGAACAACTATGACATGGAAGTTATACCCTTGAAAAAAAAAATTCAACAGGAACTCGAACGAAAAGGGTTTGCTAGAATTTAATTCGATACGATGTATAGGCTACTTGGAATCAATTTTGAGAACATATTTTGAAAGTGAATGATAAAACATGATCTATTACTTAATCACAGAATAACCAAATATACTTATTTACGATAAACTCAACTTGATAATATTTCATTTTCTTTGGGTTAGGTTAGGAAAGTATGAGTGGGTGAGTAGGTACCCTGAACTTGTATGTTTTTTCAACCGTTGATTCCAGAATTCAGACCAAGATCAGAATTTCTATTTCATTTTCTTCAAGTTAGGTCAGGAAAGTATGAGTGGGTGAGTAGGTGTACCCTGAACTTGTATATTTTTTCAACCGTTGATTTCATAATTCAGACCAAGATCAGAATTTCTATTTTTTCCAGGGACATTTTTTCCGCTTACAAGAACTTAAAAACAACCTCATGGTTCTAGCAGATGTGCATTACCTAAATTTAGAAATGATTCTATGCATATGGGAGTAAAAATTGTTTAGGTGAAAGTCTAGGTTTAGGCTCGCGCTTCATCTGGGTACTTTTTACTCCCAGAAATTATTCACAGAGGATATTATTTCTGGAAGGCGCCCTTGGTAGTTTGGTCAGCTGAGACTCCGCTACGGAAGTCACCGTTGGGCATGGGTTCGAGTCCCGCTTAAGGTATAGACTTTTATAAACGTTCATTCTCCTATTATCACTTCATAGTTGCATAATCACCTACTCATTTGTACCCCCGTATAACCTATAGCTGTTGGTAGGGTCGTTGAGCAAGCAAAAATCATCATATTGTCCCCTGTGATCCCAGGGATTATTATCTCAGACTGGAATACATTTTTTTCATTCTACTCTTTTTATTTTTTTAGAACAGTTTTAAAAGATAATGGTTACAGAAAAAACAGCAGAAAAGCAGCATTATCCTGACCTCTACCACGATGTGTAACTCACCAACCTATGATAATATAAAGGAGGTGCTCCAACTCTCATACTGATAACATGGAAGGCATTTGTGGTTTCTTGCGGCCAATCAGAGCCAAAGGTCCTGATTGCCTGTCATGATTAAGTGGATTCTCTTGTGAACTAGATGTAACTAAGAGTGGCTATACGGTGTCGGTACCGGTGGCATGGTTAAACTTACAAAATCTATAAGTTTCGTAAGAAAAAAATACAACTACTAAAAACATTAAAATAATTATACTGAGCCGTGTATAGCATTGTTGGATATTGTTATTTTACATAGTTCGATATAAAAGCGATAGTTGCGCTACAGGCAATCGGGACCCTGGACTCGGGAACTGACCCCGGAAATATTTCACTTTTAAAATCCGAGTCGGGTCACCTCCTTTATATTAGGATGAAATAGGTTGGTGTCACTACATCGTTGCTTACAGCATGTTCACAGCCACCTAGAATCTTGGATTTGAGTTAAGACTGGGTTTATATTGTATAGGAATGCGTCCTGGGTTTATATTTCCATGGAGAATTGTTACCGAAATCTATTTTCCGGGGGTGACACATTTCTGAAGACATTTTCTCAGTGATTCTGATTTGTGATATTCTGCAGAATCACATCTACGAATGGGTACGCGATCACCGCGTCCACCACAAGTTCAGCGACACCGACGCCGACCCCCACAACGCGTCCAGAGGCTTCTTCTTCTCGCACATCGGCTGGCTGATGGTCAGGAAGCACCGTGACGTCATGGTGAAAGGCAAGAAGGTGGACATGAGCGATCTGGAGAAAGACCCGATAGTCGTCTGGCAAATGAGGTGAGAATTCAAAAGTTATTACACATCTGATTTAATGTCAATTCAATTCAATTTGATATGCATTTTATTCACACTTGATACATGAAAAACGTGATACAAAAATACAAAATACATAATAGTAATACACATTTAGATGTGTGAAGCCCGCGTAAGGATAATAGGCCTATACCTTGTGTGCGGGCTAGCTGATATACAAATAATAAAATAATAAATTCAGCAGACAAGCATATACATATATATGAGAATATACATATACACATTTAGAATATTTATATATCCACGTTTTTTGTGATAGTTTGTTGGAAGTTAATCGACTGTTAATTGTCGTCTACTTCGGTCAGTTACCTGTGCTGTGTTATTTTTTTGACTGAACAGGCGGATAGAAGGATAGACTAACGAAATATTCAACGAATTATTTCAATTCAGCGCCAGGGCCCGGATACACAGAGTCCTATCTTTATAGGACGTCTTACTCTTAAGTTGGGACCATTTTACTGAGTTAGGACCAATATTGGTCTAAAGTTGGGACTATTTCACTGAGTTTGGTGTTACATTTATCAGGTATTAGTTACTTAGGTAGAGGTATATATAACTAGTAGCCTACTAAAACTATCAGACCCAGTTGTACAAATGTTCGTTCCGGCTAAAATAACGCAATCGTTGTGGCTCCATAAAATCACATAATTCAAAACAATTTGTCTTCAAAGTTAAAAGATTCAATTTCGTTAATCAATTGATCACACACGATTTGATACGACTCTTTCTCGACATGCCATTATGGTCAATCATTGCAATCAATCTTCAAAAATGGAGCCATGGATCCAAGGCAATATTCTTTCTTTAGTAATCTGACAAACCATGAATAGGTAGAAAGATGTGCTAGCTTTTACTAATTTAATTATGTCCCCGAAATGAAAAACTGTCATAACTCCCAATCAAGAATAATTACACTTATTGGGACGAAAGTGATTCATTTTTCTGTGCGACTTCTACTCTCTGAGGTGACAGCTATTCGTCATTGCACTTTTATTCAAATTAATTATCTCTCTCTCTCTCTCTCTCTCTCTCTCTCTCTCTCTCTCTCTCTCTCTCTCTCTCTCTCTCTCTCTCTCTCTCTCTCTCTCTCTCTCTCTCTCTCTCTCTCTCTCTCTCTCTCTCTCTCTCTCTCTCTCTCTCTCTCTCTCTCTCTCTCTCTCTCTCTCTCTCTCTCTCTCTCTCTCTCTCTCTCTCTCTCTCTCTCTCTCTCTCTCTCTCTCTCAATTGAACATGGAGGGTTACTGACATATAAGCTTATACATATGCTATATAGTAATCATGTTAACAAATATAGTAATCAAACTGATCATATTGAAGTACAGATATAGTAATCAAGGTTCAATGTACTGAGGCTTATGCTGCACATGCACATGCAGCACGAGAGCATATATAACTTGTATCCACAAAAGAGAAAAGTTCTCTATCAACAGAATAATGGTAAGCACTTCAATTATCACATGAACTCAATGCAACTTTTGAAGTTTAAACTGTTTTCGAAGATGTGGATTCGTTTATTATCGTAAAGTTCGTCCTGAAAAATCATAGTACCCTGAAAATATCACTGTCGTACAAATAGCAGTGATATTTGTGTTTGTTGTGTTGGAAGACGACATACTTTCGTGGATAGAAGTTTGAAAGTTGATTACAGTTTTAAGGGGCCACTGAAAAATCAGAGCTTACCAGGTTATCTCGATTATAGGGTATAGATAGGGTATTTTCTGAGCAAACCACGTTGAGTCAAATGGTGACCACAAACGGCGTGAATATGAAATGTGGTGCGTAATCATTTTTTTATTCTCTTTTAAACAACACCAAATCGCTGAGCATCACTTTCACTTCAACATAGCCACCGAGACGCGTGGCCGAGTGGTAAAACACAGAATCGTCATTCGGGAGACCGGGGTTCGATTCCCGCCATGGTCGACCATCCTGACAGGGGTTTTTCGTGGTTTCCCTCTGTCGTTCAGGTCAATACTGGGATGGTTCCGTAACAACAGGCCACGACCGACTCCTTCCCACTATCTAAAACACCTAATAAAATAACCTTTCATCTCATCATCCCATCATCTCATTCATCATCCACCGACGCCAATAGATCGTAGCCATAAATATAGTGCGTCGTTAAAATCCAATATAAAAAAAAACTTCAATAGCCGCATTCAACCGGATGCCAATTCAGCCAACTTTACGCAGGTGAACAGAGAAGTGTCTGATCGAGATTACATGCTCACCAATATTATGTATATTTATACTTCTGGTGATACTGTGACTCGCATTTCTCCAGTTGGTCAATACAAGTTACAGGGACACTGTTCGTGTTACACTGTTCGTGTTGAACTGAAGGTCTTATGAAAAGCAGTATAGGAAAGAAGCGGGCGCAAATTGTAACAATGACATTTATTAAAAGTCATATTGTTGTTATTTTGTTACTACATTTCACCAGGAATTTTGGATCTTAGAAGCGCATTCTGTTGTTACATTTACTGTCGAATAGGAAAAATCATGAATGTAGAAGTGGACATAAATAACTATGGTAAAACGCAACAAAAGTGATGTGAGATGCGCGCTGCAGCATCGTATCAATAAATCGATGAATAGATAAATAAATATCTCAGTGAACTTGAGCGTATTAGCAGAGTAAGGACCTCTTTATATTGTGGCACTTTGATTGTTTCACCTATTGTGTTATCTATTTTATCTATCGATCACACTACAATCAAAATTTGATCCAAAATATATGTTTTTAATTCGTTCTCAAAATTTGCAGGTACTGTGTGTACTGAAAATTTTATGATAGTAATGTATATCATAGTCGTGTTCAAATTCAATATCCATTTTAATTTTCAATTCAAGATATTTTTCAACAATCATTTTTTTCAATTTCGAAAATATTTTCCACGAAAACGGTCCTCCCGATTCCTCTCCCCAAAAACTAGACATTTCAATTCTATGATGAGGATTACGTCTTTAAAAATGTTGAATCAAAATAATTATACAAGTGAGCACTATGTATAGCGTAAGTACG
The DNA here is from genome assembly GCA_964007535.1 of Brachyptera risi. Lineage (NCBI taxonomy): Eukaryota > Metazoa > Arthropoda > Insecta > Plecoptera > Taeniopterygidae > Brachyptera > Brachyptera risi. The sequence continues at coordinate 17,256,242 of OZ023328.1, read as the reverse complement.
CTCTCCTTGTTTCCAGAACGTACTTGTTCTGGACCCCACTGCTCTGCTTCGCCTTCCCCACCTGGGTGCCGGTGTACTTCTGGGGCGAGGCGCCGTGGGTCGCCTGGTACGTCGCGGGCATCATGAGGTACACGCTGTCGCTCAACGGCACGTGGCTCGTCAACAGCGCGGCCCACATCTGGGGCATGAAGCCGTTCGACAAGTGAGTCGCTTGGTTCTTCGCTACCTTCAAACACTTATAAGCTGGACTTCCACGAAAGCGGAATTCGCTGCGAGAATTAGCAAAGCGGATATTTTAGACGCTATGTTGGAAATACGGCCAATCAGTGACGAGAGCGGCGCGGTTTCTGAATGTTGAGTCCGGCCCAACTTTCCTACCGCTGAGCGAAAGCGGATCTCTAACCGCTTTCATGATAGGGTAGCTACATAGATGCATTTTTTATTCAGGAAAGACGCATGACACCACCTGGCGCTATAATATGTTGAAAAATTTGTTCAAGTGAGGTTTAAAACATCATCTTCCTACCTTCATTTCGAGTTTTATGTACAATCGCCGGGTTTGTGCTCGCATCCAGAACGAGACATCAAGACTTTGTAATCAGGAGTGCCAGAAGGTCCACTTCTTAGCTGCCCCTATCTACAAGTGCAATGGCAATACATGAGATGACCGACTGTATTTGGTCACCAGTTTCCTGCTCCCTATTTGCCGAGGATCTTGCAATCTTCTGCAAGTGTACAAATCTTGAAATTGCATCAAGACAAATCCAGATGACAATAAATGAACTACATCAGTGGGCAGATCGAACTGGCTTCTTTTTTTCACTCACTGACCCGAATTGCATGTATTTTCATCGCTTGTGAGGACTGCACCTTAACCCAGATATATTCCTAGGTAAAGAGCCCCTCTCTTTTTCACAAAGTACCAAGTTATTAGGCGTTACATCCGATGTTGAATTGAACTGGAGAGCCCACATGACTCGATAAAAAAACTGTATCAAACCTTTGAATCTCTTGCGATATCTGAGTGGCAACAAATGGGGAGCAGACCGAAGAAAATGCTTTGACTGTATAAGTTGACCCTTACCGCGACTGCCACTAAAATAATGTCTTAAGTCTGGCTAGCTCCAAGAGGCTAGGTCTTTGATTGGATAATGTTCTTTAGGAAAGCTAAATACCATGACAATACGAGATAATATCATAGTCACGGTCTCTTAGAACCCAAAAATGTGGCCCATTCTTAGCCCACCTTGAAAGCAGGGCTATGATTCTGTGCTGACAACAATGGAAATACACAAATACTGGACATACTGCCATGGTAATTAACTCTTTTAGTAAACAGAAACCAATCACAGTCCTGGTCTCTTGGAGCGAGCTAGGCCTAGGGCGTTATTTCAAGTGGCAATCGAGATAAGGCTTCATAGAGCTAAGTACCAAAGCAACATATTCAGTATTTGTGTATTTCCATTGTTGTTGGCTCAAAATCCCACAGCACTGCTCTTGAGGTAAATAGGTCACATTATTGCGTTCCAAGAGACCGTGGCCCTGTTATTATCTCGTATAATTATGGTATAGCTATCCTAGAGAACGTGCTCCAATCGAAGTCCTTGGTCTTTTGGAGCTGTAGCTGGGCCTAGGACGTTAGTTTGAGTGGCAGTCGCGGTAAGGGTCCCTGTCCGTTCAAAACTGGTTTTTCTTCAAGGTCTTCAACAATCTTTGTGTTCGCATTTCATCTAATCCACTTTCGTAATTACCTTCTAGAAACATTAACCCGGCCGAGAACAAGTTCGTCGCGGTGGTGGCGTTCGGCGAAGGTTGGCACAACTATCACCACGTCTTCCCGTGGGATTACAAGGCGGCCGAGCTCGGCAATTACCGCATGAACTTCACCACCGCCTTCATCGACTTCTTCGCGCGCATCGGCTGGGCTTACGACCTGAAGACGGTGTCCGAGGATATGGTGCGGAAACGTGCGAAACGCACAGGTGACGGAACGCATCCGAGTCTGCGGGAACCGCATGAGCATGGCAGTGAGCATCATCATCATGAGGAGGAGAGTATATGGGGGTGGGGAGATTTGGATATGGCAGAAGAAGATATGCAAGATGTACAAATAGCTAATAAAGGGGATTGATAGGTTTTAAGATGAATGTAAGTTATGCTATAATGTGTATGAAAGTTTGTGATGTTGATTATTATTCGATTTAGCGAGATATGAGTTTTTATGATGGTTTTTTATGATAGTTTTTCTAATTTGGTAGAAACATAGATTTTCATGACACTTACAAAACTGTATACATTAGAATTGGGTCTGATAGACTATAATAAGTTATTTTGCCCAGTAATATGAATCTTGAAAAGTAAGTTTCTTATGTATAGGCCTACATGAGAAAAACGCTTATGAAACATTTTATTTAATAGTCGAATGAGCTTTTTTTTCAATCTCACGGACTGAACCTATTCACGTGGAACTTTTTCTAGGAATTTTTCTAGAAATCTCCTGACTTTGAATTTTATTGTTTCTGTTATCAACCGATCTGATATATTTTGAGGAATTGATGAACGAAATTTTGAAGCTAACAGAAGAACAACTTTGCGAAAAAATGAAAAATATTTTTGTATCCACAAGAAAAAAAATTGAGAGGTTGTAAAGAAACAGTGACTGGCATATTTCACAAGTTCCATCAAACTCTAGTGAGGGATTTCAAAACAAAGTTCAAACCAAGTTCAAAACCATCCACATAGATTGCTATGACATTCCATAATAAATGTATTGCTCTTACCATAGAGTTATAAGCATAAGTAATAATATAACTTAATGCACATACAACGTAATGCTGCGGTTTTGTAGTAAATACATGTGTACATGTCTTTCTCACGTATACGTTTAAGTCTTCAGTAAGTTTCTACAAGTTCGTAGAGTCCTATCTTCAATTGAACGAGCAAATCGAAGATTAATTTTCACTGTCGGGTCTATTCGAAAAAAATGAACATGTTTTTTTTTTCACGCTTCACATGTCAAACGGGGAAAATAAGGTTGATAGAACTAGGCATACGTCATATGTGTCGTCATCTAACTCGATACTGTATAGTTTTGAGACGCAATCGGTTGCACCACTTTTGGGGAGAATAATTTCGAAATTTTGATAACCCCGTTAAGAATAATCCAGAGAGAAGAGAAAAATATTGGAAAATATTTTCTCCGAATGAATTCAAGCTTTTCCGAATTTAAAAACACGAATGATATACACATTACTCCAAAGTTAATTATAATTCCGATGGTGGCATTCCAAATATAAAAATTGGTATGGATTTTTTTTCACACCTATTAGAACTAACCGATTTGAAGATTATCAATAGATATAGCTAATCAAATCGTGAACCAATTGTAATTATTAATAACTGAAACGGGTAGGCAGTGAGTTGATACATCAAATCGAAAATCAAGAAGTGTTCACCGTTACCATGTTTCCAGCATATATGAAATCTCGCTCATTTTACAGTTCACATATTACGCGTTTTCCTAGTAGTTCTAATTTGGTAGATATATTATTTGGACCCTTATTTCTACCAACTCATTATTCTGTTATAAATATCGTACAAAAGTCATCATCAAAAAACTGATTTCTCGCTGTATGTTTTTGTATCAATGAGTAGTCATAGGCCTATAATACGAAGTATTTCAATGTTACTGTATGCCATGTATCATGAAATTGTACATATGATGAGGATGAGGATTATAAAATGTATTTTATGAGGTAAAACAGACAAAGCGCGTATATGAATCAATTATTTATCGGAATATATGTTAATACTGAATATCAAAAGACTACAATACTTTTTATATAAATCAAAGTAAAACTTATTCAAGACTTTTTTTTAGCTTGACACAAAATATGAATACACAATTTTGGCCAAGGATGACAAGATAAATAATATTTCGCAGGGTTGATTGTACCACCTCAAAGTGGATATTTTATAGTACGCATAGCAAGCCGTATTTATTTTGTACTGAGTGAATGACCAATGAGACTATCAATAATATTGATAACACATTCCATTAGATTAAATCAATTCTGAATTCGAATAGGAGGTATACGGACCACTAAGAATCAAAACATCTCAAAAATTATATTTTTAATCAGTACTCAATTAGGATTTGGTATAGGCCTAATTAGATGGTTAGAAAATCATACAGAAATAGAACAATCAAATTGTCGGTTAGAAATTCCTACCATTACAAGATCGAACAGAATTGAAGTGAAAATTAAATTAGGCTATAAACTATCCATAACTTGAGGATGATTACATAAATTAATATGAAGTTCTGAATGTGTATTCAATTCATCTCGTTGAATCTTCGAAAGTGTCCATCGGAATATGGATCGCGAATAACTAAAAAATTTATCCAGTTGAAGAAAATGTGTTTTTTAATTGTTATGCAATTTCTTATTGTTCGTATTTATATTTTCCATTTTTATCACGTTTTATCAATTACTTCAACTTTGAATACTCTGTTTTAAAACCGTTGTAATTTTCCGTTATTCAATATTTCTATATATAATATAAGTTATAATATCTTCAATTTTACTTATTCAAATATAAGAAAAGGCCAAAGAGGGTCAGTTATTTGTAACAATAAAAAATGGAATTTTCTTCGGAAAATACGAACCAATTGAATTATGCAAAGATGAACTTCTTTGCTCATAACAGGACGGTACGTATATTGATTAGCCTCATTCATACTATAGTGTATTACTTGAATAGTTGTATTATCTGACTCTAGAAGTGAATTGTATTGCCAGATTATATATAATTAAGGCCTATATATCATAATATCTCCATTATCTAGTGATTGGCAAATCGATATCCTGAAATCCTTGCCTGATAAACCACCAAACAATGTCATACACCAAGCTTGCTCCTGGAAACTAGAACGTTCGTTGATTGGCTACGATTAGTAAATAAGCGATAGTTACTATGGCAACCCGTCTTTCAATGCAGAGACGTCAAGCATGGGTAGGCAGGATAGGCGTGAGGATATGGAAGATAATTTCATCACGACCAAAGCGGCACAACCACCTTTCGAAGGCGGCGGTGCCTTTCATTTCTCTGAATTTTTTTCACATTTTAGCAATATTTAGAACAAAGAAGGAAAATTTGTGTGTATTCTTAATTAAATTTTTAAGAATGATTTCGTTCTATCAAAATGAACTGATGACACTTACCATTTGAACGAAATGGCTTCGAATTGTTCAATAATTGGTTCAACGGTTCAATAAATTGTATTGTAAGTTTGCTCTTTAGCAAACTTATTGATTCGCATTATTGATATTGCATTATTGATTCAGTCCGAGTCTTAAATAGTATTGCAGAACGAGCCAAGCCTAGGATATGAATTCTAAGTGGTTTATTGGGTGAACTGGGTTTATTATCAAGAGATCAATGGATATAAAAGGAATATCGTGACTGACAAATTCGCTGGATGATTAAAAAACTAGACGCTGTGTTTTGTGTTATAAATAAAGGTTATGTTGAACTATATGTATAATTGACCCATGTTGAATAATAATAACATTTTTTGTTACAAATAAAGATCATGTTGAACTATAATTGATCCATGTTATAATGTTGTAATCCATGTTGTAATTTCAACATTTACGTACGCCTACGCCTATATATCACCGTCACAAAACTCAGGTAAACACTTGATAACTATTGTAAAACTGTGTCCGACGTATTAGGACAATTAGATTGATTCATATTTACGACTCATTATAATGATACCTAATATATATTGGCGTGGATGAATGAATGAGATGCACGGTTATTGCATTGTGCGTTTCAAAACACCTCGGTAAAGATGTTATACCACGGGGGAATCGAAGCCCGGTCTCTTGAATGACGGTTCACTGTGTTAGCGACTGAAGCACTTGTCTGTTGATATGTAGGATTAGGATGATTCTTATAGTATCACATCATAGACGAAAGATATACTACCAAGACAGCTCACTCTAATGGCTAAACAAGATTAAATCCTCTCGCACACTTCCGTTCCCATCGCATTCAATTTATGGTCGCCACTAAACAAACGGCTGTGGTAACTGCTGGGTAGCAGCACTGTCCAGCATGCCTTTAGCGCTTTCTAGCGAACTTCATTGGTATTGGATAAAAGGGTTTTATCTCTATAGATATTATTTTCAACGCTGTACATGAAGTTCTTGTTTGATTGTGTTGTGTTATGAAAAAAATGGGAAATAAAGCACTCACTATTATTATTTATTACATGTGTTACAGGCAAGGGGATTAGAAGAGAGTGGTGATTAATTATGATGAGGGATAGAATTAGGGCCGGTTTTATTTTGACATTGCTTGACATATCTATGGGTATTACACCTTTCGTCTATAGTATCATATCAAATCCTATATGAAATATAAATTTCAAATTATCAAGTACACGATCCAAGATTGGTCTGAAAAAGATATGTATTTATAAAGTTAGTTGACAAATTTTCACCAAGACAAAACGATGTTGGTAACTGTAGCACTAGAAGATTATTCTGGTATAAGTGCCCTCGGTTGCTCTATCAGCTGAGGGCTGAGGCACCACTTCAGAAACTAAAGTCACCGTTGGACGTGGGTTCGAGTCCCGCATAAGGCATGTGTTTTTGTAAACGTATTTTCACTTATCATCACTTCATAGTTTCATAATCACCATGCTCATTCGTACCCCCGTGTAATCTTTGCTTACTTTTGAACTGTTTTCGCAAACCTTGACAAGTTCCACTATTGGATGGTTCCACTAATATACTGGCTAGATCGAATTCTTGTAATCGCCAGGTATACACTCGTAGTCTTGAAAATGCTTTTTTCCTGATTTGAAATCGAAATTAAAAACTACGCATTTTCAATCGCTAATTTTTAATAAACCTTGTGTGGGTTGACTGTGTGAATATTGTCTAGCTAAAAGCCGTGTAAATGTCAGTTAATTTTCTTCATGATTCATCTTGAAATGGCTTGATCGACCACTTTATGCGACCGCCAGTGTAGTCCTGAGTCGTTCAGCTGACTACGTGCCGATGAGTTTGGTTGACATGGAAGCTGGCGCTAGATTGTCTGCCAGCGCCAGACAAGGTCTATGAAGAGATGAATATACAGACTATTAACCACTGGCCAACAATACTAGAACCCTCGCAGTCATACAAATAACTTCTCTGTCAAACATCATATGTCAGCTCCTACTTTAGGGTATTGTCATACTTTAGAGCATTGTTCAAAATATATCACAGCTTGGAAAGAAGAAACAAAAATAGTGGTCAATGACCTGTGAATAAAGAAATACACTGCAGTCGATTCCCGAAATGAAGATATTTATAGTCATGTATTTTACTTTTACATTGTGGTCACGGAAGCGTCTTCACTTGGTCACAAATTGGTTTATTTTGTTTCCGTAACAACCCCACCAATAGCTAGGCTATACGGGGGTACGAATGAGCAGGTGATAATGAACTGTATGATGCGATGATAAGTTTTTTGTTTTTCTATATTGAGCTTTAACAACGCACTATAATGATGACTAAGATATATTGGCGTCGAATGATTGATGAGATGAAGGCTTCTTAGGTATTGGGAAGAATGGTGCGAAGGAAGCGGTCGTGGTCTATATTGTAGGAACCATCCCGGCATTAGTCTAGACTACAGAGGGAAACCACAAAAAAAAACTGTCAAGATGGACGATGGCGGGGATCGAACCAAGTCCAATATGCCCCTTCACCTCCCGGATGTAATGATAAGTGAAAGGACGTTAACAATAGCCCATGCCTTATGCGGGACTCGAACCCGACGCTCGATCTGACTTCAATTTCTGAAGCGGTGCCTCAGCTGACTGAGCTGCCAAGGGTGGCTAGATTAATAATCATTTTATCAAATTTGTTTTCATTTCATTCAGAAATTGACCGACTATATGTGTGTATGTGTGTGTGGGTGTGCGGATGTGTGTATTACAAAGGGGATGCCCCCTTTTTTAAAGTGTACCTTTCTACCAAAACTTGTGAATCCATCAATCTTGATCACACTCCCAGATAACCAATTAATTGATATCCATTTCACTGTCGAATAACGTGAACATATTTATTAATTTGAAACCAATTGCATTATAACAAGAATATATAAGTACACATTCAAACGGTGGATATTAATAATATTTGGCTATTTCTACCTGCCGTGTACGGATCATTATACATCCCACATTTGTCGAATAAAGAATACGGTATTTTCTCTTAAAACTGATGAGCTTTTGTCAGTTTCCTTTGAAGTTTCCACTTAGATTGCGCCTATACAAAAGAGTATAGCAACTAACCACCACTCATATTCTACCTAGTAAACTGGTTAGGGGAGGTGGTGAGTGATTCTTTTAGGGTTGGTACAACGTTTCAGCAAATACTATAATATGTTTTCAGTCGAAGATTTCAAATCATAACCATTGCAAATATTGTCAAGTAACAGACACCACTAGACACCAAAGAAAGACATTCAGTTAGTGAAAGGAATATTAAGTAGTTATATAATTCTTTTATTAATTTAAAACTATACATTATAATTGTGCGTGTTTTGAGTTTTGAGAGTTGTGAAGTAATAATAGTTCATCAGTCGTTATTCTATGTGCTCAATGGATCGGCTAAATTGGTTATTAGTAATAATACATATAGTGACACTAGTGGACGCAAGGTACGTATACAATGGTGTATTATCTTCAAGGGCTTATTACATATAGTTGTGAGAACTCAAAAATAATTGTTGAGCTAGTTTATAATTTGTTGATGTGAGAAAAAAATTTCAAGATGTAGAAACATGAGTGATAACGGTTTAATTTGCAAATTATTGCTTGATAATTGATATACTAATAATTATCAGTAGGTAAAATCAGCTCTGATACGAATAATTATATATTTTTATTTGTTGATCAACGACTCACCTTACTGATTACTAAGATCTATTGGCGTTGGGATGTATGAGATGATAGGATTATGAGATGAAAGATTATATAATTGTGATGTTTTTGGATAGTGGGGAGGAGTTGGTCGTGGCCTCTTGTGAAGGAACCATCCCAGTATTAAGCTGAACGACAGAAGGAAACCAAGAAAAAAATTGTCAGGATAGTCGACCATGCCTGGAAACCAACCTCACTCTCTTGAATAACGGTTTAGTGTGCTAGCCACTCGACTACTCGTCTCAGTATAATTGTACACATTAGGTGGCCTACAAAATAATTATGAATAATACACACCACAATTTTTCCAGAAGTATAATTCGAAGGCTGATATACAATATAAGTATAATCTATGATAAAAAATCGAGGAATTACCGTATATACATTTTCACGAGTCAATATCATTCCTGTTACTAACAATTAGTGCAGTCAAAAGTCACTTCCATCATCGAAAGTCAATGCTTCAACTGAGAATGCAATACTGTGCGGTAACAACGGCAGTGTTATCCATAGTGCGGAAACTTATTTGATTACAATTAGAAACATGATATAAATAAAGTAATGGATGAAATGTATATAAGAACTATCATGATTTTGGAAACGTGACAGTATATTTAGAATTAAATACCAACAAACTGTTTTCCATTTTTCAACAAGTAATTTAATTTTGTCGATTTTTTCTCTCAGCTCTTCTATCAACGCTGTATCACTATCATTGAGTTCGTATAGGCTTCTGTCACGTAACAAATGACAAACAATCGTTACCATAGCAATTTACAGCGAACTGGTGGACTACCAAACATTCTGATTGGTCAATTCCAACTGATGGACATTGTTGTCTGCCATTTTCAACAATTAGTGACGTCACTTGACAGAAGCGTATAGTAGATAGGCTACTATACAAACTCAATTACTGTACGTTTATATCGTTCTCTTGATCAGTATTGGGCCTAATTTTATTTCCACTGCTTGCAGATCCTGGTATTTGAAACAAATCAACGTAGCAAAGGTGAGTGAGTGTTTGATTCTTCATGCAATTATTCGTAATCTCTGTCCGATTCGTTGAAATTGGATATAAACACGGAAAAATACAAATAAATTAGTTGATCTATGAGACTGAAATAAGAAAATAATAATAAATAAGAACTAAATTCAAATCCAAACTGTAAAAAAAATATCAAAAGTAAGTTAGGACTCCGATGGGAAAGTTGCTAAGTTATGGAAGTTTGAAGTTAATTGAACAAATTCAAAATTATGATAATGGTGCCATTTTTGTCTGTATTAACAATTCCCGAGAAGAATGATTAAATCACGGATTACCTACTAGTAGTATATCGTTCATTCTTGAAGACAGGGCTTTTTAGAAGTTCAATCAAATAGATTATCATTTAATTTGCAATTTGTTATTGAACACACGTGGCAAATGTCCACATTGAAATGAAAAAAAAATCAAACAATGAAATTGATCACTGACCTAAGAAAACAATATATATATATATATATATATATATATATATATATATATATATATATATATATATATATGTATATATATATATATATATATATATATATATATATATATATATATATATATATATATATATGTATATATATATATATATATATATATATATATATATATATATATATATATATATATATGTATATATATATGAAAAAATCAACACATTGAAGCTCATTCCATTCTCCAATATATCTGTTTACGAAAGAATATTTTAAAGTTCTTCCTGGCTTTTCTTGGTCTTATTTAGTACACCATCAGGGTCTCCTCTTTCTCGATATTGGGGATCTAGCTGTTTTTCTTCGATCTCGCTCCATGCTCCATGCCCATGTCCTGAATACGCTCTAATCATATTTCTCATCCTTGTTTCCTGTAACGAATCCCATCCCAACGCCTCAATAATTTCAGCGACACTCTCTGCTAAATTCTCTTAATTTATTATTTCAATACGGGTTCCTTTTTTCTCTCTTTTACTATTATCCAATTCCGCCTTCCTAATGTGCCCTCTACTTTTCTTGCTTTCAATCTTTGGATGCTGTCTTACTCCTCATCTGTCTATCTTCATCCCACACTACTCCAGCATATAATCCACTATGGGTCGTCTGGTTCAAATAAGGGTTCTCTTCAATTTCCTCGCTCGCCTCATAACGAAATTAAAATTTCTAATTGCTTTCCTTATTGCTTTCTTTATTTCTTATTGTATACATTTCTTATGATTTTGAAATAAATTCGATATTACATCTATCATTAACTATTACCTATTCTATTGGCATCGGAGTTCTCATAAGATTTTCAAGACTTCGATTTCATTTTTCTCGATTGCGCCTCAAAACTATGCAGTATCGAACAAGATCATGTATCATCAAAATGTATTCTCTCATTTGACCTGTGGAATCCGAACAAAGTAAAATATTCGTTTTTTATAGTATGGTAACATTGAGACTTCGCTTTGCTCATCCAATGACCCATAACCCCATCATCTTCCCATCACCTAAGTGGTTCTTCCATATAGTCATCGTTTAATCAATCTAAATATAAACACAAACTTCAGCTACCCAGCCCTAGCCACGCGAAGTACGCCCCGACGCAGAAAGCATATATCAGCAATGAGATCTTCGCCACTGACGAGCAGGAGACGCCGCCGACGTCGTCGATAATGCAGAGTGCTGCTCTTACCTCCAGTCTGACGATAGGAGCACAGATGGCGATCAGACAATGCCAGATTCGATTCCAGTGGGAGAGGTGGAACTGCCCTGAAAACGCATTCAAAATGTAAATATTATCACCATAATTGTATGCATGAAAGCAGATGGTCTAATATAAGTGAAAAACTTGAAAAACTTTTATCTGCGGCGGAAAATAATGGTCACAGACAGTGGTTGTTGAAGCTGATCTGTTTTGAATCATTAAAATGGGGCGGTAAGATCGCCCTTGTGGTGTCCCGTCCAAACGATCCCACTTTTCATCCATAGCCTTAATTGGGGAACAATGATTTTGTATCAAGTTTCGATGTTATCAAAATATATATATATATATATATATATATATATATATATATATATATATATATATATATACATATATATATATATATATATATATATATATATATATATATATATATATATATATATATATATATATATATATATATATGTGAAATCTAATTCAACTGATATAACTACTAATAAATACAGATAATAACCAATAATTTCAAAAAAGCTGTACAATTTGCAGTCAATTTCAATAAGTTAAATAATTAATACATCACCCTCGAAATCATATAGCTGTGGTACGTTTATGATATTTTGGACGAGGTTTAAGAAACTAAATTTCATTTTTCAATAGTTTCAAATATATTTGAATAGAATTCAAAAGATTATGTAATGACCGAACGTATTCACAATTATCTTTAGTGAAGTATATACGACCTTCTTCTTTCCTGTATACATGTATACATCTGATTATTTTCAAGTTGTGTGGTTGTGGTGAGACATTCAAGTGACCGGGGTTCGATTCCCGTCATGACTGACTGACTACCATCCTGACTGTTCTTTTCGTGGTCTTTCCTTGTCGGTCACAAGTGGATACTAGAATAGGATACTGGGATAGATGGATAGTGAGTCTCAATTCTACTATCTCAATACACACAGTAAAATAACGTCTCATTTTCCACTTTTCCACTCACCATTTTCAATTTACTAACCCAGCCTGATATTTACTAGAGTTATGACCGTGACTGCTTGACTTCTTTTCGAAAAAAGAATTGATAGGTTCTCAACACGATGTGGTGATATGAACTTATTTAGTCATAATATAAAGAAGGTGACCCAACTCCTATACTGATAACATGGAAGGCATTTGTGGTTTCTTGCAGTCAGTTCAGAGTCACAGGTTCCGATTGCCTGTCACGATTTAACAGATTCCCTTGATGTGAACTAGATGTAGATAAGAATGGCTACGGTACCGGTGGCATTGTTGCACAAAGAAAATCTATAATTATCGTAAAAAACAAATGCACAACTGCTAACATTATAATTATACTGGGTCGTATATATATATATAAAGCATTGTTGAGCATTGTTATTTTAAATAGTTCGATATGAAAGCGATAGTTGCGCTACAGGCAATCGGGACGGTGCACGGACTCAGATTCTGACCCCAGAAATATTTCACTTTCAAGACCCGAGTTGGGTCACCATCTTTATATTATGTTAAAATAGGTTGGTATCACTACATCGTGGACCGTGACTGCTGCACTTTTTTCGAAAAAATGATTGATAGGTTCTCAATATCAACAGACGACATTGTTGTTGTTGTTGTTGTTTCTAGAGGACGGAGAGATCGTCACGTGTCAACGCGTGAGATGTCTTACGTGACAGCAATCAAGGCGGCGGGTATCGTTCATAGCGTCACGAGGAACTGTTCGAGAGGAGATCTAGAAGGCTGTGGCTGTCATCCGAATATGATGCAACAGGTAGCATGGGCAACAGATATGATAGGTAAGACCAAACAGTTTGTACTATTACAATTCAGTACTAGAAGACTTTGAAGGCACAATTCCTCACCCCTTCGTTGAATTTTGTAAATGTATTGAATCATTTATTGAATAGTTAGTTCTATTAGCCATAAAATAATTCATTTCGACTTTGGAAAACAATATATAGGCCTATAGCTTGAATGATTTGAATGGGTGGCTCTTATATTATATAAGCTTTTTTCTGAATATGTAGTCAATCACAATATCAGCTTTCCCAGACTGTAATACAGAACTTTTTTTTCACCAAACTATTTTATTATCTTTTTGCTGTAGGGTCTATTAATTTGTTATATCTCAGTGATATAGGCAACTTCATATAGAGGCAGTGCAGAATCTTCGTTTTTTCCTGATAAAGAAATTAGATATAAGGTACTACACATGTATAGTCACGAAAGTTGAAGGTCGTCTACCAACACAACAAACACAAATGAAACCATTATATGTGTATTTGTGAAGTGTTATGATTTCAAAGAACGAGGTTTCGATTAAGACACGCAAATATATCCTTTCGAAATGTCTTTGAAGTTGCAGCGAAACTTTTAATTACCGCCGTTTTTACAATTATTGCGCGTGCATGATTGTTCGAAGGTCAGTATACCCCTAGCACCCCCTTTCGAAATTCTCAATGTTTGATAAAGCCAATCGTTTGTGCTACGTTTATGCTGGTTTGTGCCGTTAAAATTTTCTCTTGTACTTCCCTCCTTCTGCTCCCGAATTGCATTCCAAAAAAGCGATTTCGAAGTGCGCGATTCCGGGACAGAAGGAGGGTAGCACAAACGAAAATCTCAACGGCACAAACCGGCACAAACGGAGCACAAATAATTGGCGTAGTCAAATATTCAATTTTGTGGAGCGGGGGCTCACGTACCCCTAGCACCTCCTTTTTTGATATGCGATTCCATTGCAGATCGAGGGTAGTGTGAACGAAAATTTCAACGGCACAAACCGGCACAAACGTAGCACAAACGATTGACATAGTTGCCATCTCAAAATGACAAAAGGGAGTGCTGGCGTACCCTTAGCACCCTCTTTTTTGAAATGCGATTCGGGGGCAGGAGGGCAGCACAAACGAAAATTTCAACGGCACAAACCAGCACAAACGTGTATAGCACAAACGATTGGCGTCATGAAACATTTGAGAATTTCGAAAGGGGGTGCTAAAGTACGGACCTGTTGTTCGACATGTGTGACCTTGTGCGTAGGAGAGCAGTGGGCGTGGGGGGGCTGCAGCGATCACGTGGCCAAGGGCGAACACGTGGCCGAGCAGTTCATGACGTCATCCGAGAGAGGGGTGGACGCCTACACGTACGCGTATCTTCACAACAGTCGTGTGGGACGAAACGTAAGTACAGGGCAAGAGGCACAAACCCAACGGCATGCTTTATTTTTAAATTATCTATGTTGGGCTTAACGACGCACTGCAGTGATGACTAAGATCTATTGGCGTCAGTGATTGATATATGAGGTGGTGGGATTGTGAGATGAAAGGTGATTCTATCAGGTGATTAGGATAGTGTGAAGGAGTCGGTGGTGGTCTGTTGTTGAGGAATTAACCCAGTATTGATCTGAACGACAGATGGAAACCACGCGAAAACTCTGTCAGGTTGGTCCATGGCAGTAATTGAACCCCGGACTTCTGAATAACGGTTCAGTGTGCTGGCCACTCGACCACTCGTCCGAGTGAGACAGCATGTTTACCAGGACTCTTGACGCGACTACTACTTGAAATAACGTCCTGGCCTAGCTAGCTCCAAGAGACTAAATACTAAACATACACACATTTCGATTTTGATCGAATAAACCTTATTGTCGGTGCAGCGTTCTTGCAGTTTTACTTTTTATTATTGTTTTGTCTTTTGAAAGTTTTTGGCTTCCACATACCGCTTCAATTATCAACAATTTACGACGGGCTTCGGGGGTGGATTGCAGAGACAGAGTTTAAACCCCGACCTTCCTTAGACGCCGTCTAAGTGAGAAATTGCATTTCAGCCACAATGCAATTTCTTACTTAGACGGCGTCTAAGATAGGCCGGGGTTAAACTCCATCTCTGCAATCCACCCTAGGACTTTGTTTGGTAAATATGTATTAGACGAGCTAAGTACCATGGTAACATGTTCAGCCTTAGTATATTTTCATTGACTATTTTGATAAAGTAATATGACGTAATTGTGTTTATTGACTCTCTGCCGTTAGATCAGTATTTACATTTCTCATTTCAATGTCGTGTTACTCACGACGGGTCCCTCTACTCTGGTTATACATAAATATGTCCAAACTGAGATGTGTGGCCAAGAGGTCAATACACTGAACCGTCATTCAGGAGACCGGGGTTTGATTTCCGCCATGGGCAACCATCCTGACAGGAGTGTTTCGTCTGTCATTTAGGTCAATACTAGGATGGAACAACAGACCACGACCGACTCGTCCCCACTATCCAAAAACATCTAATTAAATAACCTCTCATTTTATCATCCAATCATCTCATATATATCATTCACCGACGCCAATAGGTCGTAGTCGTCAGTATATTGCGTCGAAACACAATATAAATAAATAAAAAATGAATGATTAAATGTCCGACACCCGCAATACAAATATGTAAGTTGAGTCATCTAACTGTTTGGCGTATTTCAGGCCGTACGACGGAGTGTTCGTAAAGCTTGTAAATGTCACGGCATTTCTGGCAGCTGCACAATGAAAACTTGTTGGATTCAAATGGGCGCTTTTCCAGACATCGGCGTCGAATTGATGCGTCGTTACAAGCGAGCTATCAGGTAATGCAGCCACGGTACAGGTCCATTTTATTACTAGGAAAACAACAGAAGCGCTGTTGGATGAACGATATAGCTATATTTCTATGAAATGTAATGGAAATCTAAACATGCACCTCGTGTTTTGAACAATCAAATCACTGTATTCCTGTTTCATTCATCACTGTAGTCCTTTTTCATGCATCACTCATTCTAATCGTTCCACAATTTGATCAGTTATACCTTTTGCTTAAATTCCTAATGGCATGGTTTCTTAATAGCTGTAAAAATCATTTTTTCTTCTATAAACATTGCTGTTCCAATCCATGTGAAACTTCGTGATAATGTGTATCATTATCATGATAAAATTCCATTTGATTTTGAATTTGTTCCAAGGAAATATTTGAAAAATATTTTTCTCATGGTTTATTTCTGGGGTTTTTAGAAACTTCGAAATGGGTTTCTCAGAAGTGGTACAACCGATTGCGTATCAAAACTATACAATATCGAATCATATTATGACACTTGGGTATGCCAAGTTTCAACTGAATTTGTACTTCAGTTATACCAGTGGAGCGCTAAAAAAGAAAGAAAAAATCCTGTTTTTTTAGTATACGGTGAAATTACGTCTTCGCTTCGCTTATGCAATTGAAAGTCACTAGCATATAGCTCCTATAAGCGTGATACCCTGTCCACACTATGTTCACTAACCGCTGTTAGTTCGTGACATTAACTAACTGACAGTCCACTAACTGACAAGAAACGCTATACCTGCGTTAACAGAATTGAGTTATGGCGTTTGATGTCAGTTAGTACTAAATGCGTTCCGTTGACACTATGTTGCACTTAGTGACTTAACATTGACTTGACGCTTAACGCTTAGTGGTTAGTGAACGCAGCATGAACCGTGTCAAAGGAATTTTCGGGAATTTAAAATGTCGAAGCCTTGTAATCAACATAATTAAATTGTTAAAAGATATATTACTTAATTTTTCTGAATTAGAAAGATTACCGAATAATGAAGTTGATTTTTCTTGGTTTTGAAACTGGAGACAGTTTCATAAAAACAAACAAGCTGCACTACATTAGCGAAAAATTAATCATTCACAACATTTTTTCAACATTTTCAAATCAAAATACAATTGAATTCCTCGTGATTTCAATGTTAAAAAATGAGACATTTGAAGTATTTCATTTCTCACATCTTCAAATCGGGACTGACAATTTCTTCAAATATCAAAATTTAGTGTATATATATATATATATATATATATATATATATATATATATATATATATATATATATATATATATATAATATAGTGAATAATTTATAGTGGTATGGTCACATGCGAAGGATAGACAGTGAACGAATACCGATGCGGGAATTTGAAAGGGGAACAGTCGGAAGAAAGAGGAGAAGAGGAAGACCAAGGATGAGGTGGGAAGAAGTGATAAGGTTTGATATAAAAGAAAAAAGAGAATCGTGGGAGAGAGTGAAGGATGAAGAGTGGTGGGACGATAGGGGAGAATGGAGAGAGCTTGTGGAGAGAGTGGAAGATGGAGAAGATAGTGAGGTGGTGGGGTGCCTGGCGAGCACAACATCGAAGTGATTGGTCAAATTTTGGCAGCCGTAGGTTGCCCCTAACCCGATTTGTAATTGGATATGTGAAAAATAAATAAAGATTTTATTATTATCATAATTATTCAACACAGTGATGTATCTCTGCCCTTACCGCGACTGC
>OZ023328.1:17223195-17233195 GCA_964007535.1 Brachyptera risi | reverse complement strand
ATGATAATTGACAGAATATAGTGAAAATATAAATGTAGTATAGAGAGATCATGATATGTAATACTTAAGCACAAGAAGAATAGATGTAAGCCTAGATGTAAACCGAAAAGTTTTTATAAATTTTGTTATTTTTACATTAACTTATGATTAATGGTAAGACCAAGTGGAGAAAAAGCAGTACTGTCTTATCTCATACTGTTCCAGCTTCTGATCGCAGAGTTAATGAACGAGTATTTGCCCACGTCTATTCTCGAGCTTCTTGTCATAAGCTTATTTGCGTGGTCTTTTCTACCATAATAAGTCGCTGGCTTTAGAAGGTCTTTTAATTCGATCCATCCTGCTTCCCCTAACATTATTTTATGTAGGCATCGAAGTTTATACATTTTTCTTCTTTTTTCCAACGATTCCCATCCCAATTGCATAATCATCTCGGTAGGACTGTCATGGTTATTGGCCATATTATATCTATTTAGCACCTTTCTAGCAGCCCTGCGTTGAATCAGCTCTAGTGCACTAATTTGTGTTGCTCTATACGGGTCCCATACTGCACTAGCATATTCAAGTACAGGTCGGATAAGTGTTAAGTATGCTTTTTCTTTAACTATGTTGCTAGCTCCCCTGAGGTTCCTCATAACAAAGTTCAAGTTTTTATTAGCCCTTCTTATGACTATGCTAATGTGTGCTATTTTATGATAAAATAGGTTGGTATAACTACATCAAGCCACGTTTATATTGTGATAAAATAGGTTGGTACCACTACATCGTGCTGTAATATGACTTGTGCTTGACAGAAACCTTGCTGTTCAACTGTTCAACAGGTTGGCCCGGAACACGTGATCGCGGTTGCAGCAAGAATCGCGACAATGACAGCGAAGCGACGACCTCCGAGCGACGCAGTTGCCGCACCCTTTGCCGCTCGTGTGGCTACCAAGTCAAGCGGGTGAGGCAACAAGTGGCGTGGCGTTGCAATTGCAGTTTCAAGTGGTGTTGTAAAGTCAAGTGCGACACTTGTACGAAAACTGTAGAAAGATACTTCTGCGTCTAGCAATTTTTATGGAGTTTCGTTATCATGCCCGAAGACATATCGCCTGTCTAGTTTTATCATGGTCGAAAGATAAAGATATAAACTATATATCTATACTATAGTTCATTGTGTCGCCGGTGCGTTACCGACCACCCTTGAGTTCGAAAATTACTACTTCTAAGTAGTGACTAGAAAACTAACTATAACCTCTCAATTAAATCCAAGACTTTCAGTAAAGTAAGTTGTACAGAGGAAGTAGAAGAGGTAGTTAGAAATAGTAGTGTCTTGCTATACCCTCATGGTAAAATGAAACCAGAAACTCCCTATACTCACGTCCATTCCCCTCGTCGATGTCTGTTATTAGTCTAGCGTTCCGAACACCAGGCAGCGCGACAAGCAGGTTGGCGATAGCCAATCACAATGCAGCACGGTTATCGCGCCCTCTATCTGTAACTACAACTTCATGATGAGGCATATGAACGGGACTGGAAATGAAGTATTGTGCAGAGAAGTGAGTTTTATTTCAACATTGCATGACAATTTGTTTTAGTATCTTTCGTCTATGATTTTATATACCTTTCTTTTCGTACACTGGCTCATGTTGAGAAAGGGAATGGCAAGGCAAGGCAATGCAGTGTTTTGTATGTCGGTAATAGATTAGGGATAAAATTGTGGACTCACCTAGCTGTGTAGATGGCAGATGTATATAGAGCGGGCGTTATGTCGGCGGGCAGGGTGCCTAAAAAAAAAAAACGTTTTCGTCTAAATAGAAGGCCCTGAGAATTATGTCCTTATTTCTAGCCATATGAAGATTTATTGTTCCACTTTTGAGATAATTCTGTTCAGCCGTTCTTACCCAAGTGATGATTAGTGCACAACTTGAGTAAAAATTAGCGGATTAAATTTGTTATATTCGTTATAAATATACGTTATTTTTGTACCTCGATTAGTGATCAACTAATTGATATTTAATCCTCATTTAATACAAACGACTCGAAGAGCAACAAAATAATTCACGTTTTGATTATATGAGGAAAAACAGTAATGGATTCATGCCTCGCAATATTATATTTGTCAAAATCATTTTTGAGAAATAAGAACAGTAACGAAAATCAGATTGAATTCACACAGAAAATATTTTCATTCAATAATATGTAAGATATATAATAATTATACGATAATTAACTTATAATCACTAAAAATATTTTAAAAGTTAAAAATTGTTGAGAATTATGTTTATATAACCTACATGCAGTAATTGTTTTGAGATAAGAATATAATATCAAACGTAGAGCATATAGTCAAGTGGCAAAATAATAGTAATCACTCATCTCAGTAGCATAATTATCACATCTTTGTTATTAGCTCTTTGGACTGAAGTTTTAAATACAATGTGATACGTTTTAATTTACTGAATTTAATTACCTTATTATTTTGTTGTTATATTTTCCGTAATGAAGTTAGAATGATAACACCGCGCAGTATTAACTATAGTGATAAAAATAGTATTCGTATAATATAAAACAATTGAATTCAAGTTTATTGGCTGACTTATCGATACTATAGGCTATCTATAAGAAGTTGAGAAAGCTAAGAAGCTAAGAAGTTGCTATAGCACAACTGAATCACAAGCCAATAGAGAAATTTGAAATTGTTCAAAAAGCTAGTTCCAAAAGCCAAACATTAATCCACTTAAATTGTAGCTATATACTTGAATTCACGGAAGAAGATGGTCGTCTACCAACATAAAAAGCAAAGATGTCACCGTTATAATTGTTTAACTATCATAATTTCATGGTATTTTCATTCTTCAGGACGAGGTTTAATGGTTTATGATAAACGCAACTGCATCTTTCAAAAGCGTGAACTCCTTAAGATTGTAGCGTGATTATGTAGGCCCAATTAGCGAAGTTATTTTTACATTCATCAAGTTGCTATACTATCGTCTTGTTTCTTGAACAGAAGTATAGAGTATATTTATTTGCTCTTATAAGTGTGTCCTGCGCATCACAATAGGCAACTACACGATATATTTGTATTATTTTATTTGATGACAGGCAAATTAAAATCAACGTATTACCGTTTTTCATTAAATGAAAACTAATTGCTATAAAATCACCCGCGCATATCTTTCAGTTGTTAACGCACGCGCTTTATGTATGTGATCTAGGAGGCAGCCGCTATCCAAAGGACCATTGGTCTGTCACCACAATATGCGGACGTTGTTGTTGTTGTTGTTGTTGTAGTTGTTGTTGTTGTTGTTGTTGTTGTTGTTGTTCTTGCGCGAGGCTCAAACTAACCTGAATAAACCGAATATAAGTTGCTTGGTTAACCCAATCTAAACTAAACTAACCTTATCTAACTAACCTAATGAAAAAACATCCCAAACTAATTTTATTTCTGAACTAAAACCAGTCTAAACCTACTTCCGATCTTGTGAATAGCCCTTTCGGATGCTGAAGGAAAGGACCTATTTTGGGTAAAAGTAAAACGCATCTAAAAGGACGAATGCCCTCCAAATTCGTGTCTCACGATATATATTCAGAATCTGGTCATTTTTCCCGAAAAAAAATCGTTTTTCTCATTCGTAGGCCTTTATAACATGAAACTTGGACGTTTTAGGAGCCTTTTTGAACCCCACTTGGGGTCAAATACCTCCTAAGAGATTCGTAAGACGCGCATACAGATGTCAATACTCATTGAGTTGTATCGATTCCAATAATCAAAACATATCGCGTACGTTATGAGGTGGCTCTTTTTGTCACTGTATATTGGGCTATTAACCTTATGGGCTGTGACAATCATCTTCAGTGCTCGTCAAAAGCACGTGTTGTAAATCGAATCAACATGTTTTGAGTGATTCCAGACGTATCGAGCCCACTGTTAATTTAAATTTGAAACTTTTTCAAACTTTGTAAATTGTTTTTGCCGTCATATTATCGAGTCTGTTGAAAATATCATTCGTTTTATGTATATAGATTGAAACTAACCATTGTATTAATTCAAAGACAAAAAATTTTTGAGAACTGTTGGTTAGTGGATTAAGCGACAGCTAGCTGTGATTAACTTAATTGTCATCACCCTTGGTCAACTAGGTTATTTTCGTACCTCAATTAATTGTTGGCATTGTAAATCACAGTGTATATTTAAGTGTTTTTGTTTTTCATCGTTCAAACTACAGATAAGCCACGTATGGCTTACTGGACGAGAGTTTAAACTGTTTTACATTATTGTATAAGCTAATTTGTGACAATTAAAAAAAAAGGTAATGTTTGAAGGACACTAGATTTTTACTAGATTTGATTGAATAATGGAGATATGTATTTCCCCATTTTTAGAGAAAACTAAAAAATCATCATCTCAATTTCAAAAATTATAATACATTTTTTGTCCTTCAGAGAACATGAGTTGTGGCGTAGACATTACCAATTCTATATAGAAACATAAACAGAATCGAGTAACGTCTGTCAGAAAAAGAACCAGGTCCTGGAGAACGAATAAATCAATTATAATTCCTGAAATTGAGATGATGATTTCCAGTTTTCTCTAAAATTAGGGAAATAAATATTGTCATTATTCGTTAAAATCTAATTTCAGTGCTGTAATTTCCTTCAACTATTAGTTCGTATAACCGGCTCTAACAATGGTGCTGTATGTGTTGTGCTACTTGAACTGAGAATCAATAAGTGTGTCAATACTTCATCAATCTTGTTTTATTTCACAAGAAAACCGATAATGATCACCTGTTGGAAGAGATGACAAGTAGTTTATTGGTTCAAGACATACTCGTTATGTAACAGAAGAGTCGACTCAGATGAAATGATTTGTAGACAGTTTATTTTATACACAGCAGTGGCGTAAATATCGGCGGTGCAAGCAGGGGCCCACTGAGACTGGCATAATTTGCTGAGATGATAATTTATAATTAATTGTTTCTAATTCATATGTTTATATATTGTTCTGTTCTATAAATGAGACTCAGTGCAGGTTCAATTTTATTAATTTAACCTGAGAGAACAAGATGGATTCATTTTGGTGATGTTGTAGACACCTTTGTAAAGCAAAAAGTAAGGCGAAGGAATTTTAATAGCAATCAATAAGTGAGTGAAATAATGTATGTGCAATAAATGGTATAAAAATTCAAAGAAAACTTGAATCACATCCATAATAAAATAAATTGGAAGCACACGAGTACTTTACGGGACTTCGCCAAATATGGAAAAAAGGGGGGGAGGGCCCAATTATACATTTTGCATTCCTGTCTCGTCGTGCCTTGTTACGCCACTGATACACAGGCTATTTTATTCACTTGTGCCAACGAGAGACGAGAAGACGGCCATCTATAGCAATATAACGAACACAAAATATTACAGTTATATTTGTATCTGCTGAGGAATTATTATGCTTTTATTATGATTTTTCAAGAAGGTTTACGATAAAAAATGCAATTGGATCTTTGAAAAATGTTATAATCTTGGAGTTACAGCGAGATTATTTAGTTACCGACGTGTTGACTGTTTACTCTTATTTAGTTGGTGCATATACACTAACCTTCTTCTTTCGTGGATACAAGTATATCTGAAGTGAGTGTAAATAATTTAAAGCCTCGAATCATGGACATTGAACACAATATATATATATATATATATATATATATATATATATATATATATATATATATATATATAAATTGAAGAGATAATTAATAATTGATAACAATCTTTATTAGATATTAGGTCTTATCAAGATTAAGATAATATAACAAAACCCAGATATACACAGAAAATTAAGCTTTCTGTTATTCAATAAATACCGTATTCTCTAATCCACTAAAAGCGTGCCAGGTTTAAACCTGTCACCGGCATGTCACTGTCATCTCTTATCTGGAACACTCGCGTTACCATGACTACCGTTCCAGACTTAATCATTTCAGAATTTACCAGCATTCTTGAGATCAATACCGTATACATTTTAATCTAATTATCTCAAAAATAATCTCAATATCCAAACAATAAGTGGGGTAAACGCATGCGTACAAAGACAACCCAAAAGATTACGTATACGAAATTCTTGAATATAGATACCTAATACGTCAGTGATAACTCAGTGTGAATTCGAACACAATGGGGTTCGGGTCAACGTTGAAGAAGCAGAAATACCTTGTGGGGGTCGGTGTTTTTTGCACCGGGTTTGCGATCGCCACAATTGTCCTCGCCGTCGAAGTGGCACGCCTCAATGGTGAACTCGACGACGTGATGGCCACGACGGTCACTCCAGAAACGACAACTGGAGGTTCGACAACTCCAGAACCGACAGAACCGTGGGAAAAAGACTATCGCCTACCTGCAGATACGATACCATTGACTTACGATCTAACTTTACATCCTAATCTCGTCGCAGGTACTTTCAGTGGTAAAGTTATCATAAGATTCCAGACGACGACTGTTGACAGGAATTATGTTCTGGTTCATAAGAAGTTTTTGAATATTACTAGCACGGCGATAGAGCATATTCACGAAACGGCGGGAACGCGACATGAGATTGCGGTTACGCCGTTTGACTATGAGCCGAATGAGTTCTGGGTGGTGTCAACTGGAGATATGATGCTGGGACTGGATTCAACATATGATCTCACTCTTGAATTTAGTGGATCGCTGACGACAGGCATTGTGGGTTTCTATGAGAGTGTTTACTTGGATGAAAATGGAAACGGAAGGTAAGAATTTATCAGATTAATTTTTTTACATTTTTACATTCACATATTTAGTCACATTTTCACATTCATTACAGCAATGCTTTTCAAAGAACATATTCAGCTAACAGAATCTATTATCCATTATCTATAGTTGAACTTGTCATTTAGATGAATGTATGACTTGAAGCATATTAAGTGAAAGTCTGTTTCTATGAAATTCTGTCGTTTGATACCTGTTGAATCCCATACAATATAACATGGTCAACTGGTTTGACTTTTACTTATGCTTCGAGCTGCACTAAAATGAACTTATATTAGGAAAGTTGACAAAAATGAGTATTTTCATGGAAATAACTTGAGATAAAGCCATCGGTCCCCAATAAAGGTCAAGTGTGACAAAGTAGGATCGTTCGACCAGAGCATCACAAGGGCGATCGTACCATCCAAGAGGGCATAATGATCTATTTTGTGATATAGTCAACTAAAATCTGGGGATGATCAACAATTTGTGTTGGGGCAACAGAAACGTCGACCTTCTCATCGATATAGCATCTCTTCAGATAACTTCTTCTTTCGATACTTTTTCTTCTTTCCCTCGAAGTTTTCCAATTACTTCTTTCACTTACAATAATATACCTACTTGTCTCAATTTTTACTTCCTATATTATTCTATTCTTATATAGACTTATCAATAATCGATCATAAATTCGATTTATTATATCAGTCCATAGATCATTTATCATACACTATGATGAATAAATAGATGGGTATTTTAAGTGTATATATATATATATATATATATATATATATATATATATATATATATATATATATATATATATATATATATATATATTTGTATATATATATATATATATATATATATATATATATATATATATATATATATATATATATATATATATATATATATACAAGAGAGAGAGAGAGAGAGACAGAGAGACAGAGACAGAGTGCATGATGAGATTATTAAAATATCGTTTGATACCATTTCATATTCACTACATTATAACGAAACGATCAGGTTACTATTGTGTTATTATTTTATCAATGAATTACCGTATATTTAAGCCTTGAGTCCTGATTAACATTTCATCCTGCAGTTGGCACAGTGTAGAAACATAATTGGGTGACTACATTATTTATATCTTACGATAACACCGTTCTCGAACATAGAAGCTAATTAAAACACGGCTTACTCTCTCGCTTTTAATTACCACCATTTCATAATCAAATCGTTGATTTCATAGACCCCCAGGCTATCCAGGCCTCGCGAGCTGCGCCTTTTGGTGGTTTATATCCGCGCGATATGAAGGTTCCGATCGACTGTTTCATCTATTACACACCATTAACGCGTGGGTGGTTCGCTCTTACGTCCCAGTTAACACAATTCTGTAGTCTCTCTTTCTCGTATCTATAAATATGATTGGTTGGCAGGACTGTGTTAATACATTTTACGCCCCTGAAAATAATTGACTATACTCCCTCTCCCCTCCCCATTCACTTCAAAAACAATTTATCATATGATTATATGTTTCAAGTTTTGTTTTTGAATTATATTTTTGAGTTGACTTTATCACAATACGAAATGTGAAATATTAAATACTGTATGATATTGAATACACTTATTTTAAAATAAATGCAACTGTATATGTAATGATTTTTTTTTCATTTAATTGGACTGATTTCATTGAAAATTTGGCGCTTCTTAAATATTTGGTCCCTGGGCCCGGCCCTGTGCCTTACTAGGGCCCTGTTGATCGGTAGTCTCGATTAGCCAGCACTGGTGAATGAGACATGAGAGTATGCATAGAAAGATAACTGTAGCTTTATTCATAGTACAATTGGTTGTACGGTTTTTTACCGTCCCGCCAAATACGATAAGCAAATCAGAAACGTTCCGTAAAGTTTATGATTGGTTCAAATCGACCGACCGGGACCGAATAAACCGTGCAATCGCACGTGACTGTATATGAATCAGGTGCAAGTAAACTTGGAGCCGGGTTTTCAACTGTTCGTTAAAGAATTCGAGAATAATCGACTGCTATAGGCCAATAGATGGACATAATCAAAGGAGATGGCAGATTCAATGTTAATTTCAATTTCCCTCTTTTTTTCCAAGGCGTTTCATTTACATGTTATATTAATACATAATGATAATAACGTAGACCCACAAAGTCACAAAAGATTTGACTTGTCTGTGGGTCTACACACTGTTAACATATTACATATATGGTAATTTACAATGAACATCTGGAAAGCTATGCGGAATAAGAATAAAAACAGTTGAATGGCAAAATATATAAATTTCCCTTTGAACAATGCAATTGAAAAAGTAAATAGGCTAAAGAAGTGAATAAGGGAATGAAGCATTATATAATATATATATATATATATATATATATATATATATATATATATATATATATATATATTGAGTATGCATCATTAGCGTTACTCTATTTTTCATCTCTGGTCAAGTAGTTGCACATTCTTAGATATCCATTGCTTCAGGTCAATTTTCACTTGTGATATTTTTGATACTTTTCTTAATTCATCCGGGATTTCATTGAATCATTTTGGAATCAGGAATTGCTTCTCTTGTCTACCATAATAATTATAAAATGAAGTTTCCACAAAATTTTCTCTCTGTCTTGTCACGTGTTGATGATTTGCTGTATTATAATTGATATCAAAATAGTTCGTAATTAAAAATATGAAAAAGTGAAGATTCTTAAAAGTGAATAGCTCATTATTTAATTTTGTATATCCATTTTTTGATTCGATGATTTTGAATATTCTGTTTTGTATATTTTCAATCTTATTCAAATAATTATCAGTTGTACAGCCCCATGAGAGAATACCATATCTCAATACGGATTCTATAAGTGCATGACGAACTATTACTAATGTATTGAGATTAACATATGGCTTCAAAATTTGTATGCTATACATACCAGTTCTAAGATGCTTACAGACAGTTTCAATATTCCCATTTAAATTGACCATCAATCAATAGACCCAAATAAGTAGGCCTATGATTATGAGTATTTTCCATTTTTAAATTACATGTACACATTCCTTGGAAAATATTACAGTCTACTCTAAAATTCTGTTGAAGACAGGCATAATCATGGAAAATTATATCAACATTCTCTAAGATATTGAATGGTGAATGTATATGCATGACTTTAGTTTTTCGGTAATTAATTGTAAGGTCATTATCGTGAGACCAGAATAGAATATTGTTAAAATCGGAT
>OZ023328.1:17215695-17218195 GCA_964007535.1 Brachyptera risi | reverse complement strand
CACAAATACTAATCTTTGTGACCACTTACTAGACACAGATCTTGGAAGAGTGATTTTATTACACTGTCACTCAACTACACCTCCTCCCTCTCATGAAGCTCGGCCTCAAAACCTTGACATAGTAGAGTTTACATCTGCAGTGCTGGAAGTTGAATGGTTATATTTGCTTTCCTCCAGATTCAGTGTCTGTCTTGAAACAACCGTTTCAAGCCCTTTTTGGGACCTTTTTGAGACCCGAATAACAGATATCATGAAGGTTACTGGTTGTGGTTGTGGTTCTCATCACCTCAGCATAAAGGTTATCGGTTGCGGTTACGGTTGAGCCCGAAAAATAGTAACGGTTGTGGTTATGGTTATGGTTGTACCATACAAATTATAAAGGTTGTGGTTACGGTTACGGTTGCTGAAAAAACACGGGTCTTTAACGGTTGCGGTTACGGTTATGGTTACGGTCTCAGTCCCTGCTTGTAATCACTAAAGAAGAAGGTCGTCTACCAAATGAAATAATTGAAATTTTATATATATCTTAATTAATGAAAAGCAAGACCACCTGCCAGCCCATAAGACACAGAATGAGAATACATGAGATTATATATATATATATATATATATATATATATATATATATATATATATATATATATATATATATATATATATATGAATATATATATATATATATATATATATATATATATATATATATATTGATATATTATATATATATAAATAAATATATATATATATATATATATATATATATATATATATATATATATATACATATATATTGATATATTATATATATATATAAATAAATATATATATATATATATATATATATATATATATATATATTATATATAAATATATATATATATATATATATATATATATATATATATATACATATATATATATATATATATATATATATATATATATATATATATATATATATATATATATATATATTATATATATATATATATATAGAGAGAGAGAGAGAGAGAGAGAGAGAGAGAGAGAGAGAGAGAGAGAGAGAGAGAGAGAGAGAGAGAGAGAAGAGAGAGAGAGAGAGAGAGAAGATAGTATCACACAAAAAACATAGCTATTGTTTTAAAAACAAATAAAACGAAATACTGAGATTGTAGACATGTGATGCTTACCCGCGGCAATCTAAATTCAGATTTTGATTCAATTTTCAATTCAAATTCAAATCTTAGTTCAGTGAATACTTAATCTCACAGCAACTGTTCGAATGTTGTAGATGTGTTTATAATCCTAAATCTCGTCATAACAACTTGCAAATATCACAGCTTTATACAAATATAACGGTGATATTTGTGTTTGTTATGTTGGTAGACAGCAGTCTTCTTTCGTGAATGCAAGCATAGCCTATATATACACTATAGGGCAGGTATACAGAGTCGAGCAAGATAGACTCATTTGATATAGGGTTTATAGTCATTCATAAATATTTGTTTCTCTTGAGTAATAGACTTGTTTGAATGGATCAATGCATTTTTAAATTCAATATTTTTATTACGTGCCTTGTTACTGTTTTTCATTTCTTTGATGAGTATGCATTCCTAATGGATCACTTAGGGGACGGCCTATATTTAAATCATGATCCACAAAAACTCTCTCTGTAGCCAAGAGAGAAGAAGCGAACCATCCGCGCATTTGACATTTAGTGGTATGAGATGAGGGGTGGGACGGTCACTGGGAACTTTATTTTTCCTTGGATACACACAAAAAATGTGAATTCCTTCAAAATACATCAACCACTTCGCCATCATCCCATTTGAACGAAAGAATAAGTAAAATCAGAAAATCAAATAAGTATACGCCCTATACTGTAAAGAGTAATTATTCACAAGTGGATTTTAATTTTAGGCATATGATTCGTAGACAGAAGGTAGGGGGAGGTATACTTTCATATACCTCCTTTCTCTTCTATACCACCTTTTGTTGTTTGGGTTCAGTCTCTCCTAAACCAAGGGTGAATACGTATCTCCCGAGTCTATAAACTCTAAACAGTGTCTGATCGGAATCTCACTTGAGGTCAAAGGTCTATAACAGTAGTAACCAATTTGATGTACATAAGACAGATCGTGTGTACGCAATACGCAAATAACTGTTGAACCATGGAATTTACTTTCCCTTGGCACCATTAGGTCATATCATATACTGTATGCATTACTCAATTATTATTGGCTCATTCGTTGCGTTACCGCAGTAACGATCACATTGTTCGGTAATCGTTAATAACGCCAACTATACATATCTAATTGATTTATTAACAAACGTGTGTCGTGTAGAATAAGTAGCGTGTGCAACTACGGAAACCAATTCCTGTCGTTCCGTAAACAATAATAAACACGATGAATCCGTCGCGCTTAAAATCGGAAGCCGGTAAACAGAATAAAGTTTTTTTATTATTTTTAATCGGCACCTGTGCCGTTTTGGCAGTCGTATGCGCATGCCTGATCGCAGC
>OZ023328.1:17193195-17210695 GCA_964007535.1 Brachyptera risi | reverse complement strand
GAACCTGTTGATCATTTCAATCAATTTGATTGTTCTGAAAAAATATATATTTTTTTTTCAAAACGGTTTGTCCGATTTATATGTACAAAGTTTTGAAATTTGTATAACTCTTCAGTTCAAATTCAGTATATCTAATCACCAAACGTTTTCTGATATTGTTCTTTAAATTTTCATCCCTCTTCCTATAAATTATTATCACGGGGTTTTCAAAATTTTGTAATATTTCTTGTTAAATGTGCTTCCAATTGCGCCTCAAAACTATACAGTATCGAGTTGGATCATAACACATATGTATGCAGTATGCAAAATTTCATATAAGAATGTTTTCTTTCGTTAAACCTGTGGAATTCAGAAAAAAAGTTCCATGTTTTCGAGTATGGTAAAATAGAATCTTTGCTTCACTCATACAATCAATGTGTGAACCAGGTAATAGGTATATAGGCAGTGAGTTATAAGTGTATTCAAAATCAAGGTTTACGAATAGCTTTCCAGTACCGTACATTTCTTATAACAAATCATCCTAATTTGAACCTAAACGACAGATAGAAACCTTCCCCACTATGTTCTGCCAAGATGGTCAACTTTGACTGGAATCGAACCCCGGTTTCCTGAATGACGGTTCAGCGTGCTAGCTATGGACCACTGCCTCAGGATTGAGTTCCTTTTTTGACCCTCTTTGAATGAGTATAATTTAAAGATGAGAATAGATACCTACATTTTTTTCATCGTTCTATTGATAATATCTTCGTCTTCAATAAAACATGTTTTATTGAATGTCATTTTGGTATATTAAAATATTCTATTGGATTTAAAAGCATCAAGTTTGAAGGTTGAATGCACCTTAAATGATCGAGAAATATCCAGAATATGGATATATCATCTCAAAATTGAAACAGCTTGCATCATCTGTTTTGATATAAATATTCAGAATATCAAAACCACAGCCTTCTTTATTCAAATCATTCATGTCTTTATTATAATAATAATGATAATAATAATAATAATAAGTCTTTATTCATTTTTGAGTAGTTAACAAAAGAAACACAGAAATAACAATTTACATATAAAAATTGAAAAATGAGATGATAATTTAACAAAAATGAAATGGCGAGGTTCATATACATGAGTTTCTGCTCTTCCACCTAACCTTATGAGTATAATAACTAAAATGCGAATAATGATGTAATAAAAAAAAACTATAAATTTACAAATGGAAAATGAAAACAAAAAAACAAAAAAAAACAGGAAGAGCTGACAGATTAGAACTAAATTAAACATTATTTTTTAAAACTATCTCAGAATTTTGCTTCACTAAAAGTTGATTTTTGTATGATAATTTGAATAGAATAATTTTAAAATGATAATCAGAATAGAAATGATCAGAGAAGGATGATCTGTATGAAGAAGGCTGTGATCAAAACGAATCGACTGAAAAAAAATCATGATTGTTTCCGTTCTTTTGAGAGCAGCAACAGAGGGACTTGATAAAATCATAAAATGAAGAAGAATTCAAGAATTGTACCACAGCCTGCTTTATTCTTCTCTGATAGAATTATTTGTCTGTCGTACAATACAGAAGGCTGTGTGAAAGAAGGCACACTATCAAACTTTTCACTGATAATTTTAGAATTTTCTAAGCAAAACCGAAATCATTTACTTCACCATGTAACAATTTATGTCAGTTTCATTCGTTCCAGTTTCAATTTGGAGTGGTCAGATTTCCCTTGTAGTGTCCCGTTCATACCTTGTCGCCTTCAGTCTTAATTATTACGGGTAACAGTGACTTTCTGTCAAGTTCCCGATGCATACGCAAAAATATGAGTTTCAATTTATTTCTGGTACAATTTTAAATTATCTGTTTCTAAAAATATAAAAAAGCGACTAAGCAATAAACCTAGTGTAGAATCTTACATAATAAATCATTCACGAACGTGTTCACATCATGTGACTGAGTGGCAAGTGATAAGTCGACCACAAATCAATTGTTATATACTAGGAAAACGCTATATACGCGTTGTTAGACGAGCGGAAAGTAATAGTATGTTGACTTCATTGCCAAACTTTTGCCTAAATTCGCCAATTGGGTAACATTTTAGTTATAAATGGGTAAAAACTGCTTCGAGTGGTGCCAATTTAGTACATTTCATGTTTTTTCTTCAAAATGGCTGACCCGATCAAGCTGAGAATTTCCAGAAATGTGTATCAAGATGTTATTCAACTTCACACAGAATTTCAATTTTTTTGAAAATAAAATTTTTTAATTTTTTTTTTCCGCCGTGTTATTCTAATGGGTATTTTTGAAATTTCTAAAATTCATAAAAATAAAAGTTACCACCCGATAATGCCACAAAACTATACAGATCTAAGCTAGATGAGGAACCATAAAGAAAAAAGTTTGAAGTTGATAGCTGTAGCCGTTTGACCTGTGGAGAACCGACAACAAAACATAAAAAAAAAAAAAAAAACATAAAAACGAACACCAATTTTTTTCAGTATGTCAAATTGAATCCTCGCTAAAGCTCGTCTAACAATAGTGCTGATAAAAAAAGTTTGGTTGGTAATTATGTCTGCCGGCTTGAACTAAGACCTGGATGATTATACCCACACAATAGCATCGATTTAATCAATTGAGTTATACTTACATAATATTGATTTATATCGAAACAAATTGAAAGTGTGTTTCGTTCGTTTTTTATTTAATGTGTCTTAGATACATATAGGGCATGCATACATGAATAGATTGAATATCATTGTACCAAAGATAGCAAACATAAATAATACATAGACTTACATTTGATGATTAGCTCACAATAATAATAACTAAAATTGAATGCTTGAAAGTATTATGAAACCATTATAATAATGATCAATATTATATTCATATATATATTTATATATATATATATATATATATATATATATATATATATATATATATATATATATATATATATATATATATATATATATATATATATATATATATATATATATATATATATTCATAATATTTTGTTTTACTGAAAAATAAAACCAACATAACTCGAAAGTGGTTTCATTATTACATGAAGTGATAAATGTGTAGTAGGCGGCCTAATAGTATAGACTATAGAAGTATAACGTAGTACATATAAGTGTATAATATAAATAGGTATATATTCATTTGAATTGATTTGTGTGGCTGGATCTACGGTGCTTTAATGACGTAACTATTTGCGATTTTTATTATTATTATCATTCCTACTGTGTATTAATATGGTAGGAAAACGCAGCATACGCATAGTATAAGATGAGCGAGATTTTATACCAAATGTATTGGAAAGCTACACACCTTGATTTTTGATATATTCAACTCAATGCCTTCCTGACTTACCTATTGATTATTTAAATCGTTTTATGAAATAATTGGTTTCACTTGTTGATCGGCTAGTTTTCATTAATTTTATATATCATATAATTATATATCATATATATATATATATATATATATATATATATATATATATATATATATATATATATATATATATATATATATATATATATATATATATATATATATATATATATATATATATATATATACCGGTATATATTATTGCATTATTAGTAGCTTTTATTAATGATTGATGACACAAAAAAATACATAGTAATTTGTATCGTCAATATAGCTCATCCAATTTATTTATAACTTTTTTATTATGTATATTATTCTTGCACTTAAATTCCGTGGAAATTTGAATTTATTCGGATAAATGTTTTTTTTTTCATATTCACCTCCTGTGTTATTTTTCTGAGGTATATCAAAAATGGCCGCCCTCGATAGCTCGGTCAGCTGAGGCACGCGCTTCAGAAACTGATGACACCGTTGGGCGTGTGTTCGAGTCCCGCATAAGGCATGGGTTTTTTGTATACGTCCTTTCACTTATCATCACTTCGTAGTTTCATAATCACCTGCTCATTTGTACCCCCGTATAACCTAGCTGTTGGTGGGGTCGTTAAGGAAACAATAATCTTATATCAAAATGTCAAAGTTTGTTTCTCATAAGCGATGACACCGATTGCACTTCAAAACTACACAGTATCGTGGGGGGGGCGCTGAAGAGCGTATACCGGAATAAAGTCGACTCGGTCGTGTGACACGGGCTTCGGGGTATTTTTCAATGGAATATGGTTAGAGTTCAAGTAAGCCCATATCACACAAGCTAGTCAACTTCATTCTGCTATATGCTCTTCAGGCGACCTCATTATGTGCACGCCAAGTTTCATCAAATTCTTTCGTTTGGCCTGTATACAGAGCGAAAAACTATATGTATGTTTATTTCGAGTACGGTAAAATTTAGTATTCATCTCGCTCATCCAAATAATAAATTCACGTGCCATATTTGTAGAGAACCTACCCCCTCCTGCCCCCTCCCCTCCCACCACGCCAGTTCTCGACGTGTTTTTTGTTGTGGTAAAATTAGATTGTATATCACTGGAAATGTTTTGGCCGTACATTTATTACATCAGAATACATTAATTAAATTGATTAAACTATCAATTCAGTTCATATTCGATCTCAACTTTCTATAAAAACTAATTACATACAAAGCATGAAGTACGGTATGTCCCAAATAATACACT
Source organism: Brachyptera risi (assembly GCA_964007535.1). Lineage (NCBI taxonomy): Eukaryota > Metazoa > Arthropoda > Insecta > Plecoptera > Taeniopterygidae > Brachyptera > Brachyptera risi. The sequence continues at coordinate 17,206,069 of OZ023328.1, read as the reverse complement.
TATTACAAATCAAATATCCCTGGGGCGAGAAATGATAAGCGCGCGAAATCACGTACCATATAGTAGCGTTCGATTTCTCCTTCTGTACATTTAATCGAATGGCCTCTATGGGTTGCATTACTGGATTAATAAGTAGTTTATTAACTGTATGGGAAGTGGGAACGCCAAAAATATCTTCATTATAGTTTGTGATGATTTTAAAATCAACTTGAATGATAGAATCAGATATTTTGATACAAAATTATACAGAAATCTTGTATCACATATTGGAGAATATATTTTTTTCAAATGATCAATCATTTTTTTTTTTCTTTTTACAAAATGTTTCAAGTTGTATTTTGGTTTGATTAGTTTTTCAGTTTTGGAGTTGAAACGATTTTTTTGTTTAAAATATTACTATAGGAAAACCCAACGTATCGCCCGGTATATGCCAATTGTAACGTAAGCGATATAGGCCTATTTGTGTGAGCTATAAACAATGGAAAGCTATAAACACAACTTGATTTCGAAACAACTAAGTCACAGCCTTCCTGCTCCCCTTCTACTTGTTGCTTATTTTTTTATTTGTTTCACAATCAAGTTGGTTTAACCTCCTGATCTGCTTTCAATAGCTTTTTAATTGATTGCTGAACGTAGCGAGGACCTCCAATACGGGAAAAAATTGAGTTTCGTTGTTTTTTTCTTATGCGGTATACAGTTCAGACAAAGAAAGCAATCATCTCGACACTTTTTTTGAAAATTGGTGTCATACCAGAATAGGCTAGGACTTGGGATTGTTTTTCAGGAAAATCGGTTCAACCATTTTTGGAGGAAAAAAATGAAAAAATTTTGAAAAATTTTGATAAGAACAATCCAAATGAAAAATATTTGGAAAATAAAAATTCTTAGAAAGCGCCAAAATGTCTACTGAATTAAAAAACAACCATCACACACATTTTCAATAATTTTTACATAAATTCGATGGGAAGTAAGGAACACAATGCATTGAAAGTATCCAGTTTATTGAATATTGGGATTAAAAGATGTTGCAAGTGGTTGCATACTGTAAAGATCACACAGGTAAACTCTATAAACATCAACAGGCAACAGGTAGGGAAAATTACAAATTCATTGATGCTGCTAACCTCCTATCACAACGCAAATGGACCTAAGCGTTTTCCTCATTTTAATTAACTACATTGTATACCACATTATTAATGATAAACCATTCTCAGCCCATTAATTTAAAAAATATATTTTTTATCTATTCAGGAATGAGAATTGATATCCTACCATCATTTTGTGAGAACGAGTAGTATTACGATCTGAATTTCATATACGTAGAATAAACTTATATGAAGGGTCACTTAATTTTCTACGAACAATTCCAGGACGATCGCTACGTCAAAGTTCCAGCCTACTTATGCCCGCCAAGCGTTCCCGTGCTTCGATGAGCCCAGTTTCAAGCCGACCTTCAAAATCCAGCTGGTTAGACCGACCAGTGAATATAATGCGCTATCCAACATGAATGTGGTGGTGAGTAAAAATGTTATTTTCCATAAAATTATTTTCAGAAAAAAAATCTGTTTTTTGTTGTTGTTTGTTGGTTCGTATAATTCTATTTGTTGTGGTTTTATTGGATTATGAATTGTATGTAGGCATACAGCTTGAACCAAAAATGAGATTTTTTTCCTGACTGGCTCAAGCAGTCAACATTTGCATAGGATTTTAGACATGGCAGAAAAACATAAAAGCGGCTTTTTTTGGTCCCAGCTCCACATTATGAAATAATAAGACAAAAAATCACAATCCCCTCAGAATAGTGGTTATATTTGGCTCACACAAATTTGTAATTGATAAGAAAAAATGAAAAAATGATAACTTACAATTATTCTCATCAAGTAATACTTCAGGGTCTTGCATATCTGCCCTGATAATATCAGGATTGCATATAATAACAAATATTTCAATTACAATCAATATTTCTTCAAACGAACAAAAATCGATTCTATTTTTACGCTACGATATTTTTATTGTTGACACCATTTATTAAGTTTCAGTCCTTTTAACACATTCCCTCAATTTTTTTCCACATATACCCAAGACTTGAACACGATGTCCGTATCACTGTAATATTATCTTATTTCAACGTTAAATATCTTGGAAATATGTGGTACATCTTTCAACGAAGACAAGGGGCATGAACTGCGATCGAAGTGTCACAGCTTGAATTGAAAATTTCAATTCAATACGATATTAGATATTCTATACAATCATTGACAAGGAGAAAAAATTTCGATATATTACGACTAAATTATCGATTGCATGTGAACGATGTCGATATCGGTCTTGTATTTAATGTATTTTATGTAAATGTCATCAAAATACAAGTAGTCTGAATGACCCAGCCATCATTGAATGTGCAACATTCAAGAATATGAAAATGACTGGAAAAAATATTATTTCATTGATATTATCCAAAAATTCAAGTTCTCACCTGTCTCTTGAGATGAGTAATGTTATTCAATACTAGTTCTCATTGTTCTAGAATAAATCAATGTAGGTGTACCAGTACTGTATTAATTTGTATTTATTCACAATTTGTATTCATTTATATAATCTGTATTCTGTTTATAATCTGTATTTAATTAGTTTTGTATTTGTATGTATTTGTATTTACTTCATATACAGTAGAATCTCTTCAGTAAGTTTCTCGTTGGTAATTTTTCACCTTGGTAAGTTTTATTAACTATTCCCATCCATATGCTCCCACATGTTAAACAGTTTCTTTAGTAAGTTTTTACTTTAGTAAGTTTTTTTTTTGTCTGGTCCCCTGAAAAACGTACTAAAGAGGTTCCACACCAATTTTCATCAAATTGAATCAAATTTCTGATCAAGTTTTTTCATGTTATTCCTAATCAATAAGGCATTTAATCGGAATGAATGAAACTTGACCTTATTTTATTTCAATCCAGACTGTTACTTGAAGTGGGCTTTATCTTCTGAGCCACTAGATCATTTGATGAAGGCAACTTGCATGGTGACAAAAACATCTACGTAATAGTAATTATTCAATAATAATAATTTTTCCATGAGACAGAACTCCTATATTCTCTCCTCTACAATTTTAAAACCTGAAAAAGAGTTCCAAAATTGTTGTAGTATCATATTTCACAATTATGTATAAGTCAAAAAATTGATTATTCTGATGTGAAAAAAAATAATTTCAGTCAGCGTGCCTAGAATGATTTGTGCCCTTCCAACCTTCATTCACAATGCAATACTACCACTGCCAACTAAGTCTACGCTGAATGCTGAACTAAAAAATGAAAAAAAAATCATTTGAAATTCAAGTTCACTGATGGTGTCATTCAACCACCAAAATGAAGCATATCCAGCAATTGATAGTAGTTTGGATCACTTTGCCAACGCCACACATCGCTTGTGTGCTAATCTCCATAGTTCAGTTATCTAAGGCACCATGCTAGAAAGCAAAGTCATCGTTGGGCGTGAGTTCGAGTCCGATTTGAGGCATGGGATTTTGTACCCATCCATTTGCTTATCATCACTGAATAGTCTAATTATCACCTTGTCATTTGTACCCCCAGATAACCTACTTGTTAGTAGGGTCGTTAAGCAAACAATAGTCAATCTTGTCACTGGTTGTGAGATTTGTTATTTTTATTGAAAAAACGATGTTTTGCAGCTAGCTCAAAATGTATGTAATGTGGTAGTGTTTGTGTATACATTGACGTTTGTATTCACTTTCATTTCAGTGTCGAGCTGTCATAAATGTACTAAACACTTCGAAGGAGACAAATACACTATAATACAGTATATTGTAGACATTGTAGACATTTTTATAAACTCTACATCTGCTGTTAATGGAAAGAAGTTATCATTGCCCAAGAGTTAAAGTTCAAAGTGGAAGATATCAACATTCATGTGTTTTGTCCACTCTTAATACCAATGCTGGTAATATCCGGATATATATCACAAAAACGGTTTCTACCTATACTGTGTTCCGGACTTTCGGAAACAAAGACTTTTATCTTTGGCAGAAAGTTATGGTCACCAACAGCGCAATTCTGGTGTTGAAGTTCATTGGTTTTCAATCATTAAAATGGGGTGGTAAGATCACCCTTATGGTGCCCCGTCCAAACGCTCCTACTAACTTTCCATCCGTAGCCTTAATTGGGGAACAATGATTTTGTATCAAGTTTCAATGTTATTAAAAAAAAAAAAAATTGCATAATGATTTTGCCTTATAGTAATTACTAGTTGAAGATATGTCCCCAAAATGTCGGGTGACAAAACGCTCGACAAAATGACAAGCTAAGCTGCTCTATCTGTTTTTCTCAGCAAACTTCTGTCTGTTTCAGAGCGAACAACCGGACACTCCCTCGACTGGCCTAACAACCGTCACGTTCGCCACCTCAGTCAAGATGGTCACGTATCTGGCTTGTTTCATTGTCAGCGACTTCACGTCTCTCCCTGAAATAACCGTCACTAATCCAGATGGTCCGTTCCCATTCAGAGTATACGCAACACCAGCCCAAACAAAGTCCGGAAAAACTCAGTTTGCATTGGATACCGGTGTGAATATAGTCTCTTACTACATCGAATACTTTGACATTGCATATCCTCTTCCCAAATTGGACATGATCGCGATTCCTGACTTTGTTTCGGGAGCTATGGAGCACTGGGGCTTGATTACGTTCCGTGAAGCTAACCTGCTTTACTCGAAAGACGTCAGTTCGTCGGCGAATCAACAACGTGTGGCAACTGTTATCGCACACGAGCTTGCACATATGTGGTTTGGCAATCTTAGTAAGTGTAATTTATGTTACTGGACCACACTGATTTGTAGTCTCTCAAAAAAAGAATCAGTTCATTTTATTCATTTCATTCGTGTCATTCATTTCATTTGTTTCATTTATTTCATTCATTTCATTTGTTTCATTTGTTCATTTGTTTCATTCGTTTTATTCTTTTCATTCTTTTCTTTTTTTATTTTATCTATGTGTCTCCTTCAACCTGTACCCCATAATTTCTATCAATTTCTATCACCATCTGTCATTCATAAGTTTTATATTATCTATAACTAATTGGTATTGAACTGTCCATAACAAGATTGAAACTATATGCTTAGTTATTTACAGTATAGCTACAGAATTGAATACACATGTTGGTGCAAATTTCAATTTCATATCATGGACAAAATTTAAAAAATTGAATCCATTATGGTCCAACAAATTATGATATTTAAAAATCAACCTATTTGAGCAAGATCAGATTCAACTGATCTTTTCTAGTATGTGGTACGCTTACAATAGCTTTTCATTTTAGTGACTTTGAAATGGTGGGACGACCTCTGGCTTAACGAGGGATTTGCTAGCTACATGGAATACAAAGGAACTGATCACGCACAGCCTTCTTGGAATATGGTATGTTACATTGTTATGTTATAACTTTGTTGAGTTACAAGACTCACAAAATCAAAATCATCGAATCAATAATATAAGATATTTTAACAAAGAAGAAATGAAAAACTAGGCTATTTACGTAATACAAAACAAGAGAAAGATAATGAAAATGTAAAACGTTGTCAAGATTCAGTAGAAATAAAAAGAGTAAAGAAAAGAAAGATCTGAAGAATTGCTACAGATAGGGAAATGTGGCACTTGTTTGACTAATATATTTGTTTGTGGTCGAGACCATTACTACTACCGTTGATTTTTATATCTTTCGTTATTATTTACATTATTGATTTGTGCTGTCCATCACAAATGGGTATATATACTTTTAATCAAATCCTACTTATCAATAAAAGTTACATTACCAGTTTTTTGTTTTTTGTATTAATTTGTCTGAAATCGTGTCAGGTTCTCGTTGCATTTACATGAAAGAAATTCCATTTCCACAAAACTTTCTAAAACATGAACTCAAACATTGATTTGTGTATTGTTTTAATATAGAATTTCCATACTCTTTTGTTTTTTTAGATGGACCAGTTCCTCATTGATGATCTCCACCCTGTGTTGAAGTTAGATGCAGCATTGAGCTCTCACCCCATTGTACAGACAGTTGGCCATCCAGACCAAATCACCGAGCTCTTTGATACAATCTCTTACAACAAGGTCAGTTTGTACTCATACTCTTTGAATCATACTGATGAGTTTTCAGTATAGGGTTGAAATTCAATGAATACATTTCAAATGATACCAGTATTTCAATATTGAAAATCAATTGAAATATAAATATATCCAAATTTTCAATTTTCAATCGACATGAAAAATATTTATTGGTAAAAAAATATATACATGGCTATAATTGTAATTCCCTTTCAATTCCAAATACCTAGAAGTATTTGGATTTATTTTACCTTCAACCCTCTTCCGAGGAAATCGGATACATCTAAGCAGTATTAATTTATAATGAAGTTGACAATTTATATAGGCTACAATGAAATAGTTTTTGCAATATTCATTTTTTTTTAATTCATAAGAATCTTTGATGCATCATTCTTGTTAGTACATATTGCAAAGACCATCACAAACGTTGCCATACTTAGTTACTACTACATTAAAGTTACATTGCACTTGATTTGAATTGTCAACTACTTTTACACACTACATTGAAGAAGACAGTAAAATAATAACCATTGAGATCAACCTACAGATAGCCAGTATTAATAATATCATCGACCGAATGAAAACCATACATCTATTAATAATTGTGTTTTGATGACGAATTAAAACTCTCTCAAAGGAATTGTTCAAATAAATTGTGAAACTCTCCGAATCTCTTCAACAGGGAGCAGCAGTAATTCGAATGTTAGAAGACTTCCTCACCGTAGAAAAATTCCAATTGGGAATCCACAACTTCTTGACGAAGTTCAAGTTCTCAAACGCGGTAACCCAAGACCTGTGGGATGCGCTTCAAGATGTCGCCGAACCAGGCATGCTTGACGTGACAGTTATAATGGACACTTGGACGCGTCAAATGGGCTTCCCAGTTGTCACGGTTACAAAAGTTGGAAACGAGGTTACGTTAACGCAGGAACGTTTCTTAGCAGATCCAGAGGCAGACACTACTGGAGACGTATCACCCTATGGGTATGTTAGTACCCTTCATTATCCCTTCCATTACCCTTTCATTGTTAGTACATTCATTTTATTGATCTATTCTTAACGGTTAGTCGTACAAAGAAATGCGATGCTTTAATCAAGTAAAGTGGGGCTTTCACATTAGTGTCATTTGCTGGCCCAGTTACTGAGCTCAAAATTGTTAGTACCTTGTCAAATCCACTAGGTGATCCTCTAGACTTTTGAAGAGGTCTATTAGTAGGAAATAATCAAATAAATGTTGAGTTCCTAATAGTAATAGATGAGCGTAGGAAAGACTTCCATTCCAGACACCAGAACAAATTAAGCTACTTTCATTTGCGCAATGAAAATTTGCTTGTTCATTTCATTTGTTCATTTGTGCATTTTGTTGCATTTGTTTCATTTGCTGTTTTCATTTGTGCAAGACATGCAGGGCAGAAAAATTAGCCAATCAACTTGAAACTTTCTCTACACATTAGTGTTATACGAGAATAGATTGAGATTGTTTTTGAGCAAAATCGGTTCTACACTTTTTTCGAAGAATAATTTTAAAAATTTGGAAGAGAAAATCATTGGATTTGCTGGATTACTTACCAGATTATTATTGCAACTATTCTTATTTTATCCGATTGAAATGAAATTTTCACAGAAAGTTATCATCATTTTAATGCGTGTTTTTAGTTTTCACGAAGTTCAGTTGTTGTGCTACAAAACACGATGGTTCAAATAATAGATGCACCAAATTGCTACTCTTCAAATTCAGAATGCAATCAAAGGAAAAAAATAAAAATAGAGCCCTTGTCTAAATATCTCACTCATTTTACAATTCATATAATGAATTTTCCTAGTATTTATTCATATTATCTATTCATACTTTATTATGTTTATTCATATATATATTCAAAAAGGATTTCACTTTTTGCTTGTCATTTTTCTTCCAGATATAAATGGGAAATTCCAATAACCTTTGTAACAAACAACGCACCAGCAGCAGTACAAGCTGGTGATAGATTATGGATGCATAAAACAGGAGAACCATGTAAGTGTTGTTCAAAATAATGAACGGTCATTTGTGGTTCAGGAAAAAAGTATTTACGTGCAAGCTACTTCTGGCTGCTTCTTATCGTGAAATGACTGGACGTTCAAAAATATTCAAGAAAAATTTCGGTGAAAGATTATTGTCAATGTAACAATGAGGATTTTCAGTTTGCCAGTAAAAAGTTGCAAATCCATTGTTGGTTCTAAGTTGGCGAAAATAGTAGAATAACGAGGAGCTAGAAGTTCAAAAGTCTACTATGAATAGAAACTTGGAATTAATGAATAATATTGGCTAATAATCGCTGCTGCACAATCACTGTTTCACTCAACATTTCTAATCATTTTCATTTGGAAAGTTCAAAACTTATCATGAGTAATTATTTTTCCATTACATTTTTAAAATCCCCCCCCTCCCCCTCCCCCTTCAATTTCTTTAATTACTCCTGACATTTGAGGCAAACTAGTCAAATTAAAATAACAAATATTATTTAGACATTAAATAAAAATAACTACCTATTCATTGTGGGGTTAAAAAGTAGGCTTAATTACAAATATTGTACTTTTTTTACAGTAACCTTCACTTTAGCAAATGTTGATTGGTTCAAATTCAACTTCCATCAAATAGGCTATTACCGAGTGAATTATCCTGTAGAGCAATGGCAATCGCTTGCTTCCGTCATGACAAGCAATCTGGAGGTACAGTTCTTCTTCTTAATATACAACATACATGCAATATTTCAATTATTTTATGATAATTAAACTAAAACTAATAAACTAAAAATAGTTGAATCTATCTGAATACATTTCTGATGAATGCTGAGTAATTGTCACTAATTTTGAAATAAATACCATATTATTTCAATATTTGTGTAGCTCAGGGGCCGAACTCACAAAAGGTCATAACTTTGATCCGGCTCAAAGCTACGATTATTTCTAGAGATAATACCATATTTGATCCATTATTTCTGATTTTTCAATTTTAATGAATAATAGATTGATGATAATAATGGATTTAATCAAAAATTAAGATTAAAAAATAAAAAATAATAGATCAAATATGGTATTATCTCTAGAAATTGTTGTAACTTTGAGCTGGATCAAAGTTATGACCTTTTGTGAATCTGGGCCCAGTTTAGCCTAAATTTGAATACTACATCACAATATATCATTATTTGTCAGTTGAGTCTCCCTGCTTAATCTTATTATGGGCCATGACAGTCTTGAGTATTAAAGATAGAGTATCTCAAAATGTGTCTTGTTATCAATCAAATGAACAGGTTTTGAATGTTTCACATAATTAGTGCAATTTCAAGAACTTCTCTAATTTCATATGCTACTTTGGCTGATATACAGTGGAATCTCTTTCATACATTTTTCACAAGACAAGACTAAAACAATGTAGGCCTATTAACGTGAAAAACGTATTAATGAAACTATTTAACATGTGGAGCACATGAGTTGGATCAAAAAATAAAACTTATGAATGTAATAAATGTATAAACAAGAAACTTACAACAAAGGTTCTACTGTATAAATATTATGAAATCACTTGAAGTTATCATTAATTTTATGAAGTTCAAAACTTGATGTAAAATGTATGCATGTTACTATTTTGTAATCCTTATTTTATGAGCTCATCTCATTGGAATCGGAAATCTACTTGTGTCCATTAAAGGTGAAGGCCAGAACAACCCGTGTGTTATTGGTGTAGGAGGGGAAACAGGCGAACAGAACGTTCTTCTTTCGTGGATACAAGTAAAGCATTATTCTTCGATTCATTGCAATGGAATGTACATTTATCGAAGATGTCATTTCCAGTCTTCTTTTATGTAAATGTTAGCAGTCCAGCAGATGATTAATACCTGTATTCAACATTTCGAAACTCATTCAGAACAACTGAGCTACCGATATTATCATACATTTACATTTCTATTTTGTATTTTTATTTATTTAAATAAATTTATTTTCATTTATTTCATACCCTTTTCTTATGTTGATTGAGAAACCACGTGTTACCACATGTTTAAAGTCAGTAAAGGAAACTACTCGCAAGCCATATTGTTGCCAATTTGTGTATATTTTCATTACGCTGCTCTTCCCACTTATACAATACAATACTTTCCAATCTTATACAATTGAAAAAATTAGGCCTATATTTCAAATTTTGTATCAATTTTCATTCATACTATTGATATTGATCTCAAATCCAATTCATTCTTTTTAAGTCAAGTTATGGACTTTTTATTAATTATTTCCTCAAATTATCTAGGTAAGCTGTTGGTTCATATTCATAGTGACATTATTAATTTTTTAAAAGCCTGATTTCAGTATAAGGATTAGCCAAGAGGCATTTACATTTTATTCCGCACTTTTAAATCTTTCGTAATATATTTTCTCCGTACAAATGAGCCGGCATACAAGTAATGTGCGTCCTAATTTATTATTGACCCCACAATTAGCGTAGTGTTGCTAACTGGTATCAGAGCACAAAGGCCCAACTATCACAAAAGATGAATACAATTTCAGCTCATTACTTGGTGTTGAATACAGTGAAACCTCTTTAGTGCATTCATCACCTGAGTAAGTTATATTTTACCTCCCACATGCTCCTTTATGTTGAATAGTTTCTTTAGTAGGTTCTATTTAGTCCAGTCTCTGGTAAAATGTACTGAAAGGGATCCACTGTGATGTTTCTCAAAATTTATGAATTTGATATGTCTTCAACATTCAAAAGATATTCAAAAAAAATAATATTTTGCTTTTCTGCCTGCCTGTGTATTTTAATTCAATCTAGACAATCACCAGAAGTTTAAACAAAGTCTAAAGAAGTTTCGAAGTTCAAACATGAGGTAGGCCTATATGAGTAGGTCTATGTGATATGGTTAGTGTTTTCCACTATAGCAATAAACTTGTATTTCTCCACTACAGACACTGACGGTGGCCGACCGCGGTCATTTACTGGACGATGCATTCAGTCTGGCCGACGCAAGTCGTTTGAATTACGATGTAGCGCTCGATATGTCCAAGTATCTGGACAAAGAAACCGAGTATGTACCTTGGACCGTGGCATCGAACAAGCTACTTGCTTTGCACAGTATCCTCGCAGATTCACTGGCATTCCCTCATCTAAGGGTATGATTGTTTTATGATTTATTAACTATTAGCCCTACAGTAGTATTGAAATAGTCAACAAAGTATCTAGTTTTCCTGTGATTACCATTTAATTTTTACATGTGTTATTAAAAACTTTCACTCATTTGGTATTTTCAACACTTTTCATTGAATTCAATATTTATTTCCCGCATTTACATGTTAATCATCATATCTTGTATTTGACTCAGAGGCAACCCCTTCACTGATTTTTATCAACATCTTATGATGTATTCACTACTTATGGAGCACTGTTAACATTAAATGACCACTTGGCGATAACTATAAAGTTCTGGATTGAGTACGGACAAAAAGGAATATCGGTCAGATATTGGGAAGGATAACAAGAAAAAATCATTGCAGGATAATTCCAGTGAGACTTTAATGATGATTGAACTGGATTAATCTTGTATTTGTCAATTCCAGGAGTACATAAAAAACATAGTGAACACCAGGTACGAAGATGTGACGTGGACAGTTCCCGAGGGCGACGGTCACTTACGCAGCCGTCTCAGACTTAGGATACTCGAACTGGCGTGTCAAGCGGGGCACGAAAAATGTCTGACCGAAGTTGGGAAATTGTTCACGGATTGGATAGATAAACCTGAAGTGGTAAGCACCATTTTTGTTCATAATATTTAATTATAGTAATAATGGCTTAGTTTTGATCAGTCATCTCTTCTTTCTCTGATTTGACATTCACTTTGAAATTTGGGACATGAAATTGAAGTGAAACACTTTTTTTTATCTCCAATATGAATATTTATTTATTTTATTAATTCAATGATAACAGCTTTGGAACATAGATATATAAATAAATACATGCTCACTCTTCTGGTGACTGATTGCTTTTTCACTCAAAACTGAATAATACTGAATGTACCGGTAGTAGTTAATTTTTGTTTTGTGAAGGTTATAATGTACTGAGTTCACAGGTCCAAATAACATCTGATAGCATTTTTCTGAAAGTCTTGAGATTGTTGTTCAATCCCACCTTCTTCTGTAGTATCGCATTCCACAAGCGTATTAACCTTCCCAAAAAAGATTGGCATATTCTCGAAAGTGAAAGGTTTTCTACCAACAGAACAAACACAAATATCACCATATATATTTTTAAAGCTGTAGTAATTTCAGGTTATTGACTTATTGTGATATATCTAGATCAGGTTTGAGGGTAACAAATGATCTTTCACAAGCGTCAATTCCTAAAGTTGAACCGAGATTATGTATTTACCATAGATTTTACAATTATTCTATCGGTAATTTACTTTTTCTGAATAAAAATATATGTAGTTGCGTTTCACTCTATGAAAGTGATTATTGAGTCTACAAGACTACAGTGAAACCTTAAGACTAGTTAATAAAATCAACCTTGCAAGAAAATGATCCATCCAAGAAAATTTAACATTAGTGATATTGGGATACGGTGGGACAAAATGGATGATAGAAGAGGGAAAAATATGGATCCGGGAATGATACGTAGAAGTTCCACTATATTTCACAAGCTAATTCCACAAATTATAGTCTAAAATAAAATAGAACTTTCGGTCATTTTTGTATCCTGTACAATTTGCTACCCATAGAAAAGTCTATTACAG
>OZ023328.1:17191303-17192995 GCA_964007535.1 Brachyptera risi | reverse complement strand
AATAAAACTTTTTTGAATTGAAATTGAATATAAATAAATGAACAGTCACGTAATGTCCAGTAAGCCCTAAAGAGCTTGACTGTGGATTAAATATAGAAAAATAATGGAAAGAATATTGTGTAATGCGATGATTGAAACAAGTATGCATAACAAGGTCGAATAAATTACAAACTAAATTAAATATGTTAGAAAATGAACAAGGTGGAGTTATAAACAGTGAAAGTGAATAATATATGAAATATAACAACAATAAGTGAAAAGTTCGAAATAATGAGAAACACTATGAAACACGTTTTATACACCACTTTTAGTCAAAACAATTTACAGCTGAGTTAAATAACCATTTCTTAATTTCTAATTTAATTGACTTTGTCCATATTTCTTGAATTTACCAGCATTTCATTACAATATATAACCTGTAAATATCATCCGCAAATAAAATGGATAGTACCTTGGACTTACACCATAGACAATATACTTCGTCCGTGGGAGAGGTGATTAGGTAAGAAGCCGACTGGCAAGCAGCTCAATTGCTATACTAATGACAGTTGAATATACCTATGACTATCAATAACGTAACGTTATTGATTTATATATATAAATATATTATTATTTTATATTTTATATTATATATTTTATATATATAAAATTTTATTAAATGTATACCATTGTTCAATGGTGAAGACAAATATGTTATAAGCGACGGTTGGCGAACAGTCACGAGCCGACTACAGCATAAAATGAAATATAAAATAAATAGTACGAGAGAGGCTGAGAATATTAACACCCAGACAAAAAACCAATACAATTTGAGATGAACTGAAGAGGTGCCAGTTCCGAGTCCCAAACTGTGTTTTCCATGAAGATTTGTATTTTATTCTGATTATCATTTTCATTTCAATGTTCTTTTACTTCATGCCAATTTTTTATTTATATTTTATTTTCATTCCCTTTTTCAATTTTTATTATCACAATTTCTATGTTCTTTGACTTTTTAATGTATCCAGTCGCCAGTTTTGTTTTTGTAAAATTCTTCTCTTTTGTTATTGTACAATAATGTGATTGTTTTATAAAATAGACATCTCTTGAAAAAGACGGTGATAAGACCGTCGAAACGCGTCGAGTAGAAAATAAAAAAAGTATCTAACATCTATACTTTGTACTCAATTTAACACAATATATACTATAATGGATTCATCAATTATAATTCGTGAAAGTTTCAAACAAAATATATATATATATATATATATATATATATATATATATATATATATATATATATATATATATATATATATATATATATATATATATATATATACATATATATATATATATATATATATATATATATATATATATATATATATATATATATATATATATATATATATATATATATATATATATATATATATAAGTGATGTCGGCGGGTACCATATTTTTGGAATCGGGTACCCGTCATCATTACCCGGCCGAGTATTACCAGGGTAATCATTTTTTTTAAACCTCAACTATGCTTATCTACTTTTCATTCGAATGTATTTTATCATCTTATTTAGCATAGTTAGGTTACCATTATCAAAATTTCAACTATAAGCAGTCTGCTCATATCATATCACTGACCCGCTCAGCACAACATAATCTACCCAAACACATTGGTTGAGTCAACTTGAGTGAATGTGGCATATG
>OZ023328.1:17171303-17186303 GCA_964007535.1 Brachyptera risi | reverse complement strand
GTGTGTTTTTTTGTACCCACGGTGCAGGTCGCACGGTTTGACTGATCAACATGAAACTTTTTCTGTACACGCAAACTTATTGAACTTGGAACTGAATAGTATGGGTTAAATTGGTCATTTTTGAGGAGAACCATCTCAAAGTTTCTAATATCCCAGTAAGATCAGGCTAGACAAGAAAATTTGAAAAATAAAATCTCTCAAAAACAATTCAATTTGTCCCTGAACATGAACGGAAATATGATACACACTATAACAAATTTAATATGTAATTCAGACCAGCTTTTGAAGAAAATAATTTAATAACAGTTTTTCATTCACCAAATAGATAGAAATGTTAGCAGAATTATGTTGGCGAGCTTCACGGCTTCCTAGATCTGATATTTACTGAATGAAGTATATTTTATATGAGTCAAGGTGTATGAAGTTCTCGATTATACCAGAGTCTACAAAAGTTAGAAGTACCGGTACTTCATCAACTCTTATTATCTATTTAGATATCTCGCTAACCTTACAAGTTACCGCCATGGTTGACCTGACAATTGACATTTTTTGTGGTTTCCTTCTGTCATTATGGCTCATACTGGGTCAAGTTGGTAACTAGATGTGCCTACATTTATAGACACCTCTATAAAACCTCCACTTTGACAATTAATCTCGAAAGCACAGCGTTGAACGTAGTTTCAAAACATTGATAATAAGCAATTAAATAAATAAGAATTGTTGATCGATTGATTTTAATCGATTACTGGCTGATGCATATTCATAAGTGATCGTTTATGTCTGGCAATTAATTATCAGTGACATCCAGAGTTTAATACGATGTATTGTTCTGTTACAGAAAACACTACCAGACACCCCTTCTCCTGGCCTAACGACGGTCTCATTTGCTGTCTCGGTTAAAATGGTTACCTACTTGGCATGTTTCATCATCAGTAACTTCAAAGCTCATCCACCAGTATGGGTTGATACCCCAGGCAACAAATTCCCGGTAGCGGTTTACGGAACACCATCTCAAGTCGAATCTGGAAAAACTGATTATGCCTTGAAAACTTGTGTCAAAGTAGTAAAGTATTTCTCAAAGTATTTTGACATTGCATACCCTCTGCCCAAATTGGATATGGTGGCAATTCCAGATTATGCATCTGGTGCCACTGAGCATTGGGGACTCATAACGTATCGGGAAGCAACTTTGCTCTACTCAAAAGACTTCAGTTCAACATCAAATAAGCAAACGACAGGACTTATCATCGCTCATGAGCTCGGACACATGTGGTTTGGCAATCTTGGTAAGCAGTAGTGAAGTCAAAACCTAGAAATAAGCTGAATGTATTAATCATAACGATTGAGGGCGGGCAGGCATTCGAGACCAATTGACTCAATAATCTGCGTAGTCAATTAAACTCGGATTCAATACATGTATTTTATCAAAATTATGTAATATTATACATGTAGCATATTTCCTCAGTAACAATATATATCAAAAGTCATCATTATTTAAAATCTACGGTCGCAAGAGTCACGACGTAGAATTTTTCAACCTAGAATACATCTGCAGCTACTTAATTATGAATTATTAATAGAATTCAACATCACGTCATCATCAAAAGATGTCAATTATTATTTACTATTAATTATTATTAAAAATTATTATTATATGATAATATTATATATATTATATAATATTATATTTGAATTATATATTTTATGATTTTAATAATATTATAATTGATATTAATAAATATAATAATATTTATAAATATATTAAATATTTATAAATATTAATAATATTATAAAGATATAATTATTATTGTAATAGACAACTTGCAGTCTCCGCCCCATTGACCTCACAAATCATACCATCCAATCAACAAGGCTGTTGGAACTGTAGTGGAATTTAAATATCCAATCGGGGTATCTCCAAATGACCACAAATGATATAGATCCAACCGGCCTACTGCTGAAGCCACGTCTATTTTGAGTCGTCAATTATGATATTACCTTTTGTAGCTTTATTGTACCTATGTTATGACCCAATGCATTCTTGCCGATCTACGGTCACTAACGTTTGAATGTGTTTCTGTGCCAACTAAGCTGATGGCGAGTATGTGTTTTGAAAAAATTCTCATATCTCCACATTAACAAAGTATTTTCTTATTGGTGTGAACCAAACTTACTTTTTCAAGCTTTGTAAGCTTTTTGTCACTACGTAAGCCTACCTAGTTTTGTTAATCTACAGTATGAATATTTTACATTCCAATATCTCACTATGGAGACAGGCTACCTGTACTAGTTTTTTATGCATTTAGTTGGTAAAAAAAATCATCATTTTTACATCCATGATTAATCAATTATTTTACATTTCATTTCGACACCGTCTTGACCTATATTTTTATTTTAATGTTGCGATATCTCAACTTTGACCTGTTATATGATTTGTTTTTCAGTTACCTTGACTTGGTGGAATGATCTCTGGCTGAATGAAGGTTTTGCATCTTTTGTCCAATACAAGGGATGTGACCATGCACACAGATCTTGGAGCATGGTATTTTCAACATATTTCATTATTTATAACTACCATTTAAATGTCAGAATGAGTCTTGTTGACCATCTATGTTCTAAATCCATTACGGATGGCATTGGTTTAAAGCTTACCACTGAATTAAAATCAACTAATGCATTTACATCATACCTCTATTTCCTCACTTCGTTGCTCTAAATAAATAAATCAACATAAATGTTTAGATGCGGGCACCACTAACTTCACGTTTGCTAGCCAGGCATACAGAAGGGGAGGTTAAAGGTGGATAGGGAGAACAGTGTGCTAGAACCAAGTCGTAGTCTAGGGCGTCGAACATATTTCAATGTAAATGCAATGTGAACAATGTAAATTCTCTACCATCACACTCTCAAGATATTTTGTAATTCTTTTTTTGGCTACTAGTATTCATACAGTATATATATATAAGGTCTACACATAGGTTTATGCCAGGAGAATTTTTTTAATTTCTTATTTGAAGAATATAACGGTTGTTAATTGATAAAAATTCTGTATTGGGTTAATCCTGTTTATTAAATTGATATGAACGGGAAAAAAAGAGAAGAAAAATATGAAAAATATGAAGAGTTGGGGGCATGACAGCCTGCAGCATGAACATTTACAATCTCTTTAGTGATGTAATTCAATTATTTCAACATGAGGTCTACTCGGGAATACTGTGTACTGGTACGATACGACATTTAATAATGTCTACGAGATCTACATTTAGTGACGAATTAAAACGACAATGTTATAAATTACTCATACCATTACCTAAGGAGTTGGAAGCGTTTCAACTGAATCAATATTTAGAACCGTAATAATTTGCGAGATATACTTTGAACCAATATGAGCGATGGAAGGAATACTTTGAGTAAAAATCCCCATTTTCAAATCAACTCAATAATTTTCACAAGTTATTCCTTTCGATAAGGTTTGATATTATAATTTTTATTCCAAGGGTTTTTTCCCTGACTGCATTTCGAAAGATAGTTCGATTATTGTATGTACGTACTGTAATTGACTAATTGCTTAATTTAATTTATTATTTTAATGTTTCCAATACTATCAATCATTGGCCTGGCTAAGATTGAATATTAAAAGTAATAAATTATCTTTTATGTCATTCGAGAATGTACTTTCAAATTAATTTTCACAATCTTTTCATGCCGAAGTGGAATGAATCGGTCGTGGCCTGATGGTAGGGAACCATTCACTTCAACAACTGAGAGGAAAACAAAAAACTCAGTCATATCATTAAATAATAATATCAAAAAAACAAAATTATAATTGAATGTACATACCATGGTTACATACATTTCTGAACCAAACTGAATCAACTCATTGTCACTTGGGAGTTGACAGAGCTCAAATGTATAAATACGGTATTTTCTAGTATTTTCTTGTATTAATCATACCTGTATCTTTCAATGTGACAAAATATTATCAATTACTATCTCCTTGATTATAGGAAATCTATTATTAATGAGGTTGTCAACAATAAATGATTAATTGATTACGATCTACATTTTCTCAGCGATACGATAATCGATTCAATTTTTACATTACAATATTTTCGATTATCGAAACTGTCTTTTGAATCTTGCAAAACGTTTCTCTTTTCTGTTTGCATGATTCCTAAAATCAGTGATATAGAAAGTATTAGTCTTCTATTAACCACTCTAAAGCCAAAGGAGAAACGCATTTATAGCGACGAACATGGATTGAAAATTGTAATACAATATTTGGACATTCGATGAGATTATCTCCAATGGGAGAAAAAAATATCAATATAAATACCATTAGTTATCGATCTGATGTGAACGATAATCGATATAAGTTGCCTCATCAAGAAACAACCTTAATTATTAATATGGTTATTGTTGTAGCCTGACCAATTCCTCATCAATCATCTTCAAACCGTGTTGGAAGTAGACGCAAAGCAAAGCTCCCATCCCATCGTAGTGCGCGTTGACGATCCAGACCAAATTACAGCACTGTTTGACATCATCTCCTACCATAAGGTACGGTACAGCGGATAATGTCTAAACTCCCAATGTTGAGAGCTGATAATCTCAATAGCTAGTAGTATCGGATCAGAACTGGTATACGGTAAAACCTATATCCATCGTTTTTCAAGGGACCAGGAAAAATTAACCATCCATGCAGAAAAACAATCCATCCAGGAAAATTCAACATTGATTACATGGGAATAGGGTGGGGTAAATCGAATGATGGAAGTGTAAAAATGATGGATCTGGGAACGATGCCTATAGGTTTCATTGTATAAAATTTAAAATTTGATGTATTTCTTTTTTAAAATAATGTTTCCATGTAACATGATGAACTAAATTGATAGTAATCATTGATTGATAATATTCAAATAGTTAAAGAAAGAAATTAGAGAATGAGAAACAAAATAAGTGAGAAGTATAGCAGAAGTATGGTATACCTTATACGTATTCAATTTCAAACCCAATGTATTATTTTAAAATAATGAGTTCTATGTGGCACGACAAACCCTCGGTAGCATGGTCAGCTGAGGTACCGCATCAGAAGCTGAAGTCACTGTTGGGCGTGGGTTCGAGTCCCGCTTAAGGCATGGGTTTTTGTAAAACATCTTCTCATTAATCACCTCTTCATAGTTTCATAATCATCTGCTCATTTGTACCCTTGTATAAACTAGCTGCTGGTGGGGTCATTGAGCAAACCAGAGTCCATCAGTCAATAATATCTGTAATTAGGTAGGCCTAATAATGTACCGTATAAATAAATATGTAGAGGCAATAGACACAGCAACAAATTTGAGAAATATAATGTCTGTACCATAACTTATATTTCAATTACATCGTAATGTATTTGTTGAAATGAACACACAAAATGATGCAATTAGATTCAGTCCTAATTTACTACAATAAATGTTCATTTTCTATCAGGGAGCTTCAGTGATACGAATGTTAGAGGACTTCCTAGGGCCAAAACCATTCCAGAAAGGAATACAAAACTTCTTGAAGAAGTACCAATTTAAGAATGCAGTAACACAAGATCTGTGGGACATATTTCAAGAAGTTGCTGATCCATCCATTGACATTACAAGCATAATGAACACTTGGACTCGTCAGATGGGTTATCCAATTGTTACCGTTGAACGGCTTACCGACAACACCTACTTATTGACGCAGGAACGTTTCCTATCAAATCCCGAATCAAAAATAAAAGATGTGTCACCTTTCAAGTAAGTGCCGGTGAAGATTTAATAAATAGCATTTAATGTACTTATTTTATTTACTGGACAAAATTAAGCTCATAAGTTGTAAGCTGAGCAAGATATCTGTATGAAATATATTTGAGATATAGTAAGTAGCCTACCTTGGTTATGAAACTATTGATTTACTGCTGATAATTTTCTGATTAATCTATTAAAAAAAAAATGAAATCTTTTCTTTCAAAAGGTAGGTACAAATCATGTAAAAATTTGTAATGTGTAATTCTTGTGTTTAAATTATCAAATTTTTTTTAAAAGAATTTTTTAGTACAATTCTGTATATCTGGATTGTTCTAACAGGGTTTGCCACAAATTGCAATGATATTTATCACATGTGGTTCAACTGATTTTGCCCAAAATCTTTGCGGTACTAAAAGCATACCAACTGATAGTGTTAATTAACTAATCATTTGTTGAGGTATGAAAATAATATGAGGAACTACGGAGGATAACAAGTCGATTTGCTAATTATTACATTTAAAATTTATCAAATGATACAACGGACTCTAAACAAGACAATGGCATATTAGGTATAAGCCAAATTTCATTACAATTTTGTTTCTCGATTTTTGGCCAGGTCTTGAGGCCAGGAATTTTGAAATGCTAGCATTTTGAAAATTCCATCCAATGAAAACACCCAAACTTGAGCTCCGACTTTCAAATTACTGTACCATGCAATCTGGATCGCTTTTTCCAAGCGATCTAGTATTTCAGATATCAATCAGTATTCCTGGATGTTTTGAAAAGAGGAGTTTTCAATTATCAGCTCAATATTGCATGTTTTTCAAAATATTTGTCCATTTGTGAAATGACAAATCTAGTTTTACATAAGAAATGGAAACAATAATGAAACATATGAACGCATTTTTCATGTAGGGAAACAATCAACAAGACTCGATACGACGATATTCAAAACGTGAGTCGTTGCCACGCTAAGGAGTAGACCAACAAGCCAATGCAAAATTCAAACATTTTTATTCCTGTTAAGTCATTGAATATGTGTATGTCTATCAATATAGCAATGGTTAATTTGAATTCTCCACTAATATAAGAATGAAATTAGTGTGCTCATCACGCAAGTTTAAATTTATTTGGAATTATTATTTAGAATTAGGGAAAAATCTCTCTAAAAAAAAGGCATTCAAACTGAATGAAAACACATAAAAGATACACATTTTCATAAATTTTCATCTAGATTGAAACAGTCATTTTGAAGAAAATAATGTATTCAATATATTTTTTACAACAAATTGCTGGAAATAGTAGTGAAGCAGAATCCTGACACTATGATCCATGGCTCAATAGTATCCAAGTCAAGGTTTGTAGAGTTATCGAATATGTTTCATACAAGTAAAGCAAGGTGTGTCAAATTTTTTCATATATAAATCTCACATATCCTACAACGTATATACTGCGTATGTCTAGTAATAACAACAGTGGAAA
Organism: Brachyptera risi; assembly: GCA_964007535.1. NCBI lineage: Eukaryota > Metazoa > Arthropoda > Insecta > Plecoptera > Taeniopterygidae > Brachyptera > Brachyptera risi. Next base: position 17,179,059 of record OZ023328.1, on the reverse strand, counting down.
GATCAGTTGTATGTAACAGTAGCACTCAAAGTTTTTGCCGTTCATTTTTACCCCACCACATACCGTTACATACAAATAACATGTCCACGGCCTAATGTGAATGTTTGTTATGGATGGACAGTATTTTATAAGATACTTCTCTGAATGATATGAAGCAATTTCAAACGTATGTTCACATGAAAAATCGCCACATTCATTTATATGTTGCGTTGACTCTGAAAATGTTATGCTGTGGGTAACGGTAGGTTTCCCTTGAAGCGAGGTAAAATTGAGCCTTCAATTATGCTCAATCCATATCACAAAATGGCAATATAGGCTTGCTATTAGAGAAGTATTCTAATATTTACTTTCATAACAGTAAACCACAAAATATCTCAACTCAGGACTGTGGACCACGGCGGAAATCAAACCCCATGTACTGTGATGTAATGGACAAATAAAGTACAATTACAATAACAATTACTAAGTTCAGAGGTGGCAGAACCTCAACATTGTTGGGGGGTCAAGACTGGTGGACTTGTCAAAAGTCATAGCAAATGGTGTGTGGCAGTGAGTCATATTTACATGATTTTAGAGAGATTTAGGGCATAAGTGGATGGTGGAGTGCAATTGATTGATAATGATAATTATAGGTGTCAGATGTTCGATTTATTTAACAATATAACCAAGTTGCAAAAGTAATCAAGTACACAATGCACATTATTATTTTAGACACACTTGCAACAATGAAAAATATGTGGTAATCACTCATTCAATTTATAATTCATTATAATAATTATTCAAAATATATCCATTAAAATTTAATCATTCAATTAAGAGTATTAAGTTACACTTGAATTGAATGATATCAATTAGAACTAGGAATTGTGTTGAGGGATCAGTGGTTATAGTTAGACCTGTCACATGATTATTGGGGGGTCAGCCAACCCCCCTGACCCCCCAGCTCTGCCGCCCATGACCAAGTTACCATAGACAATTTGCCATTTTAATACTATTGTTGAAAAATCCTTTGTTCACAGTTATAAGTGGGACATCCCAATAACCTACACAACAAACCTTCAACCAGAAGTTGTCCAAGAAGCACACCGAGCTTGGATGCCCAGGTCGGGAAAGTCTAGTACGTGTTTTCACTACTATTTATGCAAGCCCCACAAGTGCAATATAATGTCACCACAAACATTACAAGCATATAGTTGAACACAAAAAACTAAACAAATACAAATGTACAACTCTAGAACAGAACAACAGCTAGCTTGCATCAAGTCAAACATAGAATTTTTTAATAAAAACCTTGAAACTATTGAAGAAGAAAGAACTAATACTGTAATACTGTTGATGATAACATCAAAACCTCCAGTAAAATTAACTGCATTACACATAGATTGTCTACGATTAAAACAGGAAAATTTAAAATCATTCAATCGAGTCCTGAATTAGATTACTTGAATTTACAAAACTAAATTATTGGATGTATTTCCTAGATGCATACAGTATGCCCTAGGCCTGTATACGTATCCCTACAAAGAGGTTAGGGAGGCGGTCAAACAATCGTTACCAAGGATAAGGAACTTGCCACCGTGCATTTATACGCAACTGTAAGATGTTATAATAATAATGACTTTTTTTGGTGAAGAGGGGAAATCTTGCATGAGACCCCCCCCCCTTCCCCCCAAATATTGAATTGGATGAGTGCCGAAGTTTTACCGACTAAAACCTCTCCTCACTCCTGCCACCACCCTGTGACCACTATAATGACTATGGGATCCAATAATTACAGGATTCTTCTCAATTTTTTACTATTCCATCCTTTTGATTCCTTGCAACCATGAGAAGTGAATACTATAGAACTAAATCATGAACGAAAGTAATCCCTCCAATTTCACCTTGATAATTGGATCGAAGTGCAATATTCTTACGCTTTTTTCAGTCAAAATAACAGTACCCAAAAATGCCCACTGGGTCAAGTTCAACGCCCGTCAAGTCGGATATTACAGAGTGAATTACGGCTACGACCACTGGAACAGTCTGATCGAAGTTTTGATACAAAATTTGGAGGTATGCTCTTTTTTTAATTCATTTAAAATCTAATATAAACAAAATAACCTTTATAGTCCCTGACTATACTATAAAACAAGATAGCAATCAGTATAAAAAATACATAGAATAATATAGAGAAATAGATTGAAAATATTACATATTGATACATGAAAAGGGAACTGATCGAATAGAAAAAATGTAAAAACAAAATAGGATTGAATAAAATAGTAAGGAGATTTAGTGATTACAAAATAATTAAAACTTATATATCAAGTAAATACTGTCAAGTATAAGTCTGCCATTAATAACTTTAGTATATTAGTTTGTTTGTCCTCAACTTTTCTAGTTTGATGGTAACCTGACAAAGATGCTATCTCCCTATAGATGGCATACATATTAAATGCAATAATATTCCTAATTTCAAAAAATACATTTCAAAAATGAATATTCAAAGATTAGTAATGGTAATTTGGACTACATGATACATGAATATTATTACAATACCTATGAACGTTTCAATGGTGCAATTTTGAACCAGGAAATATCAAGAAATATAGACAACATTACCAAAGTTTCATACTTACACTGTGGATGTTCTCATGCCAAACGTCATTAACTATTGTGTATTAACCATCCACTTCAGAAAAGATGATCTCCAGAGTTATTCTTTTTTCTTGACAACAGGAGTTCCCTGTAGCCGATCGATCCCACTTGATCGATGACGTCTTCAGTATAGCCGACTCAGGTCTAGTGGATTACTCTGTTGCTCTAGATTTGTCAATGTACCTGCAAAATGAGTATGAATTCGTACCGTGGCTCTCTGGGTCAATGAAACTACTTCGTTTGAGAAATAATTTGGCCAAAACTTCAATCCTACCAGCTCTAGAGGTAACATATACTGCTTTTATCATCGACAAAGGAAAGTAACAAAATCAATTATGTACTGTTTGTATTCATCCAATCTCATCCAACTAATTATTAATTAAGCCAGGGGGTGCTTCAGTATAATAATAATAATAATAATAATAATGATTCATTTATTCCTTCAATCTTGATCATATTACATCTTATTGTATCAAATCTATAGCACCCACATCCGAGCTCAGTCGAGTTTGGCAAGAATTCGGCAGCGGCAGGCTCTGCCACTGCCGAATCCTCACATCTATTCACTCTCTCCATTGTCCGAGCCACTATTCTCCCCTCTTCCGTCAACTAATTCATTCCATTTCTATCAATCTTTTCAACAACATCCATCTCCAACATCTTTCCAATTCCCATTGTTTTTACCAACTTCCACACTTCCACCCGTTTGCCGACACTTCTCTCTTTGTTCTCAATTTTATGGACAACTTGAACACTACTCTCGGTATTCCCATTTCATTCATTCTTATCAAGTGTCCGTACTACTATAATTTTCATCTACCAATTTCAATCAACAACTCTTCTACTCTTACATCTCTTCTTATCTTGCTACTTCTTTCCCTCTCTTTATTTGATATACTGGTACGGTACCCACTATTATATTACTCACAAGCTTAATTCCTGTGCTACTTTAGTCCCAATCTTCAATTACACTGACTCTTATAGTAAAATTGTGTACTGTGTATAATTATATTCACAAAAGAATAAGGTCATGTACAGGCGCGTAGGCGTAGGAACTTTGAAGTTTGTTTGTTTGTGTGGAGAAGGGGGGGGTTGGGGCATAATTGTAAATAAAAATGTAATATACATCTTCGGTTTCTCATACATGCCAGGTCTGGGGCACAGCAGAAAATTTCAAGCCTTTGCTCGTACATGCCAGTCTGGGGCAAAGCAGAAAATGTCAAGCCTTTTTATTGTCCTTTGACAATCTTAGAAGCATATTTAATATAAGTTAGTGTGTATTCTGACAAAAGTAAGTGAATTCTGAGGGTCTCAAGGCATATCAAGTGGGGAGGGAGAGCAGGTACATTAGTGGGAGGTGTTTTCCCCCCATCCCTTCCCTTTCTATGTGCTTGGTTGTGTACCAACTAAATGATCATGAAAAATAAGATAATTATAAAATCTTGGTGCAACTTTATTCATTGGCATATTTGGAAAGATGCAGTTGCATATTTTATAGTAAGCAGCTCAAGCTGAAAAATAATAATATTCTAAAAATACCACGGCTCATTAAATAACGGTGATATTTGTGTTGGTGAAGTTCGAAGACGAACATCTTCTTTCATGGATACAAGTTTAATCTTACTGAAAATACTTTGTCACCATGTGCAAAGTGGCTGATTACAGTTCTTCACGCTGTGACGTGAATATACGTTATCAGCTTATCGATAAGTGTAACCACGTAATTCGAGATCGTCTACTGAAATAACTAAAGCAAATATCACCGCTATCCGCTATATGTATATAGCTGTGGCATTATGTTAATCAAAAATCTTTCAGGTTGAGATTTACTATTACAAACACAACGGCATCTATCAGATGCGTTGAAATGTTTAAAGTTACAAGGATTTTCTGTACAATTATCGAAGTTTTTGAAATTATTTAGTTGGTCTACTTCTTTTGCTGATGCCAGTAGGCCTATACATTATATTTCCTATGATCATTTTCGATTTCATCATTATAGGAACTGTATAAAGACCTACTATTGAATTTAATGAAATATTTTTTCATCAACATATACCTGCAAAAATTTCATGGAATTAATATAATACCATACCTAGTTTTCCTGCACATCAAATTCATTTACAAATATTAAAAAGTTCTTTGCTTCTTCGAGATTTGAATTTCAATATCTCTAAGCGTTCATTCAAAGCTGACTTCAAGCTTAAACAGACCCTAATGCCATTCTAAAAATAAATGCATTATTTGAATGCCATTTTAGACACTGTAGGCCTATATGCCTAATTTATGTTATTATGTTCACTTTAAGGCATACGTGCAAAATCTTGTGAGCGATACATACGAGGACGTCACATGGGATGTTATGTCAAAACGAGAAAATAACAAACATCTATTCAAACGTCTTCGAGTGACAGTACTCGAGCTGGCATGCACATTCGGTCTGAAGAAATGTCGCAAAGAAGCTGGAAAGTTGTTTGCTGAATGGATACAACACCCTGAAAAGGTACAACATTCAATAACTTGGATTTACAAGTCCAATGCTAGCTTTCTTATAGTAATAACATCAATTAATTGAGGTCACTCGAGATCACTCTTAGAGGTCACTCTAACGTAAAACAATTCTCAAATCAAAAAATCGATTTTTTTTTCATTTTTTTCTTTGGGGGGGGGGGGGGGGTCAGTGCTGTACTTCTTCACGTCGCAATACGTGCTCATTTCGTTGTCCATATTATTTTGTATTGTTGAGATTTTACTATCTGGACACAAGCTATCCCTTCGGATACGTCTGACAACCGAACGTTGACGGAAATACCCGAATGGTACAGTACAGTTCAAAGAAGTCTTTGGCAGCTATTTTTCACATAAAACGCCGCTGGAAGGTTGAAAAAAAGGTCAAAATTACACAACTTTTTTTTAGAATGAAATTTTTTTTCTCTCTTTTTTTTCAAAATCGATTCTCAACTAATTCTTGAGCTTAGAGAATCGATCACCAATTTTGAGAATTGATGTCATCACTACTTTGTTTACCATAGATGAAAGATTATACATCTAATTACCGATACACTCCATGCTTATGGCAGAACAAACCTGAATCGACCCTGTACACCTCCATTCCCCTCGCCAATGTGTACAATTTCTTCCGAACACAGACACTAGGCAGCAGCTTGTTAGATGAGCTTCCATTTATCTTACTGAAAAAAATCGCGCTTCATTTCTGTATGCCGATGCAGCATACAGGTCAGAAGTAACCAATCAAATTGCAGCTTTTTCCACACATCAGTGCATGTCATACCAGAATAAGTTGAGATTGATTTTTTCAGAAAAATCGGTTTGACTTGGTTCCTTAAAGAAAATTTGGAAAGTTTGTAAATCCCCATAAGAATGACCCAGAGGGGGAGGGGTGTTATATAAAAAAAAATCTTCAAAAGCTCTCAAATTTCTACTGAATACAAAAAAATACTATCACACACATTATCAGCAATTTTTCAATAACTGGATAAGAAATGACGAAAAAATGCATTAATAGCATCATCTGATTGATTATTAGCAAGATGCATTGAGGGTTGCATTGGTTCTCCTGGCTGCAAACCAACACAAACCTCAATGCATCTTGATTGTTAGGCTCAAAAGACCTACAGGCTGCATTAACCTTGGGAACAGTAGCAACAAGTAGCAGGAAAAATGATTAAACTTTTGAAGTAGTCCAAAGTCTGTAGATATAGAGTGAGCTGACAGAATATATTTCATTACAGATTTTGATAATTCTTAGCTCATTTCACAACGCATATACTGCATTTTTCTAGTTATATACATGTCACCTTTCTTCCTTTGTTATCTGTAGGATTATAATCATCATACCAATAGCTATAATCGAAGACTAGACAAATTAATACTGAATTTAGTTTTTGTAACCTAATTACAATTTGCATCTCACAGAAACCTCATCCTGACCTGCGGAATTTAATCTATTCGCATGGCCTGGTATCAGCAGGCGACGAGTCCAGCTGGAATAAAATGTGGAACATTTTCATCAAGGAAGAGGATTCACAGGAGAAGACGAAACTGATGTATGGACTTGCTGCGATCCAGAACGATAAGGTGTTGCACAGGTGAGATTAGTCTACTAAGACTTCGATCATCTACGATGATTTCATGAAATTTCGCTTCATTCTCTTCATGTGACATTTGAAATTTTCTATGAATTGTAATCTTTTATAATCCCTCTTACTAGTACACCATGCCCACTTCCAGTCCCACTCATCTTTAGGACTCTTCTTCTGGGGCTACGCCACAGTAGCTAGACAGATATTCATCACGCAGAAGCAAGCAATCCGCATCATTACCGGCATTTCCTGACGTTCTTCATGTGAATCATTCCACAAATCTCAAAATCCTCTCACTCACTCACTTCCTCACCCAAAATCCTATCCAAATTGCTGGTTAATCCTATCCAAATGGATGGTTCCCAAGTTTTTGCCTCTTTCCTAAAGACTCTATTCACAACTACTTGACTAGACTCCCACACTTTTTTCACACAAAGCCCTCTCTATACGCGACTATTCCAAAGTGCAATCTCTTTGCACAAATATTTAACAAATTATCATTATCATTTTATTAATTTTCATTGTATTTTTATGCTTGATTCTCAAAATTGGGAAATAATCCTTGCATGAAAAGTTGGGAATGACATTGGACAACTGGTTTCTGGGCAATTAAGGAAGTCAGGTTTCATTAACCTGTCTTTTTCCCTGAAATCACTTCTTTTCCCTTCTGAAGTTTAGCCCATTTTGTATTTCACACAAGAAAATCCATTGCCATGAATTGATAGGTCATGTGAGAAATCCTTGAGAGACAAGGACAATCAAACATCCAATTGAAATTAAATGTATTATCACAGATAATCGAGCTATTTCTGTGTTATTACATACAAGTATCACAAAATTGAATGTAAATCTCATATTTTCTATTTCCTATTATCGAGAATAAAAATGTCCCATCTTGTATATCCCATCTGTATATGTCCCATCTGTATATGTATATATATATATATATATATATATATATATATATATATATATATATATATATATATATATATATATATATATATATGATA
>OZ023328.1:17063803-17168803 GCA_964007535.1 Brachyptera risi | reverse complement strand
TAAACATTATCACTGAAGATTCTGATCAAATTCCTAATATAGGCTAAATTCGGCAGGACGCCAATTTTTCATAGCTTAAAATTGATTTTAACATGGTTAGAGTGTTCAACTGACAACTATAGTATTTTAAGAATACAAGAGCATCATCTGAAGAGCTTTTTTTAATGATATAAGAATGAATTTCAGGGACAGTATCACAATGCCAAGTTAGTCTCATATGACATTCTTTCAAGTGATGCCACACATTTGTTTTAATAAGTTGACAACATTATACCGTATGTTGAGGGGTGAAATTTTCATTTTTTAAAATATTTATTAATTTGTTAGTGTCACTGTGCATCGAGCCGTCTGTTTATTTTCAATAGAGCAATTCAGATTGTCAATCTTGATAGGGCATTTACTGCAATACACTTTTTTTCATGAGACAAGAATCTGTTTTTTGTGCTACGTCTGTAAAAGTTGTTATATTGTCTTGATGTTTTCTGTGAGTGTTCATTGTTAGTTTATCCGGGGTTGTACTTATCTCTTTTTTGATATCTCATCCAACAATGAAGGTACAAAATATAATATACTTTATACATTTCATTTAAAATTTGATTTGAACAAAAACACATTGTAAATAAAATCACATCTTGAAATATAAAAAGAACATCGAAAAAACGATATGTCTAAGTTCTAACCCTGAATCAATACTTCAGAAACATTTGTATTCAAAAAAAATTACCCCAAAAAAATTATAGTATGAGAAAAACGAAAATAAAATTTTGTTGCTGAAACATTCGTGAAAACAGAATATTTATGACGTATGTATGTATTTTTTTGCAAGTTTTACGTACCTATACCTATACTATAGGTACTCATAGGTATATATGTGCAGAATTTGAAGTGTATACAATCAATATTGACAAAGATAGTATTTGCATTCAAGTCCCCCCTCAATTGGATGAACATAGCGAATGAACAGCACGGAACGAAATTTTCTACTCAGTTTCTTTATTTTAGAAACTTACCTGTTTGTGATTGCTTGTGTTACAGGAATGAGTGGGAGTATTTGGTGAATAGGTTCACACTGAACAGTCGGGCATTTGGTGGTTTGATTACAAAAATTTCTGCATCGTTCGCCACTACGGAGAAACTGCAGGAGGTAAGCAACAATTTAAATCAGATTAAAAATTGAATAGTCTACTTGCAATGAATTATGCAATTCTCATGTATATTTTTCGTCCGTGTTATCAAATTTTCTTTCGAATAGATACTGTCTCTTGACTGATTTCTTCGTCTATCGTATATCAGCATTTAATGGCCCAAAATGGGCTCAAGTTGAACTATTCTTCAAATACCAAACTTGAAATATACTTATTAGTAAAATTTGCATCATCAGGCAAACGTGATAATTTATAAATATCAGCTGTTTCATTTGACATTCATTACCTCTCTGTTGTGTCTGGTGATGGTCATTCAGATAGATAGAGCGGAGAAAAAAGTAACCAAAGTTCTCGATGGTTCATTGGTGGCCGTGATTTAATCGTCGATACGACAGTATTCTGCATTTCTGAAAGTTATTATTCCAATCTCTTCCGGTTAAAAATGATCAATTAACAAATCTTGCACACACAATCGATCTGGTATATTCATACAAACATTTTTTGAAATGTCATTGAAATATGTCATGAAATGATTTTTAAAAATAATAAAAACTTGAAAAATGAGTGTAAAATGACCTTACTTCCGGTTTTCAAAAGCAACTTCTGGCTAAACGATTCAAGAGTCACAATTTCATATAAGTTCACATAATCCCTGAGAAAATCAGACAAATTGGACGATTCGTCGATACAACAGTATTCTTCATTTCTGAAAGTTGTTATTCCAATCTCTTGAGGTCAGGAATGATTAATTGACTAATCCCGCACACACAATCGATCTGCTATATTTATACCAACCTATTTTCGAAATATCATTGAAATATGTCGTGAAATGATTCTTAAAAATAATAAAAACTTGCAAAATGAGTGTGAAATGACCATACTTTCGGTTTTCAGAAGCAACTTCCGGTTAAAAGATTCAATGAAAAGTCACATTTTCATATGAGTTCACATAATCCCTGAAAAAATCGGACAAATCGGACGATTCGTCGATACGACAGTATTCATTTCTGAAAGTTATTATTCCAATCTCTTCCGATTAAAAATGATCAATTGACAAACCTCGCAAACACAATCGATCTAGTATAGTCATACAAACCTATTTTCGAAATGTTATTGAAATATATCATGAAATGATTTTTAAAATAAAAACTTGCAAAATGAGTGTAAAATGACCAAACTTCCGATTTTCAAAGGCAACTTCCGGTTAAAAGATTCAAAAGACACAATTTCATATGAGTTCACATAATCCCTGAAAAAATCAGACAAATCGGACGATTCTTTTGGCCTGTAGCCGAGTTCTTAGGTGACGACGGAAGAAGGAGGTGGAGGAGCAGGAAAACGGAAAAAGTAGTCTTTTCACAGTGTTATAACTTCCAGATGTTTGTTCTGATATATATTTAATTTTATGTGTCGTGTATTATGGCGCCTTATTCCATTACAACAAACTAGAGGTATCTAGGTCTGTTACTTCCGGAGATACAGTATGCTCAAAACCGCCTGGAAGTACTTCGTGTAAACAGTGTAAGCGTATAGCTGAGACTTCGCACGGACGTGGCTCTCGTCGAGCTATGCTCGACTAGGTACTAACACATTACCTAGCTTGTTTAGATTCCACATTTTCTCACCTATCACCTATGTCTACGAATTAATTGAAAAAGTGATGTAGGCCTATGTGTTGAAATTTGTTTTTTGTTTTTTATAGATGAAAGCTTTCTTTGCCGATTACCCAAACGCTGGTGCTGGTGAATTAATTCGCAAACAAGCACTCGAAAGCGTCTCGGACCGAATCAGATGGATGGAAATAAACGTGCCATCAATTAGATACTGGTTTGGATTAGAAGAATCAATCAAGGATTAACTATTTTACTAACTGTACCAAGTTACAATAAAATGGTGTAAAAAAAAATTGAAAAATCGATATTCATGTACTGTATTCGTAGCACACAAGTTCACTGTTCAATTGAAGATCATAAAAAATTGAACATACGTACTTCAAAAACGGTTTTAAAAGTTATCGTCTATGGTAAACTTTATCTTTCAAAGCCCTTGCTATCCATTATTTTCATACCATAGCTCCTTATTTTTGACTTTTTTTATTTTCATTCGCAGGAGCTAAATCTTACCTATTAGTTTAACATCAAATTCCCCAAACTTTACCTTGTATCCAGAACTATTGCAATCACATCAATAAGAATACATGTTGACGTATATTAAAAGTAAGACAAATGCACATAAAAATGAAGATTTTCCAAAATATTCATTTTCGGAGCATGACCCACTATTCCATTACAGTTTTGTATAACAATTTTGGCTTTGCTATTCAAGCACATCAAGTAATTTCCCAAAGTTGCGGTACCAGATGATATAATTCTGTGATTGTGCCTGGCAGTGGGCACTGGATATTGGCAGCAGTGTCAATTGGTTTTCTCTAGGAAAAGAACCAAATAACACAACAGACTTGAAGCAAGTGACGACAGAAGAAAAAGTTCATGATATTAAGTAATTCTCAATTCTGATTAGGTGACAAACATGATGATTCACCTAAAATTGTATATAATTGCAAACAAACCACTGCTGAATGAATTTTAATTAAATGAAAATCAATTCAGTATTGGGTTGGTTGCAAACAATTACTGACAACAATACAGAACATCTACAAGAGAAGATTCACTAGGTCAAATATGGAAGAAATAGTGTCGGTACTTTCTTCAATATCCTCCTGTTTAACCGGATGATATTTGATTACCATTCCTTGAGAGAAATGTTTCTGGACCCCTGACCACTAACACTTTTTTTGGACTATTTGCAACTATTTGTGTTGCTTTTGCCAATTCCAAATATTACAGAAAATTCACTTAGGTGTACTCAAAAATGTATGATATAGATATTAGCTAGCTTGCCATAAAAAAAATGACTGCGAAACTTTGCGTGACAAATTCACATAGCTGTTTCCATGATGTGCGAAATAATTTCGCAATTCTAGCGCATCCTAGTGAATTTATTTTGAACTGAGTAGCACTTGATGTGCCGTAAACGGAAGTAGACACTAGCGATTGCGATTTTCGTTGCGAACTAAATTCGCAAAAAAAAGTCGAGTTTTGCCAAACTTGTCTTGGCCGCCATGTTGCAAAATTCCAACATGGACTCCTAGTGGTTTTCGGGCCTGTGGTTGGCTATCGACTGATTTTTTTTTCGTTTCGTTTCGCTTCGCAAAGATGTTTATGGAAAGGCAGCTAATATTGTAGATATTTCAATTTATAATTTGAATTAATTCATTGAATATAAAAAACTGGTATTTCTACATCACGAAGTGTATTTGGCTTATATAATATCATTCAGCATTTAGAAGCATTTAGAATTGGGGAAATTATACTGCAGGAGGTGGATGGGTACAAATACTTGGAATTATACATTACATAGAAATTTAGGGTGGGGGGATCATGAGAGAAACTAGATAAAAAGGGGGATTACATCACTAAATTTCATTATGAGATAACTTAGAGGGACAGGAAGTAAAATCAAAGAAAAGGCATACAAATCCCTTATCAGGCCTACACTGGAATATGCTTGTTCAGTCTGGGACCCTTGCAACATAGTACAAATCAAGGCCAGAGAGAGCATCCAGAGGGTTGCTGCAAGAAGGGTACTGGGGAGAGTCAAGAAGTGGAGGACCTTTAGAAATAGCAATGGAGTGGTAAAGAAAGAACTATACAGGCCAAGCGAAATGGTTAAGGAACTGACATGGAAAACTCTAGCGGAACGAAGGAAAAAGGATAGACTATGTAATTTCTTCAAAGCAAAGAACAACTGCATCGGATGGGATGGGGAGAACTTAACAATAGAGTAGGAAAGGGGCTGCAAAGAGGTAATAGAGGTGGGGAAAGGTAGAGGTAGGGGTGGGAGTTATTGAAAAAAAAAATATTGGAAATTATTAGAAAATTGGAAGTGGAGAGAGTGATTACAGAAGTGGGGAGACATGGATTTATATAGAGAGGACTACAAGGGATTAGAACAAACTTGGGGAAAATATAAGATGTGTTGAGAAGTTGATAGAACTTAAGAGAATGTTTAATTAATAATTTGATTTGTAATTGAGTATAGAGTTATTGTTTTGTTTTATATTTGATTTAATTTGAGTGTTCATTTTGTATTGTGTACCATATTTGAATTGTTTTGTAGCATAAGGAGTTTATAGTGTCGCCACCGCACATAGCTGGATTTGCGAGTTAGACAATAAATATCAAATATCTACAAAAACTACTTAGAACTCATATTACCAATAATAAAAATTAAGCTAATTCGTAATTGGGGGACAAAAATACCATTGATAACCAAGGGTAATATAAAGTTAATCCACTAATTATCGATTAACCAACAAAATATGTACTATTCGTAAAACAGGACCTTATACAATAATAAAAATTATAAGCTACCAATCTTGAACTAAGATTCATTGAAACCCGTAAAATACAAAAATATATACCCCAATTAAAAAAACATTATTCACGAAGTGCAGGTTGCAGCCCCCACCTCCCTCCCTAATCCAAAGGCAACTTCTTATTTTCACCCGGACCGGTTAATGAGTACCAGTCCGGCGCTGAAAACATCTCTATGTGGCATAGTGGTACCATAGATTGAAGAGGTAAACTTCTTCACTCTATGGTGGAACTCTGAAAACTACTGAAATACAATCGGTTGTCAATAGTTTACTGATGACATAAAAGTAATTTTTTTATACTGGCAACTCCGATTGAAAATTGAGTTCCTAAATGAAAAGTACCGGTATTGAAAAATTCCCAAAGATAAATTATAGATTGATTTTATAAAAATTGAAGTAGCATAACAAAATATTTTGTCAGAAGTGGGATTCGAACCCACGCCCACAGAAGTGGACTGCGACCTGAACGCAGCGCCTTAGACCGCTCGGCCATCCTGACATGCACCTCAATTGATGTTATTGTTGCATTAGAAACATAAATGAATCAAATAAAATATGATGGATTGGTATGCCCAATAAATAAATTTTATCTAATACTGGGGTTGCCTAATACTGGGGTTAATGAAATGAAATCAATATTAGATATTGATCGAAATATATCGACATTTTTTTTATTAACAATCTCATCTACCTGACATTCTACGTATATCTAAAAATGTTACATCTAAAATATTAGAGAGAGATTCACAATGATTCACCAAAACATTCTTGTAGCTCTGTCATTTATTTGACGAGTTGCATGAACTCGCGTTTTTAGCAATAAGAATACAAAATTTCCAACAACGTATTATTTTACTTATTTACAATTTTGAAATTGATTTCGATCATTGTTGAGATATAAGTCATCAAAATATTGAACAGTCCAGTATGATTGTGAATTGAAGTCCTAAATAACTGAATTGATCGAAAATACTGAAATCGAACGACAACTCTATTATACCGAGAAAATCAGGGTTTGTTTCAGAGGTCAGACAAAGTAATCAATTGATTTGAAACATTTTCTGGACATTGGTGTCACGCCAGAATAGGTCAATATTGTTCATGAACACACCGTAGTCAGTTTCATATTTATTTTCCAAAAAAGTTGATACGTTTGGTAAATTCCCGTAAGTATAACATTAAGTGTGATTTTTTAATTTCTAAATTTAATCGAATTAATATGAAGTTTTACAGAATGTAATACTGTATTGTTCTAATGCACAAGTGTCTACCAAGTTTGAAGAAATTTAGGCATTTTCAAGAAAGTCAATGTTATTACTTATTAGTTGAAAGTCAATGGAAGTCGATTTAGCAAAATATCAGTTTGTTGGTGATAACTTTTGAAAGGAATGAAATATCCAAATTCTAATATGGAGGAAACACAGCTATTGTTGATACCTTCTAGATGGTATAAGTTATAACTATTCAACTATTATTGCATAATTGTCAACTGTATACGCTCAAGAATTATGCAATACGAGTTATATGGTTTGATTTCACACCATCGCGAAGGTATTAAAATAGCTGTTTGCTCCACATTAGACTTTTGATATCTCATTCTGTTCAAAAGTCATCACCAAAGACTGATATTTCGCTAAATCGACTCTCATGAGCTCTTAAATAGTAAATATATTAAATTTAATAATCAATTAGCCACGTAACGATTAGAATGATCAACAGGTGAAATCAATTAGAACAATGGCGGTGAGTGACAAGACTTGATACATTGAAAATCAAAATAACCTCCGAGTATATTTCATACAAATATACCGGTATTGCTTATTTACATTGTAGGCCTACTGTAAATGCTGCATTTTCCTGGACAAATATTTCAACAAGAGAGAAAAGAATAATTTACTTGCAGACAAGAATTATAACAGACGCAATAACGAAAGCATACTGTTGAACATTCACCTGGTACTAATGTCAAAGAATAAAATAGAGACATTGCCAAAATATTGTTTCCGTTTTAATCTCTGACAAGTAGGGCTGTGCGAGACTCGAAATTTTCGAGCGAGTTCGAGTCGAGTTCGAGACTCGAACTCGATCGAAAATATTTTTTTTCAGATCGAAATTTCGAGTCTCGAAACTTTTTCGAGTCTCGAAACTTTTTCGAGTCTCGAAACTTTTTCGAGTCTCGAAACTTTTTCGAGTCTCGAAACTTTCGAGTCTCGAAACTCGAAACTTTTTCGAATCCCGAAACATCTACGAGTCTCGAAACACTTTCGGGTCTCGAACTATATCGAGCGAGTGAGCGAGAGTGGAAGAATAACTTTATCATCTTTTTTATCATTCAACAGATTGGTATTAAATGAATATACCGTGTCCGAAACTTGTAACAAAGTTCTGTTTCTTGTTCAACCATTTCCCTATTTGATTTTAATTATAAATCTGCTGAATGATTACAACACGCATCACATCTCACGATGTCACAGGACTGACTGCATGTCTGCGACTGATTGCGTCACTGCGAGCTCTGCTGAGTCGTAGCTAGACCTTACCAGACACACGCGTCTGTTTCTCTTTTTCAGTTCCTCCCCCCTCTCACCAATACATACACACCCACTCTGTCAAAGACAGAAAGAAAGTCATCACAGCCGCTGGTATAGGGATATCAATGTTGATTCATTTTGATAATTCGAAATTTTATTATTTCGAATTTCGAACTGATAATTAGTCCAAACTACTGCTTTATTATTGTTTCGTGTTTGTTTAATTCGAATTTCAGCAAAAATTACGAATACATGTTTTCACAATTGGATATTTTATTACGTGAAATCCTTTGTCATCAACATTCCTGGCGACCGGCAAGCTAGAGATACGTCACAGCCACATGTGCAGCGCGTGCTAGTATGATGAGGGGGAGGCAGGGGGTCTTTTCACGGTCATGGACAGACATCTGGCTGGTCAAAACACCCGAGCGGTAATGTTTAGGATAATGGACGTGATTGTGTCAACTTTTATTCGTAATTTTTGCTGAAATTCAAATTGAACAAACACGAAACAATAATGAATAAATCAGCCGGCTAGTGCATGTATAGAGAGAATAATTCATTCATTTCATTCTAGGCCCTAATATTTATATTTATTGCCTCGCTTTTTACTTTTTAATCCAAACATCCAGTTTGGTAATTTGACTCTTTCAACACTGTGAACTGTGATAAGTGTTACCTAATGAATGGCATGATAATATATAGTATTAATGGGACTCCTTGTTGTGTTGTAAAAATTGCTGAGAAAACACTTGACTTGAAGATAACCACATGGCTGTCAAGTTTTCTTCCTTGGAGCAAGGGGGAAGGAGGGAACAAACAACGAGCGAGGCGCACATGGTCAATTAAACTGCACGCACACAGTATACTACTGTACTATACAAATGAAAAACATTTTTTTCATAATTCGAATTTTTTTAATTCGAATTTAGATTTTTGGGGTCCCTTGGAATTCGAATTAACGAGGGTTTACTTATTCAGATTTACAGTTTCACAAGAAAAAAAATATCAAGATGATAAGACGACTCCAGCTTTTCTCTCCACTGTGAATGTTTGAATTGTTTTGTAAGCCTGACATTATTGCCTTAAAGATTTATTGTTTGTTGAATGAGTTATCTTATTTTCAATTCTTTGGGGTGGTAAGATCGCCCTTGTAGTTGCCCGTTCAAACGATCCTATCCTTCATACAGTGCCTTAATTGGGGAACAATAATTTTGTATCAAGTTTCGATGGTATTTTTAAAAAAGTTTCACTTTGATACTGATGGAATTGGTCCCATATCATATGAGTTACTGATTTCAGTGTACCAGTACATTCCCCTTGATTACTCGTACTTATGTTTGTTCATTGTCTATTATTTGTAACCAGGTCCATATCAAGTTCCTATATGTAATTCATTGGTGTCTTTGTATGCATTTGAATTGCAATTTTCCAATAAGTGATATTCTTCTTAATTAACAGATTTGTGATGTCTGGAAATTTACAAATTATGATTCTATTACGACTAGAGTGCTGTGAAGTAACAGCTGCATCATTTTCAATTTTGAAAATGGTCTTTTTCATTATGTGTGTCTTTAAGCACAACACCATTTTCAAATATGTCATCTTTATTTAGCCTAGTAATATTTCTGTACTTGCAAAAGTTCTGTAAAGTACACTATGTATAACACAATAGATATTTGTATGATTATATTTAATATTGATTATAACTTGTATTTCACCACTACGACTTACTGACTGTTCAATTGTGATTAAAATCTGAATTCAGAAAATAGTCAAAATACTGATTTTTATTCTAGATTTCCTGTGTAACTTGAGTAATTTCGCTCACTCGCTCGATTTGAGCTTGTTTGCTCGAAACAAAATTGTGCTCGAATTCACTCGAACTAAAATTTTGCTTGGACTTGCTAGAACTAAAATTGTGCTCGAATTCGCTCGAACTAAAATTGTGCTCGAACTCGAATTGTGCTCGAACTCGAATTGTGCTCGAACTCGAATCGTGCTCGAACTCGAATCGTGCTCGAACTCGAATTCTGCTCGAACTCGAATTGTGCTCGAACTAAAATTGTGCTCGAAACTTGCTCGAAACTCGCTCGAAAAAAGTCAATCTCGCTCGAAACTCGCTCGAACTCAAAAAGCTCTGCTCGCACAGCCCTACTGACAAGTACATGTGATAGTCCAACAATACGTTTTTATCAAAATGTTCCTGGTAGATGTTATCTTCTTTTTAATTAGACATAAATAACTTTTACATGAACATGTCGTGAGTCTTAGTTATTGGATTATTGGATGAGCAGAGCGAAGACTCAGTTTCAGCATACTAAAAAAAGTGCTACTAAAAAAAAAAAAATTTTCGTGCTCAACAGGACAAACGAAAATTAAAAATCAGTTGAAACTTGGCATACACAAGTGTCCGTATCTAATTTGATACTGTATAGTTTTGAGGCGCAATTGGTTGCACCACTTCTGAGAAAATTCATCTCATAGTTTTCAAAAATCCCATGAGAATAAACCAAAGGAAAAAATTCGTAAAAAATATTTCCTTCGAGAGAATTCAGATTCTCAAGGAATTTTAATATAATAATGATACAAATTATTCCGAACTTCCAGTCAAATCGGATCAACCGTTTTCATGTAAAAAAATATATAATTTAATTTTTTAAATCACTCAAAGCTATTAAGATAGCCTACCAATTGAATCCAAGCAACAGGTGTCGCTAATCAATTGGAAATGATTAAAACAAGACCTTTATCATTATAGAAATAGATTGAGAAATAGGAGGGCAGTGATGTAATTGTTCGGATCTCAAGATGGATATATATAACCAATCCGAAGATATGTTAATATGTTCTCCCTCATCCACCAACGCAGCAACACATAACGCGTTTCCTAGTGATTGTCAATGTTTCTGTGATTTTTGCCTCGTGGTCATTTCCCTCAGAGTCTGTGGAAAAGGTACTTGGAAGTTTGTTGGTTTGTTTGTTGTTTGTGGAACCTACACCTTCTCCCTCCCCTACCCCACCACTTGGGTCCAGTCCATTTTGTGTGTTTTTGTGCTCTGTCCATGTTTTCCCTCCTCCAACCTGTACCCACCTCATTTGTTTAATATAATTTGTTTCTCTTACTCTGTATCATCATCTACCATTCATATCTCACATCGTCCATCACAAAATGATATTCTTTCCAGCAAGTCCTACTTTCCAATAATGTTTCACATGAGGTATAATTATGCTAGTTGTTCTTTTTACTGAATTTGCAGATCATACTTTGCTTATTACAAGTTACAACTGTTACTGATTGTCTAATTGATTATAATTTATAATTCTGATTATAATTAATTGATTATATGAAAATATAATTTGTCTAATGGATGGAACAATACTTATTAGATAAGAGAAACCAAAGTCAAGCCAAACTACATTATTGGTATTTACTACTGGAATTGAAATAGTCACTGTTTGATTTCAAGAAATATATTTTTTCACACAAAAGCTAAAAATACAATTCATGCACACATTTTAATTGGCCATTTAGGTAAAGTACAGCTGAAGACTCAAATAGTTGCTACCAAAATAATAACACTCAATACAGGTACTAACAAGCATATGGATATCAGAATAACTACACTACTGTCAAAAACTCAAATTGAAGGGTTAAGCCACTTAGTTTGTCGTATACTACGAACTCAATGGTTACGTCATGTTAGAGCTATAAAATAAGCACAAACAGAAATAACAACAGACAAAAACACAACAGAGCAGAAATGTTTGTAGCAATTCTTTGCAATTCATGCCACATTAATAGTATGTATGGTAGGACTACAGTTGTGACTTACCACTCACATGCAAAGTTAGTTAGCTATTATGGTAAGACCATGTTTTAGGAATAATACATTTATTGACAAGGATAATTACTAATCAAGGTACCGTACACATTTATCATTTTAAATCACGGTAATTACAAGTTAATCCTGTAAGAACAAGTTAATCCGTTGATTATCACTCGATCAACAAATGTATTATTCGTAAAACCACAACTAGGCTTTGTGGACAAGTGAACCTAATGTTTTATGTAAATGAATGATGATAATAATAAACAACCTATATAATCTGTTTTATTACCCGTAACCCATCATTACCTATATTGACACGACACAATTTGTCAATTTAGCCTCGTCAAAATGATCAATATACATGCTTGGTATATTTCATGCAAAAATGCTACTAGAATACAATAATAATTTTGATCAGGTTCCTAGATTTTCCTCAAGCAGGAGTTTCCAGGAGTAGGACAGCACTCATACAAGAATCTATCATCTAAAATAATTTCAAATTTGTTTTGAATTAAAATAGTTGGCCCTACATTGTATTTTCATTTTTCAACATTGAATTACATGAAAATGAAAATAGATTATGCAGGCCCAAGTTCTTGTGATCAATAGGGTGGTCTGCCAGACCCTACAGATAATTTAAAAAATAATTGAAGTACAAACCAACAGTAAAAGAATAAAATATCAATTGTCACAAGAACAAAAACATTTTACACTTCTTGACATTAATTCAGAATTGTTTCCATTGACAAAGATGAAAATATATTATTTTTACCTTCAACAGTTTAGGTATTCATGTATTCAAAAGTGAATGAAAAGTTTACAATAGAGCCCCTGCGGGTGGCCCATGTTCCTTACAAAAACTAATGGTTACAAATTATAATACAGTACTTCCATTTGTTTATATAAATGAGTTCTTCAACACTTTCAATTCTTTCTTTCATTGAGAGAGAAAGAGACAGAGAGAGAGAGAGAGAGACAGTCAGTTAGATAAATAGACAGATCTTTATTTTCTTATATTCAATTATTACAAAATATATACACCTTTTGAGATATTCTCATTTACAGATAACATACATTTTTGTGCCTCATGCTACACAATAGATAGTCTTCATTATTATTCATAGAAAAATAGTTGAAGAGGGCAAGTAACTACATATTAGACAAACATATTTTATTCAATTGTTGAAATCACACATTAAAAACATTTCAATTCTCAGTTACATTTTCATCAATTATTTTTAGTATAATGAAATGTATTTTGAAAATAATGTGATGGATGTGTAAAGTGATGAGTGGAGACATGTAAGAATACAAAATAAATAATTGCTATAAATTGCTATAAAAATAGCAATTGCTATAAAAACAATGAAATCTTTTACATGCTCGTTTCAAATGTTTTCTGATATTTTTTATGTTTCAATGCATTTGATGTTATTCCATGTTTTTGAAAAGGTGACAAAGCGCTATAAACGTCTGAATCCGCTACATTTCAATGTATTGGCGATACAGATGCTATATTTGGAATTGAAGCATTATAGATGCTATTTTTCCCAAAATTATTTCAATTGAGAAGTGAACGGGTGAAGTTAGTTGAGGAATTTGGTAAAAAGTGCAGTTGCAAATGCAGGAGGCAGATAAGGCGTAGGCCTAGGTTTAACCCGCTTGTGGACACTATTTTTCTAAAAAATATCAATTGGGGTGTTTCTCTTGTATGTCTATTGTACGTTATCTAATGGTTTTACCGGTACCGCACTGTTGTTATGCTACAGAACGTTGTTGCGCTACAAAACACGATGTTTCAAAACAATAGATGCACCAAAGTGCCAATTGTCAAATTTTCTTTTGCTATGAAAAGAAAAAATAGGAGCTATGTTTACATGTCTCTAGTGATGAGTAAATGCATAGAAGACATGTTTTTTAAAGTCATATATTTTCACAATGCCTTGGAAAATACTGAAGCCCACACAGCTTTTGCAATTGTCGGCTAGAAGTCAGTCGTGGTCAACAATTAGCATGCGCAGAGACCCAAAATCGCTACGGTCATGTAGGGTTCATAGTTGGAAATATTTCTATTTTTCCAGTTACAACCGTCAGTTGGAGTACCATGTGACTGAATTCGACCAATGGCGATCAACAGCGGCAATGTGACAGCTAAGTTGCATATGTAGAGCTTTATTTGTAGTAAAGCTTGTCATTTGGAAGTCAGTAAGGATTGAATCTTGAATCAACAGTTAAGGCTTCAACTAATTTGTTTAGCCTACCCACAGTCTGCAAAATTTAGTTGTATCTGTCACATGTGTTGTATGTGTCTTAGTTACGGTATTCTCGAGCAGTTTTGCGGATACTGTGCCTCAATATATGCAGTAGTATAGTGAGCCTCAATATAGTGAGCCTTGATAAACTGTCCCCCGAGCGTTGATATTCACTTTTGTAGTCAGGCCGTGATTTTGAGAATCTCAATATATTCGGAAACTCTCAGCCTCAGTCAGACTTTCTACGAGTAGTTGGCCTCCCGGAAAGTCAGCCGTGATTGAGAGCGCAGGTGCTCGAAATCTAGCAACCATAGAGCTATTAGCCTTTGTTGCAATGCCACACTAACTGGGTTTGTGCAAGTCTCAACATTTCCGAGCGAGTTCGAGTCCAGTTTGAGACTTGACAAGACGACTCAAAACTATTCTTTCCCAGATTGAAATTTCGAGTCTCGAAACACTTTCGGATCTTGAACTATTGAGAGCGAGCGAGAGTGGAAGGATGAACTTGTCACCTTTTTAATATTCAACAGATTGGTATTAAATATAGTGTCTGAAACTTGTGAAAAAGTTTTGATTCTTTACTTCTCCCTTTGATTTTGATTATAAACTTTCTGAATGATTAAGAAGCGCATCATCATCTCACACTGTCAGTGGCACTGGACTGGCTCCGAGTGAGTTCTGCCGAGTCGTAGTTACCACCAGACACACACGCGCGCCTCTTTCTCTTTCTCAATTCCTCCCCCTCTCCAGAACACAAGCACACCCTCTCCTTGCCTTGACAACGGTTTCTATCACATATTTTTGCCCTGTAGCATAGGTTTCTCTCGTGCGCAATAGGAAATTGGCTTTATTCTAACTGGGAAGAGTGATGATTTTCGTGGATAAGGTGGTGTTTGGTTAATCCAAATTTTATAAATGGAAATCATTTTTTAGGGTCCTTTTCATTTATGATCAACGAGGGTTCGAGCTCATTTGCTCAAACAAAAGTGATCAAACTCGAACTTGCTTGAATTAAAATTGTGCTCAAACTCGCTTGAATTGAAATTGTGCTCAAACTCGCTCCAAAATAAGTCAAACTCGCTCAAACTCAAAAAGCTCTGCTCGCACAGCCCTAACAATAACCCCAACCTAACCTAACCCAAACAGCTACATGGCTGCTAGATTTCATCAGAGCGCATGTGCTCTATATCAAGGCTGACTTTCCACGAGGTCGAGAATACAGAGGATGACAATCCAACGGCTTGTAGAATGTCAGACTGAGGCCAAGATTCCGTATATGTTTAGATTTTAGAAATCTCGGCCGTCTATAACAATGAATATTAAAGTTCACGGTGCAGTATACCTAGATTCACTATATCGGGGGCGACATTATGATCGCTGAGGCTGACATTCCGAGGGACGAGTTTATCATAATTGCACCGAGGCGCACTATACTAAGGCTGATAATCAAGAGTTCCCGGTTCCATTACACATTTTCCCACCTTTCATCTGCCATTAAAGTAGTCGAGTTCTGATCTAAATTGAATTTTTTTTCTGTAGATGGAAGCTATCTTTAAAGAGTACTCAGAGACCGGCGCTGGTGGAACAATTCGGAAACAAGCGCACAAAAACGTCTCAGACCAAATCCAGTGGATGAAAGAAACGGGATTGTAAAATTCAATCTATGATTAATTACTGTACTACATGTAACTGTACTAATTATACAATACAATAAAGCACAAATAATTGAAAAAAGAATATTCACGTACCATTACAATAGTTTGTATCACACTCGATCACAATTCTTTTGAAAAATAATAATAAAATAATTAAACATATGTTGCTGGCCCCATTAACGATTAAAATATAATGCACTATGGCAAACTTGACATTTCATAGCCCATACTATTGGAAATTTGGAAATATGATCAATAATATTTTCAAGGTATGTTTCAAGTCTGTACGGTTCACTTGACGTTAAGTTTAGGCCTATGAAGTTCAATACAGTGATTAAGTTGAAACATCACATAAAGGAGTCGAAGTTCATTTCATCAACTAGCGTTGATCAATCTTTTCATTTATAAGCATGAAAACTAAGATGGAAGAAAGTACAAGTGGGCCCAAGTACGATTTCGTAACGTGTTTACTCATCATTATGAATACATATTTCATAATCAGTTATCACAGATAGCTGTAACCTACTGTAAAAACGCTGTGCATTAGATCTCTAAATTAACTGAAAACAATCGGTGTCATTTCAACTAAGTTTAGTCTAGGCCTACAATACCGTATTCCACGCTTCATGAAGAATGTAATAGGAGAGCAATTACTTTTTAATTTGTATAGAATTATCAAACGCACCTGCTTGCAGCTGAGGTAAATGGCATTCTGGATACTTTGATTCATGTCCAAAAATGTAGCCTGCTTATCAATATCGTTATTTGAAGGCAAAATACCACAAAATTCATTACTTACAGATATATAGCTCTTGTATTTTATATAAGGCTATTAAATTTGAGATCTCTGTAACATCCCCACAACCGTCTCTAATAAACCGACCTGCTTACGTTTAATCTTTGCGACGTTGACAACGTTTGACAAATGTCTGTCTATATATTATTTATTGAAAATATCATTAAAATGCAGCCAAAATGAGTCTTCATTCTGGCCTGTTTGTTTATGGTATACAGTAGGCCTCGGCATGTAATAAATGTTAGGAATTTGATTATTGTATATGAATTACACGATACATAACATATGAATCAATGATTCACAAAGTGGATAATTTTACTGTCAAAATTTCATGATCCTCACAGACTTTTTCTTACAGGTTATGAATTACGGCGGTCTCGACCACATAAACTGATATAAAATCAAGCTAGCCTAAATCTAAACTGTCGATATCAAAGTTCCCGCAGTTTTTTGCCCGACTAGTACTGCTCCCCCCCTCATCGTACGATTCGTGTCCATCGCTACCGAGTAGATTCAAGTTTTCGATTGGCCCTGGATACATGGCCGTAGAAACCTGTCTCTTATCTCTAGGCGGCAACATTTTCACCTCCACACACTCTTCTTTCAAATCGATCGTAACGAATTCCTCGCCCAGATGCGCCACTTTATGCTGCGACTGATTACAAATACAATCTTTATTTCCCAATTCTAATCCTGCCCTCTTCATAGCTTTCAACAAAGCTGTGCCAAATGTTGCTAGCTCGGAATAGCCACCGTAAACGATTGGTTGTACGCAGAACTGACTGTACAATGAGGTTGAATTGGTATGTAAGTAACTTAACATTTTGTTAATATCTTTGGTTAAAACAAACCGTCGGAGATTCTTTGCCTCGGGCGGTAGATCCTTATCGGAGCAGTACGGCAAGACGACGTTGAAGAACCGCTGCTTTGAGTTGCGATCGCTAAGGTTTTCTCGCAGCAAACGGAGGCCGAGAGCGTCGACGTTGCGGTAGATACCCTCGTAGTTATTACATCGGTGGAACGGTGACGATATGACCATCACGAAATCCGAACGGTTGAAAGCATCGTTACACCAAGTGAACGGGTCCTTGAAAAAACAAATGAATAACGAGATGAATGAGACTGAATCGTGATTTTTAGGCGGGTGGGAAAGACTTGAAATTTTAAGTTCGACTAAGCTTTGACATGTAACTTGACATGGTTACATCAAACTCGAAGTAATTTCAAGTCACAATACTTTTTTCACCATGCCCTATGCAAGTGACTCTGGCCATAGGCCTACCTAGTTTAGAAATTTGGTACAGGTATGCCTTACTGGAAATAAATTAGTAGTACCGGTAGCTAATTATATTTTCATCATCTTTCAAGACTGAAATTTCAAGTTTTTTAGCGTCAAATTATTAGGAGTTGAACAAAAAATTGTATGCTCAATTTATGCTTGTTTTTAGGGTTGGTACAAACATTCATATAGAGTGGCACTGACTGTTTGCTGAGAATAAACCAAAAAAACATATAAAAACCGAAATCATTTGGTCTAAATGAAATTCATTCGATTGTTTTTGTAAAGCTAGAACTGAGAGAGAGTGATGAAGGAGGCTTGTAGGCCAAGCAGGCCTTAAAAGTACCGAACGAAAGAAGATCATGGGAACATTCAACCCAATCTAGTCACATTTCTTAGAAATTAGTTCATTTTTCTAATATAGTTATAGGCCTAAGCCAAAAAATTGTTTCATTTGATAATTTTTTTCAATTTCTTCTTACTACCTTGATTCCAGCTCATTTGAAATTGCAACCCATTCGAAAACATGAAATTTGTGTTGAAAACTTGAAACAAATGTTCATATCGACGACTATACTGCCTTATATTAAATTATTATTTTGGCCTATAGGCTATATTTATTCATACTATAAGCCTGAGCCTCTATAAAAAAATATTTGAATCATATTTGAAAATTGTTCTACATTTAATCATATTTAAAATTTCATATATAAGCCTACTTCGTATGCAAAATAAGGGAGGTGTAAAAATGACGCATGATTTTTTTCCGACAAGTGGAATAGAAGTCTTTGCTACGCTCATCTAATCACGTACCTTTGTCTTTGACTTGGGAATATGTAACTCGTCAACTAAAGCCTCAACGTGACAAACGCTGTTCAAATACTTTGCCAGTTCAACCACCGCCGTTACGTGTTTGGTTGTCGTAGGTGCGTAGATCATCAGCACGGTAGGTGGCCGTTCTAGAAAATAAACAATTTCTTCATTCATATTGGGTTTACTGTCACACTACAATGATAACCACGATCTATTGACAACAGTGAATGATGAATGAGGTGATGAGATAAACCATTATTTTATTAGATGTTAAAATTAACAGATGTTAATTGTTTATTAGATGTTAGATAATAAAGGAAATAGTTGTTAGTGAAATAGCCTGTTGTTAAGGAACCATCCCAGCATCCACCTTGACGACAGAGTCAAACCACAAGACACCTCTGTCAGGATGATCAACCATTGCACGATTCGAACCCTGGTCTCCTAACAGACAGTTCAGCGAGCTAGCCACTGGTCCTCCAGTCTCAATAAAACAAATTTAAGTTCAATTAGATCTGTAATCACGAATGTGAAAAACATATAAAGTTATGAACTTAAGAAACGATGATTACTGTATGACGAAAGTACTCACCAACAGATTTATTTTCTTATTTTTATTCATATTGGGTTTTAACGACTGATATACTACTTTTATCATACTGATGAATATGATCTATTGGCATCAGTGAATGATATATGAGATGATGGTGATGATGAGATGAAAGGTTATTTTATTATGTGTTTTTGGATGGTGGGAAGGAGTCGGTCGTGGCCTCAATTGTTAAAGAACCATCCCAGTATTGACCTGAACGACAGAGGGAAACCACGAAAAACCCCTGTGAGAACCCCTGTGGCAGTTCAGTGTTATAACCACTCGACCACTTGTCTCAGTCTCATCAACAGAGGTTATTTGGTGGTTAGAATTAACGGAATTGAGGGACTGCGACTATAGAGAAACTGGGACTATACGAGGGTCTTGAGACCTGATATGACAGAGCCTTGGTGCCTACATGAATGCACCACAAGACAGAACATGAAGATAATCATCAAGGATATTACCGTCGATGAAAGCAAAACATCTGAAGACTCAACATGCTAAGAGAAACTGAACAACTCCCAAATATCAGACATACTGACCTTGAATACTGAGGCTTAGTTCTACACTGAATTTACGAATTTATGAACACAACTACGTGTATTATTATTATTATTATTTGGGTTTTAACGACGCACTGTAATGATGACTAAGATCTATTGGCGTCGGATGAATGATTAATGAGATGATGGGATGATGAGATAAAGGTTTTTATGGGAAGGAAGCGATCGTGGCCTATATTGTGGCCTATATCCTGGCATCAGCCCAGACTACAGAGGGAAACCACAAAAAATCCCTGTAAAGATGAACGGTAGCGGGAATTAAACCGGGTCCGATATGCCCACTGCCTCCCAGGTCACATGAAGCAAGTGCGTTAACCACTACGCTGCATGTGCCGGTCTTTCGTGTGTTTGTTAACACATCTTCAATTAATTTTCCAATTGCATGAATTTTAATTATTAGGCCTACTTATAAAAAGTAATTATGCACCAGCAAGTAAGAATAATGAATCACAGAAAAATGAAGCCATTCAATTTTAAAAAACTTCTCTCGTTAAAAAATAATGAAGAAGTTTCTACTTTCAGCTTTTTATCCATTCATCCAGATATCTTCACCATTATTTTCTTTGTATAATAATAGGCCTACTAAAATAGTCATTTGTAACTAGAACTGGAACCATCTGGAACCTTTCTTAACAGGAACGTTTTAGATTTGGATTGATATTGGAACCAGAACATTCATTTTTTGTGGTTGGAACCGTAATCAAGAAAAATGCCTTGGAATACAATACCTAGAAGTGCATTTTTCCTTCGTCTCCAGATGAAGAAAAGAAATGTGAAAACTGAGAGCAACATCCCGCCACAGCCAACGATTGCAATTAAGAGAATTCTCTTGTTTGGGTCTTCTGAAAATAAAACACAATATATTTTATTTTTGGACCACATGGATATAATGGCCAGTTCACATGAGGCACTGCAATGCCACCGTTGGAATGTTGGCCTTCCAATGCTTCCGTGTGAATTAACAAAACATTGACATTGACGGACTGAAAACGTTGAGAGCTTGGTTCTAAAACCTGGCACTGGAACCACAGCCTTCCAACGTTACACTGCAATGCCTCGTGTGCACTGCCCATAAGACAACTGTAATCCCTACCTAGGCATTACTCAACATATATATATATATATATTGATTACCGTTTGCTCAGCGACCCCACCAACAGCTAGGTTATATGGGGGTACGAATGAGCAGGTGATTATGAGACTATGAAGTGATGATGAGTGAAAGGACATTTACAAAAACCCATGCCTTATGAGGGATTCAAACCCACGCCTAACGGTGACTTCTTTTTCTGAAGCGGTGCCTCAGCTGACCGAGCTACCAAGGGTGGCTGTGGGATCATTCCACATCAAATCAACTGAACCGAGCATCATTATTTCCCTCACCATATCTGATTTTGATTTATACCACTTGTACAAGCCACTGAGTCGACCAATCGTACAAACTTTTGGCTTTGCAGCCCTTATAGTTCTCGAGTTACGCAATTTAGGAAACGCAAAATTTGCTACTTCTAAACAGTTCAACGTGGAGACATATGTTTTTTTTCTATAATCAAGCTCTGATTTGTTGCAAATTAATGGCATCAGATTTTATACTACTCAGTGTAATGGACATCGAAATATCTGAGTTTGCATTTCTTGGTTCCACCCACATAAATAAAGGTGTTGAGAAAAAAAACATCAAATTGTATCTATATTCAACATAGTGATGGGCAAATTTCGGAAATTTATGTTTGATGAAACTTTCGTTGAAAGTTTTGTGAAACCTAAGAAATTTACGGAAATTCGTGAAATTCACGGGAAAAAGACGGGATTTGTATGTTTTAAATGTATGCTATTGCATCCTTGTTGCATTCGAACGAAATTTGAACTCAAATTTCAATTTGCAGAATTCACATTTCACCTGTTTCATTATCGCCTCGAGCCCATATTCATAGTACTTCCATATTTGTCGTTTCTTCTTCACCATATTTTTGTAATCTGGTGTGAATGGGTTTTAGGTTAAAGAGGACAAAAATGACCTACCCTCTAAATATTGAAGAAATTACTCAATGCCATACAAGTAGTTGGTGTTATCTTGGTAAAACAGAAACAAGTGGATAGAGTGGCATCAGCTCAGTCCACCAAAGGAAGTTGGGCATTTCATTCAAAAGTTTCAAAAATTTCGGAAATTTATGGCATGCCGTGAAAAGTTTCCGAAACTTTCGGAAATTTACGAAACTTTCAAAATTGAAAGTTTCGCTGCCCATCACTAATTCAACATATGAAAAGTTATGCTAGAAAGCGGTAAAATGATGGTATTAGGAGATATAACAAGGTCACACTATGACTGCATGTGAAAAAATCAATATTTTAACTATATCTAGACCTTTTGCTTACAGTCCTGATGATCATTCTTTCGAGTTTTGAATCTCGACAACTCATATTGAGTTTTCATACACAATCATAGCATGACCTTGTTGTATTTCCTGAGACAATCATTTTACAACTTTCTAGCATAACTTTTCATGTGTTGATTATACATACAATTTCATGGTTTTTTTTTTAAACATACTTTTGTGTGGGGTGGAATCTAAAAATGCAAACACAGATATCTCGATCCATTGCACTGAATAGTATCAAATCTGATGCCATTAATTTGTAACAAATCAGAGCTTACTTATAGAAAAAAACATATGTCTTCACGTTGAACAGTTTAGCAGTAGCAAATTTTGGAACGGCGCAAAGCACGCCAAATTTTGTGTTTTCTACATGGCATAACTCGAGAACTATAAGGACTGCGGAGCCAAAAGTTGGTAAAATTGGTTAATTTGAGTGGTTGGTACAACTGGTACAAATTCCATTAAAATCAGAGATGGTGAGGGAAATAGCTCAGTTGATTTGATGGAATGACTATGTGTAAATATTATGATTATTACTAGGCCTAATAACAAGATAGGCCTAGGTTCAAGGCTGAAAAATGAAAACAAAATACTACTGTAATTACAAATAACAGATTATTTATAATAAAATGATAAGTTGACATATTGAGTTCAGTGGACTCCTCATAACAAGTATTGCCAAAGTTCTGACTTGTTTGCTTAATCTAGGCTATTCAGAAACACAAATGAGCGATGTTATATATATTCAAATATTCACAAACACTTATGAAGTAATTCAAACCCAAACCCGACTTGACCTCTTTTTCCAAGGTAATGCCTTGTAAATGACTGAGCAAGATGGAAAAACGCTCTTGAAATGAATACGGAGATGCTATATATGTAGTACCAACCAAGTAGGTGAGATGTAATCACCAACACTCACCTTTAAGAACATAGGTTGGTGTTTTAGAAACATAACACGATCCTTTACACTCGGGATGATCAATCTGCGCAGTGAAATAATACGACCCGCTTGTATCGTCAGTTTGGTATTCAAATGTAAGTTCGTCATCTTCGTCTGGAAGACTTGTAATTCTTTCCAGCCTCACTGACTTTTCATCGTCCCTTTCACTTTTGTAATGAAGTGTTACATTGAACTCGTCCGGAGTGAAATTGAAGCGCTCTGAAGGCATTTGTAGTTTCAACTTCAACAATGGTATATTTGTCAGGTCGATGTATACGAAAACTTCAGATTGACTTAGATTTTTGTTATTTGTTTTAATATTAGAAAGAGTTGGGATTTTGAAAAAATATTTCCCAACTACGTTCGATGTTTCATCGCTAGCGTAGTACTCGAAGGTAAAGTTTTTATTTTCGGATTTATCGGACCAAAGGCAATCGTAGAACAGTTGACTCTCGCGATGTACAGGTTCGTTAGAACTAATTGTAAAATCTCTGCAGAAATTTACATCATTTGCCCCATTCTGAACAAACTTCATTCTTAGATCTGAAACAAAAATGAAAACTTCTCGCTTAGTCTACAATTACCGGTATCGGTACTAAGTTAGTTCAACACTCAGAATAAGTGTTAATTGAGATAAATACCATAGAATTGATTCAACCTTATCATTGATTTCTTTAGTTTCAAATTTATAACTTGAGATTGTATTGTTCAATTATGCCCTATATACAATTCTCACTGACTTTTAGATCTGAGTTTATCAGCCTGTTCTTTTTATAATCATTTCTTATAATTTGTGAGTCGAGATTTATAGCTCAGAGTATTTTCCACAATGCTTCATGAAAAATGACGACTGTATTACATATAGAAGATATATGTGACACATAAACACACACAAGATTTTGGTACCGGTACGGTATGTAGATACAGTAGTACACTACTCATGTAGTACCCCCTGTACCATGAACTCATATTCATACTGAGGTCAAAAATGAGCCCTGATAAATCAAATTATAGGCCTACAGATCTACTATGGTATGTAAATGATCAGAAAAATGGTGCAACCAAAAGGGATTGTAAATTTGAGTATGGTACTTACTTCTACTCTTCAAAAGTTCAGAAAAAGTAACATTAAAGGCCACTGTCTCGTCTCCAAATGGAAAAGCATGTAACTTCACTTTGACTAAATTAGTATCAACTTCCAGTTCGGGATGCTTTTGGAATTGTACAGCGTGGCATTCTATAAAATAAAAATGCCAGTCCTTAGGACAAGAAAAACATTCAATCCAAAGCCAACCATTCAGACCATTATTATCACAGGGGTAGGCCTATACACAAGTAGAATATCTTATTCTAGTAAAGGCATGACCGCAAAATCGCTTTTGAGGCTCAAATTTCTTGACACTTTGTGGAATCAGTACGCCATTCTCCAATTTGCTTTTTCTAAAGAATCTGTAGGCTACGTATTGAAAAACTATAGTCAAATTAGTAGCTTGGAAATCAGGCGCTAAATGACCTCGCTGTCGATGCGCCTTAAAACTCTAATATTCATTCAAGGCCTCGCGCCAGGTGGCAGAACAACATAGAGAGAGACCTACAGAGTCTGGGAGTTCAGAACTGGATTTTAGAGGCCCAGCTCCGAGAAACATGGAGGCAGATATTTGTCGCAGCTAAGACCTGCCCAGGGTTGTGAGAGCCACTCAAGAAGAAGAACAAGGCAAATTGCACTTGCTGAAAATGTTGAGTTTTGTTTGATTCAAGGCAACAGCTCACCAGATGTACAATGGAAACGCAACGTTTATATTTGCAAACTATTCACAGCTTTTGGATCATGAAGGAAGAATATGTTGAGTTTCGTTAAATTCTCTAACCCATGCTGCACTATACACCGAATAGTAAAATTATCAAAAATGTCTGTCAGAGCGGCAAGGAACTCACGGTGCGGAAGCGATTTCACAGCCACGGAAACACAGCATTAGACATCGAGAATATAGAAAGAACCATAATAGAGTAATCTCGATACCATTAGAGTTCCTGTCTGACTTTGAGAGAAAATCAATTATTTATGATGACTGTTCATCTTCACGATGAGTGATCATGAAGATTCAGCTTACCGGTACTATAAATTCAAAATTATAATTGCCAAAAGTAAAAATGAGTTATAAAATTATGGTAATTAAATCAAGAACTTATTTTATGTATTTCTTATTTTGTGTGAAGAGGAATGTTTAGGTAATCATTATTTTGGGAGTTTTTTTCTACTTCTCCTTTCTAGTGATATTGAATTCTTTTCTGTGTGTTCCTTCTCTAAGACTAGTCAAACGCGAAATATGCGTTGTAAGATGAGCGAGATATCTGAATAAGGTATAAAAGTCCTTGAAGTAGTTTTACCCTTGCTACTTTATCGACTCTGGTATTCTGCACACCTTGATATCTGAATAAGCTATAAAAGTCGTTAAAGTAGTTCTACTCTTGCCACTTCATTGACTCTGGTATTCTACACACCTTCACACATATAAAAAAAACTTCATTGTTGGTCAATTATTTTATGATGCATTTGAAGCCGCGGGCGTTCAACAATGAATAATCACGTTAACTTTGATAATACCTCTTCATGAAGCTGTATTTTTCTCAATAATAATTGCGGTAATTTTACTGATTAACGTAGGGTACCATGGCCAATTTTTGTCCTATGTTCGCGTTTTTTGTGTTTTCTGATAGATCTTGTTCATATCTATGGTGTGTAGTTTGGACATTTTGTATTTTGTTTGTTTTAATATGTTTTTTTCTCACTTGAAGTTGATGCTCTGTGATCTGACTAAGATGACAAAGGTGGACAGTAGGTTAAGTTAGGGTCAGGTTAGTGTACAAACCTCGCGTATACTGCCGGCAGGCGTAACGGAGCTTATATAGGCCTATACTTTAAAAAAGTGAAGGAAAAATTGAAAAAAATTGAAAAAAATGGCATGGTACATTAATCAGTAAATTTACCATGATTGCTAAAAGAAATATATTACCGGTATACGTCATGAAAGAAACTATTTATTCGAGATGAATTTATTAAAAAATAGCATGAATTGGGAAAATCATAGGGAGTGCTGCCTTTCAGCAGTACTTACACACGAGCCGCCACTGATCGATCAGTAGTTTAATCGAGTGCAATTATACAGCCTCCCAACTTTTGGACCTCAAACCGCCACTGATCAGCACAGGCAATGGCGCAGCCATTGAATTTGTAGTGGTAACCTTACAAAATCAATGGCGCAGCATACCATGTATTTACGTCTCATAATCTGGCGAACTTACCTAACGAGTCTTTTTTAGGAGAAAACCCCTTCGAGTTACCTGGTAACCACAAGGTACAATTGTTCGAAGTATCATCACCCCAAAGCTGTGATGCACATGACAGGGACTCCCCTACATTTTTCTTCCCGTAAGAACACAGTCCACTTCTAGACACATTATCCTCTCCTTTCAAAGTGTCTGATATGGAGAGCAGCAAAAAGAAGCAGTAGAATCGCCACATTTTGCCTACAATAATAGCCGAGTTTTAAGTAGGCCTACTGCTGGTCAATGCGACCATTTATAATCTAACACCGCATCAGTCCTTTCAGCATGCTTTCAGTTTTCAACTTCTTGTGTTCAAATTGGAAATAGATACTAAAATGTATGTGTAATTAAATACATCGATGTCGGCGTGTCCAAATGGTATGTTATGATTTCACTGACATATTCCTAGTTGATAATGGTTCGGAAATAGATAATATAGATAAAACTAATGACAGTGACAGTTGTTTGGTTACTTGTTGTACGTCGTCATTGCTGTGACGTTTATTTCACCCACCGCCTACGAGTGCAGTGCGTATTTCTCAACTTGAAGGTTGGCTGTGGGAATCGTGGTGGTAAGTGCTGCCACCTTCAACGATAACACGTAACTGTTTTAAAAACGCAACTAATAATGTTATCGACTGAAAATTGAATTGACAAAATTCAATACAACTAGAAAAACAATTCCCATTAGTTGAATATTAGTAAAACTTACTATATTCTATCTAGATTCTATGGACTTCTTTCAAGTACAAATCACTGACAATCGTTACCATAGCAAATTAGCAATACAGCGAATTGGAGTCTGGAGAGAACACAGATTGGGGTTTGGGTACATTGTTGTCTGTTTCTGTCAACAATGAGTGACATCACGTCAGAAAAGCCTGCTATAATTAGACGAGCTTTAGCGAGGATTCAATTTGACATACTGAAAAAAATTGTTGTTCTTTTTTATGTTTTTTTGTCGGTTCTCCACAGGTCAAACGGCTACAGATATCAACTTCAAATTTTTTTTAGAATGGTTCCTCATCTAACTTAGATCTGTATAGTTTTGTGGCATTATCGGATGGTAACTTTTTTTTTTATGAATTTTAGAAATTTCAAAAATACCCATTAAAATAACACGGCGGAAAAAAAAGAAAATATTTTCATTTTCAAAAGAATGAAATTTTGCGTGAAGTTGAGTTACATTCTGATACACATTTCTGAAAACATTCAGCTTGATCGGGTGACCCATTTCGAAGAAAAATTATAAAATGTGCTAAATTGGTACCACTCAAAGCAGTTTTTACCCATTTCTAACTAAAATGTCACCCAATTGGCGAATGTAGGCAGAAGTTTGGCCAAAAAATCGTCATACTATTACTATCCGCTCGTCTGACAACGCATATATGGCGTTTTCCTAGTCATAGACCATGCCAGAACCATCAACCAAAGAATACTTGGTAAAATAATACACAGTACTAATATTTTTTATCTATACAATAAAGTTTTTTTTTTATAACATCGAAACTTGATACAAAATCATTGTTCCCCAATTGACGCTGATAGGTAGGATCATTTGGACGGAGCACCTCAAGAGCGATCTTACCACCTCATTTTATTTATTTAGAACCGATGGACTTCAACACCACGACTGTGCTGTTGGTGACCATAATTTTCAGCCGCAGATAAGTCTTTCAGTTTCCAAAAGTATAAACAACCGTCCAGACGCCTATCCCTGAAATCAGTGGCGGATACGGGGTGGGGGGGCGATGGGGGCGATTAACGACCCCCCGCCCTCAGGAATCGGAAGTGACGAAAAAAAGTAGAAAAAAAGAAAGAAAGAAAGAAAAAAATAGTAAGAGGGAAGGAAAAAAAAGAAAGAAAGAAAGAAAAAAATGGGAGAAAAGGAATAAATATTGTATAAAGCTATGGATGCCACGATTTCATATTTTACATAATTGCATTGAAAATGAATCGGTAGTACTGTTTCAAGATGTCAGATCTAGTAGGCCTAAGCCCATGTAATTTAGGCCCGGTATTACCACGGCCAGTTAGTATTTATCTGACAGTTGGTGAAAACAAATAGCATAGGTAACCATGGTGATAACAAGTTTGAACTGTCAGATAAAGGCTAACTGGACTTGGTAATACCAGGCCTTAGTCAACGAAAATCAACAAACAACACTAGGCCCTACAATGCTTCTTTCAGGTTGTGAATTATAATATATTAAGATTTTGTAAATAACGATAATAAAAACGACAAGGGTCGTTTTTAAGGGTGGGCAAAGAGGGTGGTTGCCCGGTGGCCAAATTCAAGGGGCGCCACCGGCGCCCATTTGTGACTTTCCATCAGTAATCGTATTCTATAAATCAAATTAA
This sequence comes from Brachyptera risi, assembly GCA_964007535.1. NCBI lineage: Eukaryota > Metazoa > Arthropoda > Insecta > Plecoptera > Taeniopterygidae > Brachyptera > Brachyptera risi. Next base: position 17,139,894 of record OZ023328.1, on the reverse strand, counting down.
TGGTATTTTATTTATATCACTGGATGGAGTGAATGTTTTTATATTCAACCATCACTGTTATTGAATGATAGATTATTACAGTGTTTTATCCGCTTGGAACAGCCATTTGGCAAAATTAGTTTTGTTAAAATCCATGTATTTCAGAAATTTCGTGTAGTTCCAGAAACCTGTGAAATCGTATTAAAAGAAGGACATTTTCAAAAAAATTCTTCAGCTCCCTCCTTGCATTCACCATCAATATGCACACCCAGTTTTGGGGGCGCACAATTGACTGCCCAATTGATTGCTTGCTCGGGGTGCTAAAATGACACTGAACGACCCTGCAGCTACAAATATTGTTTTTTGAAGCCATTTTTGATTTTATAAGTAGAATGATTTCGGCATCTTAACCTTATCTGAAACACGCTAAACCGTGTTTAAAATTGGTTTAATTTCAAAAAATCCCTGCAGGGCCAGAAGAGGGCCTTTCTCCCCTTGCCCCCCGCGGGTCGCCGGCTTCGCGCTGACGGGCCGTTGCACAACTGTTCTCATGTGGCATTTTCTTTTCAAACTGAAATCGCCCCCCCCCCCCATGAATATGACCTGGATCCGCTCCTGCCTGAAATGCTACAAAGTTATAGAGAAATATAAAGAGAAAAAATAGAGAATGTATATTGAAAATATTCTAAAATTTCTTCGTTGAGAAAATATATGTATTGTTTTTGATAAATTGGTTCCACCTTGATAAAGCTTGTAGATGTAGGCCTAATAATTCGTAATTAAAATTACTGGGCCCCGGTGCACCGAGTAACCGCAGGTCAAATGTTTACTCACATGTATTCTTAATTAGATGAGCGTAGCGAAGTCTCCATCCCACTCTTATAGGGCTTTGTCTGTGTGTGTTTTTTTTTTTCGGCACTGCACAGGTCGCAGGGTTTGACTGATCAACATGAAACTTTTTTTGTACGGGCCAACTTTTACAACTTAGAACTGTATAGTTTTTGGAATGAATCGGTCGATTAGATTTTGAGAAATATCATGTCAAAGTTTTTAAAAACCCCATAAGATTAGGCCAGGTGAGAAAATTTGAAACAATGAAACCTCTCCGAAAAGAATAAAATTTTCTCCAAGTGTTCAAACATGAATGATACACATAATCACCATTTTGTAAGCAATTCGAACCAGCCGTTTCGAAAAAACAAATTCAAATAACTGTTTTTATACATCAAATATATGGAAATGACCCAAGATTCACTGCTTTCTAGATTCGATATTTGCCCAAGCAAAATATTCTTCATATTCGTCAAGGTGTGTAGACTACCAGAGAAGATAAAGTAGCAATTAAATGAAGGACAAAGTGTGAAGAATTCCAGAGTCGATAAAGTAGCAAATGTAGGACTGTTATTTATTATACCTTATTCAGATATCTCGCTCATCTTACAACGCATATTTCGCGTTTGCCTAGTATTACTTGCAATTCAATAATAAAATCGCAGGTGACATTTTATTAAATGATCGAATAGTAAAATAATCAGTGATTACAAAATGAATGCCCAGCATTCCTCAGTGCCTCTGACCCCACGCGGCGGAATGGGTGCGCAACAGTTCACACAGATCTGAGTATCGCCTGGGCACTTGTTGTAGGTGCCGACTTCACACCTGTCCGCCTAGGGTCCATCGTGGCGCCAACATCCCCCCCCCCCTCCACCGAACCCCGGACACCACCTGTCTACCTATCTGCGCACCTAAGCCGCACAGACGTACACACACATGCTGGGAAATCGAACGATTTACTATTATTGATTTGAATTTCTTATGACAAAACTTTTGTTTCACGCAGACCTGTGAATAATGATCTATTTATAATTGATTCCTAATTTCATATTGATTAGAGAATTTAATAAATCACCGGTATAGAATTTAAAGGAATGTGAAACAGTGTATAAGAATATACAATACAACACAATCTTCAAGTTTATATTTCATTGGTCTTGCATATACCTTTTACCTTTTCATTTTATATTTAATCAATCATAAATGTTTGTGGAAACGAGTGAGGAATACAACAGAAATTGTTTTCGTGTAGATTGGATTTAATTGCTTAGTAATTATGTTTTATGTTTTATCTACGGCGAAAAATTATGGTCACAGACAGCGTCTGGTGTTGAAGATCATTAGTTTTAAATGATCAAAATGGGGTGGTAAGATCGCCCTTGTGGTGCCCCGTCCAAACGATCCTATTTTTCATCCATAGCCTTAATTGGGGAACGATTTTGTATCAAGTTTCGATGTTATTAAAAATATAAATAATAATAATAATAATTATGTGATGAAGTTTTAATTACCGTATCTATACTGACTTCTCAAACATGTTACATAACCATTTAATGTATGTCCTTTGGAATAGAATAAATTAATACTGATAGTAAATAATCTTCATGTACATTATGCAACTACCGAAATTATGATTGAGTTATAAAAGATTCTTTCATCTTTTTTCCATCAGTCGTTGAAGTGAATTTGGAATGTGGTTCCCTACAAACTATTAAGCCACTAGCGATCCATTCCCATACCACTGTATAACAAGATCGTAGGAACTTGTATGTGCATCCCATATAAAAAAATCTCCAATTATTTTCCCTTTACGACGATTAGGTGATTTAACGACTCCATCTACAGTGTTATTTGACGCAAATGTCAACAAAATTGCATAAGGAGCTCGAACCCATGCCCATGCAGTACATAACCTTAGACGACTAAAGCCAGACGGGCCGGTTTCTCCAGCAAACTATAAACAACAACGCTATAAAACTGAAAGATAATAAAAATAACTATATTCAGTAAACAGCTGTACTATTGAATGCGATATATTGTCGAGTAATTTCATTGAGTGTTACCAAAGATGTTACAATTCAAGTATACACACACCGTATGCACCGCCTATAAAATCCCGTCTAACCGATCATAAACACGAACCGTCTATATTCGACGTCGTGCGTCGCGACGGTATTGACGCACTGCGACGCTAATCCTCTGATAGGTCTGATAAGTTGATCCTGGCACTGGCAGGGTGACAGTCGGTATAGAGGGTTTAGACTTTGAAATGTTCAAGAAGACAGCTTCGTTCGGTCCACTTTATATCACGGTACCAAAGAATGTAAGAGTAAGGGATTAAAATAGTGATTAGTGTCATGGACACGTAGTGACATCTGGATGTGTATACTTGCATTCAGGAGAGTTGGATTGAAGGTGCACTCCTCAATGGAGCTGTCTTGAATGGCCCGGAAGTTGATTTTTCTTCGGTGGTCTCATCATATCATACGTTACCGAGATACGTTACGGAGTCTCGGCGCAGTAGCTTCACGCCGCTTTACAAACCGGGAAGTTTCCACAATATTATAGACATACATAAGTGTTAATATAGAATGCCTTATTTAGATTCTATATTTGTAAATGTCCAATATGGCCGCCGAGATTGGAACAAGCATATGTCGCTATCGGCTGAAAGAGTAACGTATTTCGATAAGGTATATAATATATCTAGGGTAAAGTATGCGGGCGTTAGAAGACATTTGAAGGTGGCCATAGAAGAAAATATAAGAAAGCAGTTGACTGTAAGAGGCCGCGGGTAGCAGGGGTTAATTTGTATACCGGAACGCACTGGAATGCATGGCCTTCCGGTATCAAAATGAAAGTATGGTTAACTGTAGTAAAATTAGCATTTGACATTCATTTTTTGAAATTTAGTTATTTCTGTTCGACATTTCAAAATTAGAATGTGTGTAAAATGTCATGTTTTCAGGCATAGGGGAATTGATTAGATGAGCGTAGCGAAGATTCCATTTCACATAGCGAAAAAAAAAGGCTTGGTTTTTAGTTTTTTTTTTGTTTTTTTTTGTAATTTTGTACGCGTCATATAGGTCAGGAAAAAATACCTATCGACTTGAAACTTTTTCTTCATACTTCTGTCATACCAGAATAGGCTGGGATTGTTTTTCAGAAAAATCGGTAGGATGGTTTCTCCGGAAAAAAACGGAAAGTTTGAAAAATCCTCATAAGAATAACCCGGAGGAAAAATACTTGAAAATCAAGAATTCTTCTTAAGCTCTCAAATTCCCACCGTTTATGAACAATGCCATTACACATTTTCAGAGATTTTTGCAACAGTCGGATGAGAAATAACAAAGAAAACGCAATAAAAGTGTACATTTTATTGAATATTTGGATCAATTGGTTTTGCAAAGTATATATGCGTCAGGTTGCAGCATTATAAATACCAACAAGTTGCATGTGAGGTTTTTAAACGTTTGAAGTAATCCAAGGTCCGTAAATGTGGATTGAGCTGACAGAATATTTTTCATTCTAGATTTCCATACTTCTAAGCTCATCTCACAACGCGCATCCCGCGTTTTCTTGTAGCAGTGAGAAAAATGAAAATAGATCATTTGAAAAAAACGTGTTTTTATAGAGCATGTGTATGTGTTGTAGATGGATTGGGAGGGTTGAACCATTTTTGCGTCAGGTCTTTTATTACTACAAATTTAATAATTCCAATCGAGATTATCTCCTTCAATAGGCCTATAATAAACTATTTTTTTGGACGAGATTTAGATCAAAAACAGTAACGTACTACATCTTTCAAAAAAGACATTGAGTAATTCTGTATACAATTATAGTGAAGTTTTTACAAATGGTAAAAGTTGGTAGAATTCCTTCATTTCTCAGGAACACGAGTATATATAGCATATCGGTTGTTTGAGTAAACGTAAAATGAAAACTTTCAGCAAGATTTCTTCAGATTTTCTTCAGCAAGATTCTGTCACAGACCAATGATATACTATTCATTTATTCATTTATTCATAACATCTTCTGCCAGTAGATTTACAATATTCTTTTTACGGGTGTAAACAACAGTTTCATATTGAAATATTTGGCACGTCAGGTACATACAGTACATAGAAATAATACATAGAGATACAAAAACAAATACAAACATATGTTATACACATTAAAATTGGAACAGTTACAAAAAACCAAGACATGTCACTATACCAATACCAGTACACTATACCTATACTATACCAAGACATGTCACACAATTGTGAAATAAAACTCGACTTCACGTTTACTCCCTCTACTTTACTCTCTTCCAACCCCTCACTATACGTGCCACCAGTCCTGACAGTCCTGTAGTGCTCTTACCCAAACCGCTAGAAAGGGTACAAGCGCTACATTTCATTAATTTATTCTCTTATGTATTTGTATTGAGTTTAACGACGCACTCTAATGTTGACCAAGATTGTTTGGTATCGGAGAAGAATGACTGAAATGATGGGAAGGAGATATAGAAGCTGTTATTTTGTTCTGTGTTTTTGTGTCGTGGCCTGTCCTGTTGTGAAGGATCCATCCAAGAATTGACCCAAATGACAGAGGGAAACCACGAAAAAACTCTATCAAGATGGGCGACCACGATAGGAATCGAACCCCGGTCTCCTGAATGACGATTCAGTGTCGCCACTGGTTCACCCTTCTCAGCACATTTCATATATATATTTCGCTAATCTTACAACACTCTCGCTTCGTTTGCCTACTTCAATAAAATAAATTAAGAGAAAAGAAATAGTTGTGATCTGATTTGCAAGCAAGGTGATACTGACATCCCCCGTATAACCTAGTTGTTAGTGGGGTCATTAAGCAAACGATACTGACATGTTGTAGAGAGTAAAACTTGTGTGTTTATGACGACAATAAATAATTAGCGTTGTGATGTTTGTATTTGTTTAGATTTGTTTAGTTTATGGGAGCAATTTGTTCAGTTGAATCAGTACACGTAAATGTGCTTGTAGTAGAATTAACGTTATACCACATGGCAACTGCACCAGGTGTAGAGAGCGCATAGAAGAACGAAGTCATAATATGCACGTTCTCTCTCGCTCTCCATCCAGTGTTGTGGTATAGTAACTTCCACATCTAGTAACTAATAACTTCCAGTAACTAGTACTATATCTAATAACTTCCAGTATCTAGAAGTTCTAGTAACTTTCAAAAGTGACGCGTTACTTTTTATTTCTAAGTAACTTTCAAGAGTAATTCGTGGAGGTAACATTCGGGTTTTGAACGTTCTTTTTTCGTGTGACGATTTTAACGAGCTAAAATTACTGCAAATTGATAACTAGTTGATGAAATAACATGTTGTGTTCTAAGCCAGTTAGCCCTGCAGAGATAGACTATAGTATGTCCAAGTATGTGTACTAATTCGTAACATAGTATTAAAATTTGGTACGGAAAAGATTACGGAAAAAGTCACATATAGCTTCTTCACTGACATTTCTTATTTCTTAGGCTCGGTATTACCAAGTCTAGTTAGCCTTCATCTGACAGTTCAAACTTGTTATCACCATGGTTACCTGTGGTATTTGTTTTCACCAACTCTCAGATAAATACTAACTGGACTTGGTAATACTGGCCCTTAGTAGGGCCTGCCGGTGATAACTTTTAAATGTAATTTTGTTCCTTATTGGAGTAGACCCTATATCGTTCGTAACTTTCTGTTACCTGTATAAGAGGTAACTAACTTCAACTGTAGAAATGTTAACAGGTATAAGGTAACTTAACTTCTAACGTAATGTAACCTTATAAGTAATTAGTATACTCATTTTCTAATTTTTATACTATTGGCAATGTGTATTATTTCTGCTACTTGAACATTTTTATATGTTCAATATCAATGAACTTATTGATGTAATGCATAAACTTCATTATTATTATACAAGGTCACTTTTAATTTTAACAAGTATAACTATACACCACAATACATTTCCAGTATGCCCAATTGTTTTTCTGCTTCCATTTTACAATGATTATTATTAGATAAATGATTCAATGTCTGTAAAATTTTTGGTTACCAATTACTGAATCATATTTATAATATAATAGCAATTACGAATTATTTCATTCATTTATACTGTCTTATAAAAAAAAACTAATCCCAACTACCATCCATATCTGTGCTCTCTTCAACGTGACTATATAGTGGGGTCTATATATCAAGAAATTCTAATCTCCCATCTGCTTCTTAATTTGTATCTTGCTCGATGAATGCACTGTCATTGCATTCTACAGCATTCTGCCATTTATTCTATTCGCGCATTATTAAAGTCGAATCAAGTTCACGAGAGAAAAAAAGGAACAACAACAAGAACACCTATCTATTATAGCAGACCAGCTGGTAAGTTTGGTAACCACTTGTCGATTTATATTTGTCTGGAAGGGCCATGAAAATTGCCATCATCATGTTCATCGTCTTCAGTGTACGCACCTGCTTATTAACATGCCATCCTCGGAATCTGTCGGCTGCCCAACCGATTTACGATGTCGATCGTTCTCATTCACCTGCCTTGCAGAGCAGGGACGACTCCGATCAACAAGAGATAAAATTGAGTTGACGTTTTGAGTCGCGTTGTTTTTGAGTAATTTTAAATTCAGTGATCGAGTACTGCGTTCCATTTTTTTCTCTTCTACACTGTAATTAGTAAGGTAATTGATCTTGAATTGTTTTAAAAAGCCTGATGTCACCAACGAAAATTCATGAGTATGTGTTTGTAAGGATTTTTTGTTGTAGTTTATGGACCAATTCATAGGGTTATCCAATTGGTGAATCTGTTGAGGGCTCACCAGTCAGTTGCATTGATGGGTAGGACGACATTTCAACGACTGAGGAAAAACATGTAAGACCACAATCGTGAGGGTCGATGATGGAGAGAATCGAACCCTGGTCAGACTGTTTAGCCACTGATTCACCAGTCTCCATTGTTAGAAAAGATATTTCATCTGAATAGATCATTTTTTCACTCATTTTGACTGATCAACATGTATGTTACATTGTTGTCAGAATAATAAAATGCAATGGAAAAATAAGAATATAATATAAGATATTATGTATATCATAATAGCATATATATATATATATATATATATATATATATATATATATATATATATATATATATATATATATATATATATATAGAGAGAGAGAGAGAGAGAGAGAGACAGAATTTAAATAGCTGAATTACAATCGATGCTTATTCCAGAAATGTGTTTGTCATAATTCCAGCCGATATGGTAAACAAATATAGCTATGGTATATTCATACCTGAAGTAGATCGAAGTACGAAACTGCTGATCTTGTAATAACCTATACCTCTCGAGCACTTGAAATATTATAATTTTTCAATTACTATCAAGTTGTCAAGATATAATAACATTTAATATACAATTCTTAATTATGGTATGAATGCACTTTCTTTATGAGAAACATTATTTATCCATTTGATGCGTTTAAGAAAAATAAGTGAGGTTGTACTTCACACTTTTTGCTACAGTTTGGACAAAGTCTGAATCCTGGATGGTGTACAATGGAACTTGGAAGGATAGGTGAATAAATAATGTATAGTTCAAACAGAATTGTTATTTTAATTGCCATTCAATTTTAATTATAGTACTTTCGCCATCAAGTTCTTGGTATCAAGTTCAATACTTGACTTATAACTAAAGTCAAACATAATTATTGTATGTTACACTTTATATGACACAATTTGTACATTTGATAGTCAATATAACAACTATTGAAATCACAGGAATATTATTTAATTCTCACATTATTTACAAAATTAAGCAATTTGAATATTCGTAAAATTGATAGTACACTTAGACTGACATTCGGTTATTAATATTATTATTATGGCACGTAAACATTGAAGGGATCGGAACAGCTATAAAATGTAGAACCAAGACATGGTCTCTAAAACACATTGAGCAGCTTCTATAGAGATAATAAAATACAAATATGAATTTTTAATTATTGTGTATACCAATTGTATCATCATCCATTTCATGAGATAGTGAGGTAGAAATTTAGAATTGAATTATTAAAAATACATTGTGAATCGATCAACTTTTAGTTCATAAATATTGTGAATAGATTGCATATAATTTTAGATTCAAATAGCTTGTCAGATCATACATCTTGTCAGTAACTCCAAGTTGCGTTTCTGTTAAGTACACGTGCAAAGGGTAAAAAGATGTAACAACAGTAAAACCTGACTTATATAAATAGTTAAGAATAAACTCTCAATTGAAAACAGACAGTATTAAACACACAGATCATAGAAGTTGAAGGAAAGACAAAAATGATCATCGGAAAATCACAATGCGTCGATTCATCGAACAATATGCAGACAGTGAAAGAAGTATGAAACTTTTTTAAAATCAGTCTTATTTGGCTGGTAAATCGTCTCTGTCAAATCATAGCTGAGACAAATCTATCAAATCCAGAGTACAATAAAGTAATACTTTCTTTTATTCAAAACTGACTCTCCACCAATTCCATTCATTCATCTTTCTTCTTTCTTAGTTTGCCCTCCGTTTGGATAGTTCTGGAAACATAATCCACGCAATCAGCCAATGAGGGTTCACTATTATCAGCACTGTAATCGCTACCAGCAACTCTGGACAAAGTCAAAATATACGAACACGCAATTCGAAGGACGGACAATTTAGAAAGCTTTTGATTATGCGAGTAAGCCGGGATAGTCCTCCTCAGAGTATCAAAAGCAGCACTGATCGTGTGTACACGCGTACGTTCCCTTGCGTTCGCCTCGACGCGTCGTTCTCGCGTCATATTCTTATAGTTCCTCTGTTGGTTCGATCCCGACGGACTGTTCTTCTTATCCGAAGACGTAGAAGGCGTTGACGATGGTCCAGGTCTTTCGTCAATATCCCGGCCACTCAATAAGGATTCCACATGTAGTTTCGACTGTGACACTCTCATCGACATATCCTCTGGGCTACAAATCACTCTGTCGTCGTTTGCCATTTCCGACAATGTCCGCCGATCGCGATCTCCACCTTGAGGTCGTGAGTGCAAGGCATCGGAGACCCGAGATGGGCCAGGATTGGTGGTGAAATCCACTGCGGCATCTCGTTTTACTGTTAATCTATCCGCTGCCATTGGACGTGTTTGTGTGTAAGGATGACTTCCAAATTGTCCTGGCTCTTTCTTGACCTCCATACCATTACCAAAATGCAATCTTCTAACTTCATTGCCTACTGTTAATTCGCGATGTCTAATATCTACTGCACTACTCGATTCGTCCACAATGAATCGTCTTTGCTCCTGGCCAGGTATTTCTAATTTTCTGTTACTCTCTGGCAAATAACTAACACTTGGGAATTCACTTTTAATAACAGTCCTTGGTTCACAACTCTTTGGTAGCTCTGGTTCCCGATTATTCTCTAACAAAGCACGTCGCGAGTTCGGTTCCGACTCGAGTTTGTTCGACTTGAGGACGAGTGATAGTGGTTCGTCCTGGTTAGGAAGTTCAGGTACTCGTTCCATGTACTGGAAAGGGGGCGGACTGACTTGGGTGGACGGACAGGTTCGTTTGGAGGGTGGACTGGACGACGTGCACCTGTTGACGGACGTTGGACGAGGATTACTCCATGGCCTGAAAGGACTAACACTTTGACGAGGTATAATGTGCGTTTCTTTCAGCATGTTTGGGAATTGTATCGATTGTTTGACGTGATACCGATCTTCTGGAAGTGCTGTCAGTGTGTTTGGCGAGTCTTGATGGAAGTGACGCCGTTTCTTGTAGGGCGGAAGTGCGGTATCGTCGGTCGGTACCTTTCTCGGTTCTGCGCATTTTCGTTTGTTCTTGTTGCGCAGACTGATCGGTTCAACTTTGACCTCGACGCTGTCCTCGCTGACGTCGGTCGGCGAGTGGAGGTCCTCCAACTCCTCGTCGTCACCGCCGGAACAGAAGCCGGCGTCTCGTTCGACTGACGACATGTCAACGTCTGGAACAAGAAAATTAGGTTAAATTTAGCACATTTAGCACATTAAATGTAGTACATATTTACCATGTTACATTTGGGGGGGGGGGGGGACGCCCTTGAGGTGCCCCGTTCAAATGATCCTAAACTTTCATCTTTTGCATTTATAGGGAAACAATGGCTTTGTGTCTAGTTTTCGATGTCAATAGAAGAAAAAAATGTTTAGCACGTTAAAGTTCAACCTTGATTTCCACTTTGCGTTGAACATATTATTATAAAACACAGCGATGAATAGTAGGCCTATACAATAAGTATTGTCAATGATGGCATAGTTGTGGTCACGAGAGATGACTTCTGTCCATGCCAACGGAACAACAGTAAAAATATTGCCAATTTTAATTATATAACTTCATACATTAAGTTTAAATGAACGTATAACTCTTGTGCAACATGCAGTTCTCATGTTCCTAATCGGTGAACCTCACCCTGAATAATCATGGTGATCTTAAAAATAAATACAACTGCGATTTTGTGCTTATAATATTGATGGACGGCAGTCAACTTCGTGAATCTTATGGAATTATATGATTAAACTATAGAATTTCGGTTCTAAACCAAAAACTTTACGTAGTCGATTAGCTGAAACGGGAAATCGTCGAAGCTATATACATGAGTTGATTGTTGAACGTTAATAGTAGAGTTTGGCTGCTGTCTACGTGATGAACAACCATTTTTTACAGTCTTTATGTCTCAACCGATAAAGCAAAAATTAGCTAATTCAATTACCAGCCATTGTTAGCTGCAATACCAAGTTGATGGGATAGCGCCACGTGACGCTTCCAAATCTCTCTCCCAAAAAAACAAATATCTTTCAGTTTCCCGTCCTGGCGAAGCGCAAGTCTTTGGCTCAACTCACGCGAGCGATTGTGATTTTATACAGTGCATTGTTGAAACGTAATAAGGGTGTAAAATCGTGAAGGGCAGTAACCGAATCACGACACGACCGCAAAACAACAGAACAGTATTTCACTAAAGTCACGTCAACGACCACCTTCAGAATAGAGATTAAATATAAGCACACTAATTACAGTCACGTAAACATAACACTGTTAAAATGTTACACAACCAAAAAATGTACACATTCGCGCGACCCAAGGTAAGTGTATTGGTGAGTATGGGTATAGTCTCGGCCAGACACATATTTTCTCTTCGGGGTATTCCGTAATTCCGATCGTTTCCGAGTCTACATGACGTCAGTCGGTGTCTCCTGGACTGTCGGCCACTGGTTAGGTTAGGGATTTGATTGGTTGGTTAGAATAAGGTCACATTCACGCTGTTTGTAGCCACTATATGTGACCGATTTGCTCAGAAAAAAATACGGAACCCTACCCTCAATGAAGCAACGTGTATAGTAAGCATTCTAATAACTCCATTTGGCTGAGGTGAGCGAAAACAGCGAACATTGTATATCATTTCAGTTGAAAAAGTTTTGAATGCAATACGTTTATCTAATTAGTAACTATCCCCTAATCATATGAGTATACGGTGTATCATCAACTAGAAGCACACACATATGAAATATGTGCATAGCGTAAACCGACGCCTAAAATTACAGCACTCAGAGATACGGAGAGAGAGATAGAACGAGAGACGGAGAGAGAACGAGGAAGAATTCAACTTCGGTTATATTTTATATATATATATATATATATATATATATATATATATATATATATATATATATATATATATATATATATATATATATATATATATATGCGCTACCAGTGGATTACCTAATGGTATCAACATGAAGAGGGAGCTGGCTAAATACTAATTAGTTTCCCACAGAATCCCTTCCATTCAAGAATATTTCTTCATAAAACGTTGTGAATTTAAAATAGAGGGCTTCTTATAATACACCTTTCTATCTTATACTTATACACCCAGGACCTAGATCGGCGAATAGCGAGAAAGGCTGTACATCGTTGAAAACAGAGGCTGATAAACCTTGTTCATAGTCATTTATTCTGCGACCCAACAATATGTAGAGTAGCACGGAGAGGAGATAATCCTTCGAGGCCTCTGCTGTACCGAGTAAGAATTAAGAAACTTGCGTCAATACAAACACCCGTCGAGTGTGGGGGCGGGTAGGTGGGCGGATGGGGGGGGGGCAGGTGTTTGCTGATCATTAGCAGGCAGGAGTGTCTCCATGGTCGCCCACCACCACGCGTATAGCCTATATGTTGATATCGATCTTCGGGGGGGGAGTTGGGGGGAGGTGGGGTGGCGTCGACTCATGTTGACGTGTGTGAGATGGCGTCCTGGTCCCTGGCCAACTCATTAGCACCGACACCCCTATACACACTCACGTCGACGTCGTCGTCGTCTAACCAAAAGCATCTGCACAACACAATTATGGCGGGTTGTCGAGCGAATGATCGTCTTGCGGCGTTGTGGGTATAGTTCGCGACGTCTAATCAAATACTAGACCGCCTAGTATGTGTTTTAAAATTGATGTGTTCGTATAACATTCAATTATTTGTATAACATTCAAAAAATGTCCAGAAATACTGAATGACATTTAGATTACTATATAGAATTTTTGTGTGATGTATTTTTCTTGTCAATATGAAAGCAGATGGCAGAACTTTGAAATCAAAACCAAAATGTGAAAGCTATAATAATTATATATAAAAAGCTAGATATTTAATGATAACAGATAATATTATATAAAAAACTTATTATATCATGACAATTTATATCAATACAAAATAAATGTCTGGGTAATTCTATATCCACAGATAATTATTATGAACGACTGAGGGAAACCACGAAAAACCTCTGTCATGATGGTCGACCATTTCAGGAATCAAACACCGCTCAGGTGAACAACGGTTCAGCGCACTAGCCACTCGACCATAAGTGTAATCGTTATCAATAAGTATGACTGGACTTGGAAATATTTCTACTGATAGTCGAGCGAATGCACGCTCATTGCGAATTGTCAGTGGGTGCATGTTTGTTCGTACCGACAGGTAAACAAACACGACAGTCTCGGTGCATATGTACCCGACACAAGACCACGTGATCTTATATTTAGGTGATGCTAGAAAAGTACGTCTAGGCGTGCTAATGAAATCTTAGGGGTCGAGTGGACAAGATTCTGATAAGATACGTACACTGGCGGCCAAAATAAACTGGAACATGAAACGTAACGAAAAGGATGCTGAACAAAGTCCACACTCAATTTGAATATTCGGTCCTTGAAATTCAAGTAAGCTACATCAACTAAAGATTGACTATTTTGAATATTAGGTGAACGTTTCACCAAATATAGTTTAGTATAAAATTATGATTTGAAAACTAAAATGATCAATAAAATAAATTTCGAGATTAATAATCAAAGGTGAATAAAATAAAAGAATATTTTGAAGATGAATTTGAAAAAAAATGTAAATGTTTCAAAAGTGAGCGTTTATAAAGTCAGTCAATTTTCTTCGATGAATTAAATGTGGCCTGATCGGCGTATACTGTGTGCCATGCAGGCAGTATTTTCTTTTTTTTTAGGGGGATCAATATTCCACGCTAAATCAAGGGAAGACGTCAATTTGTCATACAAAGTTAAAGGGGAATGTCAGTTCAAGTTATCAGGCAAATTATCCTCCTTCACGTCATCGTTCTACTCAACCACAAAACGTGCCTGGCAAATTGACCGATGTCAAATTGGACTGTCAGATTGTATCCTACGATACCGGCGTGATCGACAACGTTTTTATGTGTCCGTGAGTGTACGTACTTCAAAATGATGAACCAGTTAAATTGAACATGGAACGTTGTACTTTGTTCATCACCTGGCCGCGAATCCAGATCGATAATCGATTCACAAATTATTTATTGTAATACAATACAAAGGTCAACATAATATTATGAAGTCAAATGGGTATGTAAAAATGTGTGTCCCAGAATGCATGATACTATCATGAGGTAGATAATAAACAGAATGCCATTTTGTATAAGTTCAATATATACATTAAGGTGACAATTAATAAGACACAGAAAACATTTTAATACAAAATAAGTGAGCAATGAATCTACCCAAAATTGTGGAAAAAATTAAATACCTGTTTACGTTTTTTTTTCATTTTCTCTTTATATCTATCTCAATCTTTCTACCAGAAGGTGTCATCATACCTTTTTGTGTTGGTACATAAATCTAATCATTCCTATATGCAATTCCAAATGTGCAATTACCTCTCCCTATAATTATTGCATTTTTAGACAGAGAACAATGATTTGCAACAAGCCAAGAAGTTTAATTGAGAAACAACAAAAATAATATTATTTTATTGTGTGGGCTATATTGTAATGGGTTTTAAAACACTAATAGACACAGCCCATTCAATAAATCATAGGCCTATATCGATCATCCAATCAAATTGGGAATCATTTACTATTTTATTACTTTGTCAACGAGCAACCTTATTGTGAGTTTTGTCAGCCAAAAACAGGTAACAAGTGTATGAATCAAGTGTCGGTATTCATTGTTGATGAATAAAATTGTAAAAGAACCGAAAAAAATGAACAATATGATAATTATAACTAATAAGTTATTAACCATACATTCAAAGTATGGAGAAAATCAATTCATTTCTTGGTGACTGGTAATTCGAAAAAGTTGACTATTAAAATAAAATATATATGTAATTGCCAAAAGTAATGATAGACCAATAAAATGATCAAGTTTTATATATGTTTATAATAATAATTGCCGAAAAACAATAACAAACTCCACACGATAGGCCTGGATGTGTCTGAATGTGATACATAGAGCTACATGGAAAAAATACAAATTTGACTCGATTCGAAAGTTCGTTATTAAATTATAGGCCTACATATCAATTATTCGACCATCAGTTCCATCCCTCCACTTATTATGATGCAAAAAAAAAATCCAAGTCGCTTTCTTCTAACCTTCCGCCCAACTGTTCCTATATATACATGTCTTCAAACTTTTTCCTCCTCTATTTTTACAATCAGCTATTTTCACCGTCTATATATTCACTTCTTCCAGTGGCACCATGCGGTCGCATGATACACACATTCGGCGTAATAATAATAATAACATAGCCCCCACGTGCGCCAGGACTATAATAGACAGAGATAGTTATAGACACTCACACAAGAGGAGACGGGCGGACACATCTGGTTCCGGGGGTCGAAAGGGGACGCAAACAGACAATCTAATTTTTTCATTATTTTTATTGGGTTTTACGACTAACTGTACTGATGATTGATGAATACGATCTATTGGCGTTAGTGAATGACGATTTTAAAACTTGGCGATTTATACTTACAATCTATTTCATGCTTTCAATGTTAATGTCATATTTTTACCTGATCATGTGTTAATTCTAATAATTTCTCAGCACAAGAACTAAATTTACATTTGTTTAACTTTTATTACCTGTAAATTATACATGTGGAAAACAAATTAAATTGAATGAAATTAATTGAGATGGGAAGTTGAGATGAAAGATCATTTCCTAAGGATTTTGAATACCGGTAAGGTGAATTATGAATAATTTCATAAGGTGGGAAGGAGTCGGTCGCGGCCAGTTGTTGATGAACCACCTCAGTATGAACCTAAACCACAGAAGGAGACCACGAAAGAACTCTTATCAGTTGCGACCATGGCGGGAATCGAATCCCTGAATGACGGTTCAACGTGATCTAGACACTGGGCCACCCGTTTCATTATACATAAGAATAGACGGGCATGCACATCTGGTACCGGCACCCCCGGGGGTCGAGAGGGGACGCAAATAGACAAGCCAAAACAGTGATATCTCCCAAACATAACAAATCTATCGTTTCACCAGTCCCTAAAGAGATCAAGATCATCACTATCTCTCTCTCACCCCATTCTCAGATGTTTCAGTAAACATCCCACATACACACTTGTATCCACGTGTGAAGGTTTCGATCGACCGTTCCCCTGTATTCTACACCACGAGCGCGCGGGTGGTTCGCGTCTTCTTATTTAGTCGATCCAAGTATACCATCGCAATATAGATTCGGATTATATAAATACATCTTTTCCACATGAAGAGAAAGACAGATGTAGATTCCAAATCACCAGTCTTGACGGTTATCTATATCGAAGTAACAAACCATATATGATATACTTATATCCACGAGAGGTGAAGGTTTCCGATCGACCGTGGCCGCCTCTGTCTAACATCAAGTGGCCCCTAGTTAGTGCGCATGATTTGGGAACTGAATTTTAAAATTTTAGTTCAAATTATGATGCTTTGAATCATATATGTAGACCTGAATTTAATTTACTTGTTAACTAATTTGACTAATTTTAAAATATCCACAACTGACGTTTTTCAATACTCGTACATGCAGATTTATATTATAAAAATGTGCACATAAGTGATTGTTAATTCACAATTATGAAATAAATATATGTAAATGAAATTGAAAAAGTCAAGTCAGGGATACACCATAAGGCATGGGTTTATGTGAATATCATTCACCATACGCTCGCTTAATCAGAATCCCCCAAATAACCTACCTGTTGGTGGGGTCGTTAAGATGAACAATAATAGCCATAAAGATATATTCGCAGAGCGCATGGAAAAGTAGCAAAACAGATGTTCCAATCATATTACTAATTTGGGGTATATTGTTGTCCACAACATCACTTTGGATTGATTATTGTTTGCTTAACGACCCCACCAACAGCTAGGTTATAGGGGGGTACGAATGAGCAGGGGATTATGAAACTATGAAGTGTTGATAAGTGAAAGAACATTTACAAAAACCCATGCCTTATGCGGGATTCGAACCCACGCCCAACGGTGTCATCAGTTTCTGAAGCAGTGCCTCAGCTGACCGAGCTACCGAGGGTGACAAAATATCTCACTTTGGAATAATGAATCCAAAGATGGTGTGACGTTATTATACATAATTCTTTTCAACCTGAAATCATGTATAGATAATTTGAATCTTGTTATGATCAAAATGATCGCACGCGCACCGCGATATAAAACATGAATAATTATAAAAACAAGATATAACAAATATTTTTTTCTTGTTTGTTGTATTGCATCGTGACCAACCCCCGCGATGTCACAGGTCATAAATTAAAATGTAGCTATACGCTTACGAATATAATTATTATTACTCACTTTATGACTGTTACTAAATTCCCTGTCCTTATAAAAAGTAAGTGTGCATCTATGATGTGGTAGTTGGTAGGTGTGTGTGTGTGTGTGTGTGTGTGTGAGAGAGAGAGAGAGAGAGAGAGAGAGAGAGAGAGAGAGAGAGAGACGGAGTGTGATGTTGGCGAACGAGCAGCCGGTCGGCTCCAGATGGTGACCTGTGTGTGTAGGACGGAGCGAGCGCGAGAGATGAAAGGAGCAAGAGTGATGCTGTGAACAGAAGGATGAACGGGGTGGGGGGGGGGGAGGGGGGGAAAGTCTGACTGGCGCCAAACAACACATGGACGGTGTTGCCATATAGCATCAGCAAGGACATTTACTTAGATCATTAACGTTAAATTGACAAATGTGCAGGTGTCAAAATGTAAGTCCGGGTATGATACCAGATGGCACCTTGCTTTCAATGTGGGTATTTTCTTTTTTTATATGTATGATTATTATATTACTTGTGTATGACAAATTGCTGACGAGAAAGAAAAAAGATAAGAGAGAATGACGACATAGATAGTATATTTTTATGTTACCATATTTTTTCATAGTTATTTGACACCACACGGCGAGCACCTGTTGTATCCTTTTTTACTCAATTCATCTCATCCTTCCGACTTGGATTTTCACCTGGTTGAAGTAATTTGAGTGCGTATTGTTTGCTTATAGAGCCTACAATCGAAGGGCCTCATATCTAAATGGAATCAAGATCGTGCACTGTGTGTGATAGTCTGATAGACTATAAGCAAAAAAGAAATATACTTATATGATTGTAAAAATGCAAGTTATGGACCACCACAGATCAAAATATAAACTATCAAATAGAAGTGAAAAAGACGTCAAATCGAGGGATATAAACTATTCAACTAATAAACCTGGTGTACACCTGATTTCAGATTTCAAGAGATTTCACGGGATTTCAAGGGATTAGATGAAGATTACATGAAAGTATACACCAGATATTAGGAGTAGTTAACCCCTCGGGTCAAATGAACGTAAAATAACTCGTGTTATGATACATGAAGATGTTTTAATAGTTTATTAACTATAACATATAGTCTAGTTACTATTCAAAATACGTATATTACGGGGAACATTTTGAATATTCAAGCAAAAATAGCCCGGTCGTTCAAGTACTGTGAAGCCACGCACAAGAACTTTGCGAAACATTTTCTCCCCTACTTATAGGGAGAAAATGTTACGTCAAGTTTTTTAATCTATCTAGTGCATTCTCTCCTTGGTAGGACATGACCGACACTTTGATTGATTATTGTTGTTCGTTCAACGACCCCACCAATACCTAGGTTATTTGAGGGTACGAACAATGATTACATAATCGCCATATTCCATGCGGGGCACGAACCCACGCCTGATTGAACCAGACAGACGGCTCCGACACATATTTTTATTACCTTCAAGTATAAAATACTTCTATTTGTATCCACGCAGAAGGTACGAACTATCCAAGCGTTAGTGGCACGTAATAAATGGGACGGTCGTTCGTAACCTTCTGTACCAGTCAGAAGTATCCAATTCTCTCCAAACATTCTACTGAGACGAGTGGCCGAGTGGTTAATACACTGAACCGTCACTCAGAAGACCGGAGTTCGATTCCCGCCATGGTCGACTATCCTTACATGTTTTTTTTCGTTCTCCCCACTATACAAAAACACATAATAAAATAATCTTTAATCTCATCATCCCATCATCTCATACATCATTCACCGACGCCAATAGATCGTAGTCATCAGTACGGTGCGTTGTTAACCCAATATAAATAAAATAAATCCTAACATTCTCTCTCCTTTCGCGTTGTCCGTCATCACGTAGTCACATTCCACGAGTTTTACTCTCGTTGTCACAGACAACTGACTACTGTTTCGACGACAGATCTCAAAGTTGTTGGAAAATCAACTTTTTTTTTCGTTTGTCGGGACAAGAAGTTGTTCGCCGTGGTGGAGCCACGATTACTATAAAATGTGCTTCTCAGCAAGTGATTCGGGAATGGCGAGTGAAAAGGGTTGTGTATGTGGTCGTAAAAAAGTCTCGCCTGCTGCCACACCACCATACGGCAAGTGGATGTCGAATACTTCTATAGATCTTCGACATATCTGCTCATATCCGGTGTATATTAGTTGTGTGTACACGAAAAAAGGATGTTCCGAGCGACCGTCCCCGGTAAGAATAGCACTAGCGCACGGGTGGTTAGCGACTTCATCTTTCGTGTATATTAGTATTAGTGTGGATCCGGAATACATACATATTTATTTACATGATAGTTTTTATTTTGCTATTTTAACGACGAAACTAATAAACTTGCGATAATAAACGATTGTAGAGAAATGAGATCTAAATCTAAGATATTTAATTTGTCGATCGTCCGTATTCCGGTTTAGTCTGGAGATCAGGGACGAGAATGTAGGCCTATAATTACAGGCCAGCTTTACTCTGAGCTTTAGGATATGATGTTAGCTGCAAACTATATGATTAAAAAACTATTACTCTATTGATGTGTGTTATGACAATATACCAAGATCAGAATGCATACTTTCACATGTTGGTCCAAGTTCAAAGATAGGATTGAAATTGAACACACGTTACTTCATAATATAACTTATATAGTGAAATAAAATACAAATGTGATTTAATTGCAATAGGCCGTTGGTTGAAAAATGTATCATATAAGTGGTTGTTTCTTCTGCGCTCAAATGGTCAGTATAATTCTGTACACGTATATTGCGTATGCAATATCAAAATTAATAACGCCAATTAGGTAGGATACAGAATAAAAATACGTATGAATGAAAAAGAGAGGAAGACTGGTCCGTATAAACTATATAATACCATCTGGCTTATAATTGTATTTATTTGTGACATCACAAATAAGATTACGGCTAGCATTATTTCTCTATAATACCTGTTGAAACCGGTTTCCATGTAACAAAAAGCCAGTAAGAGTAATGAAACAACTAAGTAAGGTCATACAGATCAATTCGCGTTCTGGCGCCAGTGGTTGCCCTATTGCCGGCTACGGCTCCCGACTTACCACACTTGGATACGCGGCCAGTAATTATGTTGTTGTTGTTGTTGAAGATGAACACACGTGAGAATCTTTGATTAACTTCAATCTAGGCGAGCATCGATTAGATCCATGTTAAATTACAGGTCTTTACCTAAATTATTGTTATTATAAAACACAATCAGTTTTAAATGCTGGTTTTGAAATTTTAAAATGTATTATGGGCCTACTTTTAATAATGAAACCAAGTATAATATAGATACAAAATCAAACTTCAACACAGCTTCACCCGATGTGAGAGCGTCATAGTAAATAGAAGAATTACTTTATTCTTGACGCCTTTTATCCATGTAGACCCATGTTTTTTTCCTGTTTTGCATTCACTATTTCAACAGCAATAGTTAATTATAGTCATACATTTAAAAATTAAAACTGCACTCTCGGTAGTTTCGATTCAATTTTGTATAGCTTATTAGCTACCGGTACCTTGATCATTAAAACAGTAAGAATACAGATTTTTTGTATAGGTAAGTGGAAATTAATTATGCAATTATATAATAATCTTTTCTATATCACAGCTGGATCATTTCAAGTTTATATGAAAGTTGACAGTTGAAATATTAAAAGCCACAATTAATAGTGAGGTGTTGTTTGTAAAACACTTGTAATTAACTAATAATTGTTTATTAATTATACCAGTTCATAGTTTATAACCTAAAAAACTAATTAGTTTAGCATTGAAAATCAAACCATGCCCAGCCGTTCCCAACCAACCGCCTTGAATAGGCCTACGCTCAACACTGACGAAGGCGGCGGTGAAATAAAATAAACAAACGAAGGAGGGTGGTTTGAATTTAGAATGAATAGAGCCGAAAGTCTGGGACTAATGAAGACCATGTCACGTTTATGTACAGTTCGAAACAGACGATCGCTAATTGTTAATCCTATTGAAAGACGGACGATGCAATCGTTAAAGTGTGGCTGAATAAAATCGCCGCCACACCCGGCGCCATACTACATGATGTGGGTTAACCGCGGGGTTATCTTTACCGACACCTTTTAACGACGGGTTATCGCCAATGTTAACCGACACATTTTGTAACTAGTGATTATAAAACTATAATCCATTGATGGAACATTCCATGCATAAATGAGTGAAATGTCGTATTTCCATCATTTTAATTTGATATATTATCGTCTGGTATCCAACAAACATTCATACATAAATTAGCGACACAATTAAAATTAATATCCAACGACAAATTTTACGATCACAAAAGTACCTCATTTAGCAAGCAGCCCACACAAGCCATGACACATAGTTTTATGTCAATAGACTATGTATATAAGTATCATACACCACAACTGTAATAAAAATATTCGAGTGAAATTTTGAATGTAGGCCTATAAAGCGCGGTATGAAGAAACTGAAAATTGTATGAAATAATCATTGCATTTATGATCAAGTATTTGACTTTTGAAAATCTGATCAACGCAAAGAATTGTTACATTCTAGTGAATTATCTTTAGTACGCGTTTTTCATTACCTCTGGCAATGAGAGAAATCAACCGATTCAGTTGCCATGAGGAAAAACGGTAGTTCGAATTTGATCAGCTGGCAAAGAGAGTTTGTTTTCTTCTGCGGGCTTCTACTTTAAATTTGTATACTTTTTAAATGTATAATTTGTAAAATAATATTAGGGCTACTCTTGTGAAATCCAAAAATTCCTTGAATTAACTCATATGTGTATCAACTTAATTGGATTGAATTGATTTTGCGAGCGTTTTGATCATTTTCTATATTGAAAATAAACCTTACATATTTTTGGTGTGTCAATGTACTCGATAGATTATCAACTTTTTGATGTGTAGCATGAATCTAAGCTCATCGCATCCAGGTCTATCGGAATCCGTCGTCGGGTTGCAAGGGTGTTGATCGTGGCTCGTGATTGGGCGGTGTGCCGAGACCGCGTGAGACACGTGACATCGACACGTGACGTGCCAGGTCTCGATAGCGTGAGAGCGTGATAGCAACCCGGCACACGCGGATACCGTGCGACTGCCAGTCGTAGAGGTTTCGAGCGACCGTCCCCACTATCTCACAACACTAGCGCACGGATGGTTCAAGCCTTCATAACCCGTGGATACACAATGTATCTTGCTTATGAGAGATGAAGGTTCCGAACGACCGTCCTTATCATCACATAATATTAACGAATGGGTGTTCAGGCCTTCAACTTGTATGGATTACGAGAGTTGAAGGTTCCGAGTGACCGTTCCCCCTATTCCACAACATTAGCGCAAGGGTGGTTCGCTCATTTATCTCTCGTGAATACATGTATAGCATACATTATACAGAATGATAACTCTATGATAGCTCAGTATGATAAGGATAAGTGAGTACATACAAATGCGTGGATTTGTTGTATCTAAATGCCGAACAAAAATGTATCATAATCTTGATTTGATTCCCGGTGAAAATCAGACAGTTACAGAAATCAGATACAGTTACAAATAAACTATAAATAAATAGGCCATACTGACTCATCAAAAGAGATTTAAATCAAATCGAAGTCATGAATACGCGCTGGCAAATTATACGACAAAATAACACATTTTTATGAAACAGGTAACATAGGAGTGAGTTTCGTTATTACCAAGTCCGGTTAGCTTTAACCTGAGAGTTAGTGAAACCAGATAACATTGGTAAGGGTGGTGATAAACAACGCTAAACTGCTAGTTACAAATTTGAGACTACGATTGATGATTGTTTACGAGCTGTCATCATGAAAAAAAGCTTATAATAACCATTAATATACTTTTGATTATTTATCAAAATGATTTAGCAGCCCAAATTAATCAGATTATTCAACCGATATTCCCTTTTCAAGTTTTTTTATATATTTTTTTTTCGTAATGATAAAGAAATATGTACTATTAAAATAGGCGAGCGAGATGTAGGCCTACATTTAATTTGTTTTAAAACTAATATTGATATATGTATTTGTCGCTATGTTCGGTGATGGTATCTTGATTTCCATTTTCTCTCTGTGTGGACGACGGTAACGGTGGTGTAGAGATTCAAAAATTTCCAAAATTGTACAAAGCAGATCTATTTTTTTAACCATCCCCCAAATAACCAATCTGCGTTATATAAAAAATACTGAATATTGAATAATAAATTATAAAAAATATATTATATATGCCTATATAAAATAACGAATTTAAATAAGCTATTAATAATAAATTTGAGTTATTAAATATTCCCCCAGTTTAGATGAACTCAACAATATCGAGGATCGTCCCGAAATAACCTATATGCAGATATCCCATCTGCATAAAATAAAAAATACTGAATACTGAATAATAAATTATAAAAAAAAATACATGTATATAAAATAACGAATTTAAATAAACTATAAATAATAAATTCGAGTTATTAAATATTCCCTCAAGTTTCGATGAACATATAAATATCGAGGATACCAGACGGTAAAGACGTGTAATTCAACTAGGATGACACGAGAAAAAGAAGACAGACCCGAGGAGTGGAGGCAGCGGGCAATCGATCGCTCCTAATCACCGTGTAATTGAGGTGCTAAGCAGGTGTCGCTGTGAGGTGCCGAAGCAGACGTCGAACCTGTTCGCCATTTCACACGACCGGCGGCTACCAAACTGGCTGTAATTCGATGACAACCATCGCAAATCTCAAAATATCGTGTAGACTACAAGACCCTTATCTATAATAAACCACTTAAAAACAGCGTCCAAAAACCAGCTTCAAAAGGATATACGTTGATTGGATAATGTTCATCAAAATAAATGGTTACTATGGAGATGAAATTCAATAACAATATCACGGTATATCTTGGAGTGCCATAACTAAAAATATTCCGTTGTCACGACAAAGATGTACTATAACAACAGTGGAAATACACAAATACTAGACACGTTACCGTATAGTAAATACCTCTTTTAGTAAACAAAATCCAGTCAAAGTGATAGTCTATCAGCTAATCGATTTAGTTTATAATGTCAGTTATTTAGTATGGTATAAAATAACAAAATCCTAATACAACAGAAACAGAGATCACCTTCAAGATGGTATACAATTAAACTTATATCGTAAAATTTCCAATCAAAACCACATCCTTTTAGCTGTATGAAAATGATAGGATTCCAAGGTTAAAAAATGTAGTCCAATGTATTTTGTTTGTATAAAAGAGACATATGTTTCTATTACTTAATATTATAATTTTGAAAATTCATAGGACTATACTATCCTATCCGACAGCAATCATAAAAAACCTAATATTTCCAAGTTATGGGACCCATCTATATTCCGACTGCCAAAATTATGACTCGATCTAAAGAGATATACCTTGGAGGGGTATGTAATTAAAATAACACATTTTTTGGATCAATATGACTTAATAATTACATTTTTTCACAAAAGTTGAATAAGTCATCTCATCTCTAATGTATTGATTATAGATAACACCTATAGATAATACATATATAGATAATTACCTTTGCCAGCAAGTGTAGATCGTTGAAAAGGGCCCCTGAGAGCAAAGTTGTCAATGGAAGACATCCGTCAAAATTTGCAGTAATCAAATTAATTGTCACGTAAATATAGTCACTATTATACCAACAAAATTAATTCACTCATAACAATAAAACCACGAATTATATAATAATAATAACTCGACACAATTTTCCAGCACAAACTGTTCAAATAATAATGAATAGCAATTCAAAAAATGTTAGTAGTCACTGTTTGATTTAACTAGTTACTGATTATCTAAATATAAAATATAATCCGAGTGAACTCTCGTAATATCCCGTGAGTAGGAAGACTCGTGCTCTTGACGACGCGTGTTTGGCGCCGCGTGCTTTCACCTCGACAGAAACGTTGCGACTGAGCGATGTGAAGGAAATACGCGATGTGTTGTCGCACGGGGTGCGAGGGGAAGTGAGAGGGGGGGGGAGAGAAAGAGGGATGGTAGAAAGCGCCGCAAGAGTGAGGGATGCGTCTGGCAGACGGCCCACAGTGGCGGCAAGTAGGCGGCATGCCTTACCACTCGCTACACAACACAGCCAAACCCCAACATATACACAAAACATCCGACCGGTCGAGTGATTCTACGCCGGGATAACGTCGTCTTGATTTAGAACCAATCGTAGATCAGTTCGGATCGCATTGTTGTGATTAGGCCAGATGTGATTGGCTGCCAGGTTGCGTTTTGTGAACTCGAGGTCTCTTGGGTGGGCCAAGTATTTTTCGTGGAGCAAAATTTAATAATGAGATTGTTCAGATCATTTAGATTTCATTGGATTTGCATTCTTAAAAATTGGTGTCATGTCATCCTCTTATACGTACCCCCAAATAACCTAGCTGTCAGTGGGGTCAATAATTATTATAGACTATATGAATGTTATTTTGACAGTATTTTTTATTTTCGTATATATATATTTTGTTAATTCAATTTTTCCTGTCTTCTTACATATAACTCCGTCGAAGGCTGAATTCACATAAGTATAGATTATTATTGTGAGAGATAACGAAAATGTATATTATTTTCACAATCTGCTAAGTGCTAACAATAGTGGAAAATCTTGTTTCATTATAAAATATTTAAATCACCAAGTATTGTTGTGAAGGGTTACAAATATCTAAATGGCAGTGAATCATTAAGTTTTGGTGGTGGTAAGCTTGTTTGAATTTGGTGACCATGGTTATAGCAAATTCCAGTCGCTTTCGGTCTGTATTACCACCTAAACTAACCGTTTTATTAGGTACCCGATAGCGTATTTGAACGCTGTCTCTCCCATTATTAATATCACACCTTGATGCATCCATTCGTATATTGCAAGATGCTGTTAAATTGACCTTTTCTCTCTTTTAAACACAAACTTGGCGACAGATGTGCCATGTTTGTCCTCAACTCAAGTCTGCAGATCATGATAAGTAGTACACATGATCTTCCGTGACTAATTGAGATCGGTGGCCCACCAACGCTAGCCCCGCCCAATAATTTGGTTCTGCCGTCCAAGGATGTACCCTGAGGGGTAGGCAACTTATGCTACGTACAAGGGTAAAACGCTGTGATGTGATGGCGTAAACAAACCCACGCGGTTATCATTAAAGGTCAAAGATGAAGGCGACCTGCAGGCTATGAATAAAGCAGATCAAAATAAAAAGAACAATTAATTTGTTTTATGTATTTGGTACAGAGACGCACTGTACTGATGACTGCGATCTATTGGCGTCGGTGAATGATATATGAGATGGTGGGATGATGAGAAGGTTTGGATAGGGGGAAGGAGTCGGTCGCGGCCTGTTGCCTGGGAATTCATCCCAATGAAATTATCTTCCATGCGATACAATTTATAGTCATGAGTTTAATTGGTATGAAGTAGAATTATTTATTCTTTCTTGATAGGCCAGTATTTCATTTTGGATTTCCAATTTTCAATTATTCCTGAATGATTTCAAAACGAAAAACTTGAAAAAAAAATATATAATAGAAATACGAAAAACACATGAAATATGTATTCATTCGGATGGAAAAATTTAAAGATATCAAAATTAAAATGTGTATGACAAAATCCAGAATGAAACAATGAATGAAAGAAATAGTACAATAATTGTGTTAATTTCCGGATAAATATTATTAGGAATTTTCTCCTTTTCTCTTACACATGCCAATCTATATCAATCCAATAAACCCCTGGCGCAACACCTTACGCCTAATCCCAAGCAGTGCGTGATAACACACGGAGCAAACTGTGGGCTTTACAAGTCAGTACGTGCCACCCAACTTCGTTGCTGCCACCACTGCACCTACATGTGACAACTCAACGATATATCGCATTATCGCACAATCATATCGATCAACACAGCTCGATATCTCGATCATTATAAACGTCACCGGCGGCAGGGTTCGGGTTTAGCTCATCTAAATAGGGGTGGATATGGGGGGAGGTAATGTGATGATTGGAACAGCTGTTTTGCTACTTGATGTGGTAGGGGGAGGTTTGTTATCATTACTCATTATTTGCTTCCATCCCCCCTTTCCCCTCCCTCCGTTCAGTGACTCAGTACACAGTGACCAGCTGGAGATGATGCGATATAACACTTGTTCATCCCTCCCCCGTCCCCTCCCCCCCCCACCCAGCAAACAAAGCACCCTCTCATTCCGACACACCCTTCTAGCAGATATGAGATCAAGGGATTATATCCGATATGAAAGACATGTATACAAATTTAGAAATAAATGCAAGGGTATAAGAACCGAGATATGTTATTGTATAACTCATGGAAATGTGTTACTGAGAAGGGTACATCAGTCGCTATACCGCATTGAATTGTCATTCAGGAGATCTGGGGTTCGTTTCTCACACTGGCAGGTTTTTGGTGGTTTCTCTCTGTGTTCACTAAAATCAGACGACGACTGCTTCCGTCTCAATGTCCAGAAAACCTGATAAAATAACTTTTCATCTTCCGTTTTCCATTCTTTATACCCATTTTTTTCTTTCTTTTTTTTTCCTTTCCGCGTTCCTTCCGATCATTCATCGTCTTCCGACGTATCCGGCAATTGATTTGAGTAATCAATACAGTTCGGCGTAGAAACTAAATATAGATTGAAACAATTAAAATATAATATAAGAATATTTTATACACACATATTGCAACTAGTAACGTTCGAATGGTGGCAAGGTGGAAAGGAGACGGTCGTGGACTCGTGGCCTAATATACTAGCATTTACTTACTATATGAAAGAAAAAACCGCGGAAAAAACGATAAAAACAGTCAGAATTCAGGTTGGTCGACCACGATCATATAGCCTATATTTCATATGATTTATTTACTTTTTCAATTTAATATTTTACTTGTGAGTGGCTAGGTATTTATGACATATAATAGCATCAACTATACATAATTCCATATATATTTATGTTTCAATGTTGTGTTTATTTTGTGATAATCTTCAATATTACCTGACTGATCATTTACATAATTTACTTTTAAATGTTGGATATTACATTTGAGTGATTTTGTCATTGTAATGGAAGTGGAACCATAAATTGTCACTCCATTTGGGAAAAATTATTAAAAAATTAAAAGAATAAAAATAAAGTAATAAAATTGCGGGGTTCGAACCCTGGTCTCCTGGATGACGGTTCAACGCGCTATAGCGTTTGATCCAACCGCCTCAGCTAATGTTACATAGTTATAGTAATTCGAATGCATAAGTGGATCTATAGGTGATATATAAACGATGACGTATACATATACCTACCTACAAATCGCATGCCTTATTCGGGACTCGCACCCACGCCCGACCAACTCCAGATCCACAGGCAATGCAAGTTCACGCTCCTCTACAAATACTGTCACGCTATACTCTGCTCAAACCGATAGTTAGGCAAACCGGTAGTTATAGGCCTACTCTTGCCCATAAACTACTTCTTCGTGCCCATAAGCTACGAAAAACTTTACATTATTCTTCTTGAAATCTTCAGTACACGTTTTTCAATGTTTATTTTAATTTTTTAAATATCTTCGTATGTAAATAAATTTTAACACAAGTTAAATTGTGGAATATTATGTATTTAGTTAATTTATACCGCGGAAGTAGTTGTAGGTGGACTTGATAATAATAGCTGGTAGCTATATCCATGTCTTTATTACATCTCATTTTCACGATTCTCAAATAATTCACAGTTTATAAAATTTTTCAACAAAAATGCATGATTTGATGCGTGTACTATAGGATGAGAATTGTATAATTTGGGATTAGAGGCAAAACAAAACAACGGTTAATATGTTTTAACCAATCAATACTGCAGATAAAAAATAGTTTGTTGAGAAAATTGAATAATAACAATATTATGATAATGAACAGATACTAAAAAAATGTATTTACTATCCAATAGTATGTATGTCATGCACCCCTGTAAGTGATAGAGAGAATACTGGAGAGCATATGCTGACCTCTGAATTGATAATGAGAGATCTGGATATGGTAATAAAATTTCTTCATATAATTTTGTATAACACAATAATTATTTTAATGGGCATATACTATAGGATGTCCTTAGTTTTCCTCATACAAATATACAACCCATATTCCATTAATTATTAAAATGTGTAATATTGAATTGTATCAATTATTTTATCAGAAATGTGTGTGATTTTGTGTGATCTGTGAATTTATTTGATTGATTTCTGATATGATATATCATCCCATATCATCATTCCATTATTCATTCATCCGACGCCATACAAGTCGCCAATAGACCATAGTTCTTAGTTATCATCACAGTGCGCCGTTAAACCCAAAATGAAAAAAATTACCGATTGAAATTGATTATTCGAAACGGCAGATCTATAGGAACAAAATTAAATGTATGAAATAAACGAAAGTAAAAATTTTAAATACGTGATCGAAGGTGATGTATGAGGACGGATTTTGTCCGCATCGTGTTAGGAAATTAATCGGCTGACACGTGACACTATATTATAATATCTGTCACGATGACAGATATTATATGAAGGTAGAATTATGTTTGCCAGCAGTACCAAACAGCTGTGTTTGTAATTATTTGAGGACACATATTTAAACGATCTACCTTGGCACACTTGCTATAGCTACGGCATGACTGTATCATTCTGTCTGGCCCGCAATCGTGTCGCATATTCACGCGACAACCGACCATCTCTCTTGGCGCGACATACGCGACAATAGTCCATCTCTCACGCACGTGTTCGGTTGGCCAATTAGAACGAAACGTGGCGAAAAGAATTTCTATTCAACTTTCTTGGGTCATTGATCAGTGTGATATTCGCGTTTATTTGCGAGATTATTTGTTGAGAGGGAAACTATATACCCATTTTATAATTTCGTGTTTCGTAAAAAACGAATCTAGTAGTTAATTATAAAAAGCTTTGGTTAGGTGATACTGGAAGTTGGCTAATGGATGGTTTCTAATGGTCACCATGGTCAACAAGATAATAAGTTATGTAATCACCCAAAATGTATTGATTTTAAACTTTATTTACCACCATTTGAGGACTTTTCAAGACGAAATTTACAGTTATAGAAACACAAGTGTGTATTAGATTTCCGAGAAATGAAAATATTGAATCTGACCCAACATTTGATGATTAGGATACTACAAATGTTAAATTCCAATCTATTCATAATTGATTTCAAATATGATTATGATAAAATTTTAATAAATAATGACAATTATATTATAATAAATAATAATATATAGGGGTCAAGCTACACCAGGAAAAGTTGATTGCTCTCGAAATGAATGAAAAATCGATCAAATGATTGGATATTCATGCAAACTTTCAATTAATTTTACACTTGTGTGAATATCAGTCACTCGGAAGAAGAACAATTTTCTAGCAGGCAATTTGTCAGGCTATAAGTTCTTTTAAAGATTAGGTCAAGATAGCCTGACAAATCGTCCACCATTCTGGTAACTTTGCTTTTTTCCCCAATCGTGTTAACATTTCCTGGCCCCCACATTTCACAATGCAGTGCAATATCATGGTGAACGAGTCACATGACCTCATACGTCATCAGTGGTGAGCTGTGACGAGGGTAACCGCGTGGTTTTCAGCCCAGAGAGGAAATTGAACAGAAGTTTTCGAGGAGAAAATTGTGACCTAGCTGCGACGAGGAGAGTTCGGCAATTATTCATTATTCCGAACCCCTCCTCGCGGCTTTCTCCCCCAACAGCCTCCCTATCCAGTGCAATCATCCGTACAAAGCAATTTTATCTTAGTTCTGGATATGATATATCTCATTTGCATTTCTTCCTTGATAATTAGTTTCGAAATCCCGCCAGTAATTGAGATAAAGATGGGAACGATTTGATGAAAATTTGTGATATCGCAATTTCATACAATATTATGAAGTGCTTATTGCCATACATGTATACGTTATACATGGCATCACATTTCGTTTTTCACACCAAGTAACGTGGTACCCGTTTGCGAAATGGCTACCACGATGTTTTTCATCCGTCCAACTGTTGTGTGTCTAGCTATTGTGGGGAGGGGGAAGCATATTTGTTGCAAATGTATAAAATTTACTATCGTTCGTATCATTTTATTTTTTTTTATTCAACATTTATCATTATAACA
Source organism: Brachyptera risi (assembly GCA_964007535.1). NCBI lineage: Eukaryota > Metazoa > Arthropoda > Insecta > Plecoptera > Taeniopterygidae > Brachyptera > Brachyptera risi. The sequence continues at coordinate 17,107,670 of OZ023328.1, read as the reverse complement.
AAACACTTATTATTAACAGAATTACAAATAGTATCTAAAACTGAACTAGGAAGATTCTTCAATCACATTGACACTCAAATGAAAAGAAAAGAACAATGAGCGTAAATAATGAAAAATAATAAGTTGTAATAATGAGAATAAAATAAGTTGTTTATTTGATCTTTAAAAAAATAATGATACCAACATAAGCCGAAGCTTGTGTGTGGGAAAGGAGAATAAATAAGTATGAATCAAAAAACAAATAATGACCTCGAATGTTCAGGTTTTGATAAGAATAGTGATATGAGAATTCAAATATTAAGAACCAAATTAGTGAAGCGATACTAAAATATTGACTACTTATTTCAAATTAGTGACAAAACATAGAAAATTAATGATAAACAAACATACCAACATAACATAAGAAACAAACTCATAATTAAATGCTCTACAATTTACTGGAAAATAATTTTAGTATTAGTAATTATTTACTAATTTTAGTATTATTTATATTATTAGTAATCCGAAAGAGGTAATATATATAGAATGGATCTGTATATAGGGTGTATTATATTCATTGCTTATATATATTATTAGGCCCAATATATCAGTCATAGGCTACCTTATACGTAATTCCATTTATTTTCATATTCCACGTTTTATTTTATATTTGTATGTACTCTGTTGAATTAGAGAACGGTGAATGGTGGAAAAACAGAGATAAATGGAGGGAGGCGGCGAGAAGAATTGTGTTGAAAGAAGAGGACTCGAGTCTATAGAAAACTCAAGTCGACATGTTTTGACCTAGCTTATGCACTTACTTATTACTTTTTTAGAAAAAGTTTCTGAGAATGAAAAATATATATATTTTCTATCATCTTTCTATTATTACATTTCATATACGATGTTATAGGTAGGAAAGCATGAGATAAAAGTATAATACAATTCTGTCGTTTTGCTTTACCTCGCTTTTCCAACTTCACCACAATCACATAATGGCGTTTTCCAATTCCAAGTAATTTGAACACATCTCATAAAATACTTGACAAGCTACATAATCATATATATAGTTACATATAGGCCTATAGTTCATATGTTATGAATAAACTTCCAATTCTTCGATTAATTTATTAAAATAGTGATTGGTTTCAATGATTTCACATTTTATTTTTGATACATTTATTTTGATCGATTTTGTTATTATTTTTCATTGATTTTCGAGTTTTTCCAACTTATGGACACTTTTTATAGTTGTTTATGAATTACAAATGCTTGTAATCGAATGCTGGTTGTTGGGAGTTTTTGTTTCTTGTTATTGAATGATCCTTGATCTGATTACCATATATAAATTGAGCCAATTGTACTAATTAACACTTATAGCATTCAGATACGGATATATAATTGGGCCCACATTGCTTCTAGCTTCAAAAACAAGTTCATGAGATCACCTGTTAACAGATGTAATATCTGATATTGGGTTGACTGTAGGCCTACTCAAGTTATCAGTTTCCATTTTCCAGGAAAAATTTAGTATTGATTCATTCTATGGTGATCACTCTTGTGAAGCCCAGTTAAAAGCTCAAACGATCACAACATTGTGTTTATTAGCCCTAACTGAAAAGTAATTACTTCATTTCAAGTTTTTTATCGTAATAATAATATATATATATATATATATATATATATATATATATATATATATATATATATATATATATATATATGTCCTATATGTATATATATATATATTAAATATACATATATATATATATATATATATATATATATATATATATATATATATATATTTATATATATATATATATATATATATATATATATATATATATATATATATATATATGTATATGTATATATATATTTTTTTTTATTATTGGGTTTTACCGACGCACTGTAATGATGACTGAGATCTATTGGCGTCGGATATATATATATACATATATATATATATATATATATATATATATATATATATATATATATATATATATATATATATATATGTATATATATATATATATTTATAAATATATATTTATATATATATATATATATATATATATATATATATATATATATATATATATAGAGAGAGAGAGAGAGAGAGAGAGAGAGAGAGAGAGAGAGAGAGAGAGAGAGAGAGAGAGAGAGAGAGAGAGAGACAGAGACAGAGAGAGAGAGAGAGAGAGAGAGAGAGAGAGAGAGAAAGAGAGAGAGAGGCAGAGAGAGAGAGAGAGGAGAGAGAGAGAGAGAGACAGAGAGAGAGAGAGAGATATGATCGTTCAGTTTTATGTATTCTTATTTTTCAGATGAAAACTGTGTGATAATATGTCTATAGTCAGATACCCAATAAATCATCGAAGTAATACCAACTATAAATATTGAGTGAATAATAAATAAATACTATTGACTTGTTCACTTGACACACACACACACACACACACACACACACACACACACACATATATATATATATATATATATATATATATATATATATATATATATATATTACCAGAAACATTTGCTGTTATTTTTTTTCATTATCTATTGAAATGTACACAATTGTTTCAAGTAAAATGTCTTCATCTCGAAAGTACAACACTGCTATCAATAAATATTTGAATGCCAGATCACTCTTAGGAAGGGTAAAGGAGTGGCGCAGAGGGTCTAGAAAGTCGGAGACACGCAGTACTTATATAGCGACGCTCGCCGTCGACGGCGTCTGTTAATTACGACGCCTACTGCAGCAAGTAATCCATAGTCTGTCAAGCACATGTGCATCAGACTTGCCTCCACAGAGAAAGGAGAAACTTCTGCGCCCGACTGCTATTATTACAAAGTATTGAACTCAGTTGATTGGGTGTTCGTCTGCGTGCAATCCAGATGGGATTATAGTAAAATGTCAGCCTCAGAATCGGTTGTTCGGATATGATTGCGTGTGACGTCATAATGGCATGGACAACAGGAATGAAATGATATATAAGAACGCCATCAAGGGAGCTGTGGAAGTTGTAAGGGGAGAAAAGGGGAGTTATAGGCCTATATTGTAGGCAAGGATAAGTCCTGGACGCTTGAAGAGGGAAGGGGCAGATTGTGAAGAGGATTAGGGAAATAATATAAATGTAGAGGCGTAAATTATTAATTATTAATACTGTATAGAAAAATGCTATACATTCTAAACGTGTTATATGAAGAAATGTAAACATAGAAATGATGTCTTATTTCTGGTATACGGACATTTTGTTCATTCATTTATAATGGGTTTAACGATGCATAATAAAGATACAAGTACCAAATATAAAGATAAAAAGATATGAGATATAATGAAGATATATTGGCGTCGGATGAATGATTAATGAGATGCTGGGATGACGAGATGAAGATTTCTTGAGGCAGTGGTAAGATGGGAAAGATGTCGTGGCCTATGTAGGAACCAACCATCCCTGCATCCCGGCATTAGCACCTATAGTATACATAGACAAACCACGAAAAACTCCTGTAAAGAAGGACGGTGGCGGGGATCTGGGGATATGCCACTCATCTCCCGAATCCTGAGCTACATGAGCGTGCACTAAAATAATACTTATATAAATCGTACAATTCTATTTTGTTCCTTCACAAGCGATGCAATTCGTATCTTTAGATGCAGCGTACCAAAAGCAGATCAAATGCAGTTTGTCTTTCAATATGCAACAACAACAAAAAACTACCGAATAGAATCTTGATTTTGTCAAGTGCCAACATTTCGCAAACAGCTCAATGCGTTGTTCGTTAGAAAAGACGACATTACGACTATAGAGAGAGAGAGCGAGAGGAAACTATACGTATGGAGATAAAATTAGATGAATAATATATCAGTATAGGAAGAAGACGCCTTTACAGCGAGATACATATAAATAAAAAGACGCAAATAAACGATGACAAGGAGCATGTGCGAGTCTTTTCACCGCCTGCTGGATACATATATATAAAACCACAGAATGACAAAACACTTCTGTATAGATTGTTCGCTGTATTCTGTACAGGATGATCAATTCAAATGATTCGATGACATCGATTTATTGATGTCGTATACTAGAGGTTATATAGTAGTGCCATAGGTGGAAGACATTATGAACTTCAAACGACGCCGATGATGGGGCAGAAATAATTGCCTGGAGGGTATGTCAACGTCGTGAGGAAGTGTCTCTCTCTTTCTATGTACTGTTTCTCTATCTCTCTCTCTCTCTTTATTCTCTTTCTTTTTGAAGTATTAGCTTCTGTCAAGTAACAAATGACAAACAATAGTTACCATAGCAATACAGCGAGCTGGTGAACTACCAAATATTCTGATTGGTCAATTTCAACTGGTGGACATTGTTGTCTGTATCTTTCAACAATTGGTGACGTCACCTGACAGAAATCTATTTTCATGAAAATACTTTAACAATGTAACACAAGAACAATCGCAGCCTAAAATGACCTAAATAAACCAATATAATCAATTTGATGAAATTAACCTATAACCAAACTGACCTACACTAACTAACCTAAACAAACAAACATCCTAAACCAATATAATCAGAACTGAAACTAATTTAAAATCTACTTCCAGTCGCACGAGTAGCCACATCGAATATTTTTAATGTTTAGCGGGGGTCAAAATACGATGTTTACCACGGAAATCTCAATATTACCAGATTAATGCATTTAAATATATGTTATGATGATCCCTACAATACCCTACAATATAGTATAGACCATGCACTAGCGTTTCTTTCCCGTTGTCCTTCTTTCACCTGAGAAACCTACATATCATCATCTCATCATCTCATTAATCACACATGATCTTAGTTATAATTACAGTTCGTCATTAAAAACAAATAAAATACTGTTTAAAAACTATATCAATCAATCACAATCGGTGTTAGTTATCCAGTTCGTTAAATTCTTATAGTAACGATGTATATATATATATATATATATATATATATATATATATATATATATATATATATATATATATATATATATATATATATATATATATATATATATATAAATTATATGGTATTTCCCAGGTTGTAAATACATATACATACATACATAGACATGTAGTTGATTATTTGTTACTTGAAAGAAGCCATATGAATCAAATATAAATGATTATCGAATGCCTCATCTTCAATACAGCTCTCTGATTGGTCAAGCCATGCAATTGTTGACGTGCCGCAACTCATTGTTGAAGCCGCGTGTTTTCAAATTGTTTTCTCTTATTTCTATCATCATACGTTTGATCAGCCTGCGGGTGAAAATAGCAGAGATTCTACGAGTTTTTCTCAAGGATTCGAATATTTTGTTTCGCCTCCCTCAAAATGCGTGACAAGGAACTGAAAGATGCTCACAATACTCGTAACTATTTGTTGCACACTATTATTTGATGAGGCCTAGAGGGGATATCAAATCACGCTATAAGATTATACGGCCTTTACTATACGATACTATATATAACAGTAACATCATTAACGGTCTCATAATTATTTATACATTAAAGTAATGAAAATTAGGACTAGCAGATACTAATTAGAAACTAATTTTGAAATACTGATCAATTACAACAGCACTGGCATGTGACAATTAATTAAAATACCACACTTTGATTACATATTGAAAAAATAATAATACATGTGGGCATATATAAAATTTAATCTATCCTTCAGGGTCTGGGAATAAAAAAAAATGCACAATTTTTCAAAATAATAATTGGTAGGCCTTAATAAATATGTAATAATATGTTATATATATATACTTTCGCAAATTTTCCAAGATAATAATTCGAAGAATATCATTTTGACAAAAAAGTGTAACCTCAATTTGTTTTGTTTATAAAAATTGAAAATTAAATCCTATAGTTTTTACACGGATTATTGTTTCTCAACCCGTAGGCAATCTCCCATCAAAGTCGCATACCAGAAGGCAGTGTTTTTTACAAACCCTTCCAGTCAGCGAAATGGTTCAATGGGTTTAATTTCGAGTAGTTTAATGAAGTGGTTTCCTTTCACACACGCATCTGGATTTGTATTTTTTTTTGTTTTTTTTTGTAAAACATGGATATGTATAGTTATAGTTGCATGCATGAGAGATGATTGAAGTAATTAGATTAGAAGTTGGACCAAAGAATGGTATTATTTTTTCTATGATTGGAAATTAAGAGACAGATAATTTACAACAAGGCCATGGTAATTTGGGAATTGTTCAACTTTACTGAAAGTCAACTGTCCTAAAATCGACTGACCTAAAAATCGAGCGACTTACTGTACTAAAACCAACTATACTAACAAGTGAAAACCAACAGTACCGTACTAAAAATCAACTGTTCTAAACACCAACTGAGACGAACTTTCATTTCTTGAGTAATCTGCAAAGAAGTAAAAGTGGGGGTTTTTGGTTCTTCCCTCACAAATTTGTACCACTCATCAAATGTGCGGTAGATTTTTTTAGTGATGGTTGAGGTTAGATGAGTAAGGTAAGGTTAATGTGAAATAAAATATCTAAAGGGAACTAGCCAAACTTTCCACTTGAACCTTCTGTACAGATTACTCAAGAATAAGTGGTTTACCGAGACGCGTGGCCGAGTGGTAACACACTGAACCGTCATTCGGGAGACCGGGGTTCGATTCCCGCCGTAGTCGACCATCCTACAGGTCAGGGGTTTTTCGTGGTTTCCCTCTGTCGTTCAGGTTGATACTGGGATGGTTTCTTAACAACAGGCCACGACCGACTCCTTCCCACTATCCAAAAACACTTCATAAAATAACCTTTCATCTCATCATCCCATATCTCATTCATCATCCACCGACGCAAATAGATCGTAGCAATCAGTATAGTGCGTCGTTTAAACCCATTGTTTTGTTTAAATGTGCGGTTTAGGTCAGTTGGTCTTCAGCATAGTTGATTTTTAGAACATTTAATTTTCAGGACAGTTTTGTTTTATAACAGTTGGACCTTCTCTGATAATTTCAGTAAAAACCTGACATTCAAAACAAATTTGTATATAAAAATTGTATCAACAGTACTAATATTATTTCTTGATTCACATCAAGATCGATGCATTGAGGGTTGCATTAGGTTTGCCGGTTGGAGATGGTGACTTCACTAATGCGAAAACACGTTCCATTTCCTGAGTAGGCTGGCTACTTTTCTACGAATTATTGATTGCTGCTCTATCTAATGATGTTTTGTAGAAACGGCTGACAGACTGACATAACTTGATGACAGCTGTTATTAGCTGCGACGTGAACGTAAAGTTAGTTCCTTTTATCACTACTATACCTACGCACGATCGTTAATTATTAAAATGTAGCCCGTGAATTGGTACATATTTTTAACATAGGAGGGATAGGAAGTGAGGACACCATCTCCTATACCGGCAAACCAACGCAACCCTCAATGCATCTAGATTCACACCATGTGTTTTCCTTTACTCACTAATCACTATTCACTGAATAGTCAGTTGTACGGTTTCTGTGGCTCACAAAAATTAGCTTTAGGTTATTTCATTTCAACCAATTGGTATCCGTGACTCTGTTATGTTAGTTTATGTTATGTTATGTTAGAAAGAGGTCTACCAATGTTGAAGTACTGAAGTTCCTTTACAGCCCGATGTGAAAGTGATCACAAGGTATTGAATAGATTGGCACCTCGATCTTTATCTTTCGTGGATGCAAGTGTAGACTGTTGGTTGTAATTGCAATCGACCGTCTCTCGTATTCATTATGTACAACGATTGGTAGTTTTGATCGCCAACAATTTAGCTCTGTCTAGACTTTAGACGACATTGATATTAAGGTAATGTATATAATGATAAAAAATGGCAAAATATATAATAATAACGTTTTTATAAAAGAAAGGAATAAAATTATGAAGATATAATTATACCGAGTATACAGCCAAGAATCTGGATAGTATAAGGCCATATTATGTGACTAGGGCGTATATAATGGGCCCTTATAAACAGGTAGGCCTATACTTATGTGTATGCCTATATACACCTCGCATATAAACGTGGATTTTTATCAAGAATTATACATATTTATTTAGTGAGGGTGTAAGTCTACTGATTATTCTATGCTAAATATGTTAATGATATTATAGCTAAATCCTAATATCTTTTTCAATTGAATTGATACAATTCAAAGGAACAATTCATCTTCATCTGATATTTTATATGAATCTATGTGATAATCCAGTTAAATGTCTGACTCTATGAGGGGAAACTTATAAATCCAAGTCTTCAGTCTTCAATCTTCAGTCTTCAATCTTCAGTCTTCAATCTTCAGTCTTCAGTCCTCAGTCTCCCTTCTTCATTCTTCAGTATTCAATCTTCAGTCTTCAGGCCTTAGTCTTCAGTCTCCACTCATCAGTCTTCCTTCTTCATTCATCCTTCTTCAGTATTCAGTCTTCAGTCTTCAGTCTTCAGTCTTTAGTCTTCAGTCTCCACTCATCAGTCTTCAGTCTCCACTCGTCAGTCTTCAGTCTCCACTCATCAGTTTTCAGTCTCCACTCATCAGTTTTCAGTCTCCACTCATCAGTTTTCAGTCTCCACTCATCAGTTTTCAGTCTCCACTCATCAGTTTTCAGTCTCCACTCATCAGTTTTCAGTCTCCACTCATCATTCTTCAGTCTTCATTCTCCACTAATCATTCTTCAGTCTTCATTCTTCAGTCTTCAACGTTGCGTCATTCCAAGCTACGAGTATTTCCGGATTACTTTTTAACTTCAAAAAGTTTTCATGTTCAACTTTTTAAAATAATATAATAGCAATAGTTTCGCTGCAGCGACTTTTTCTTTCGATTGTATGTTGTATAAAATTCACACCATCAAGACTATATTTATTGCCTAGTAGACAAAATACAGAAGGCACTTCTCTCGTGTTATGCCGGAAATTACGTTTTATATGATGATACCAATTAATATAATATAGGCCTACATATTATAAAAGTGTGTGAATGTCATGTTTTTGCTCTTTACAGAGATGTGATGATAGATTCATCATGTAATATTGTGTATCAGATAACCTTTGGAAAACTAACAAATATAACATACATTGTATAGGTATTACTCTAACTATAGTATTATACAAGTAGATTAAAACAATTATGATCCATTGGTTTGGCACGACAATAATAATCTATAGCATCATTTATTGGCTACCGGTATTGCAATAAAATGATTATTAATATAATAAGTAAGAGAGTAAAAGATGAGAGGCATTGGAATTAATTGATATTACATTAATATCTTGTATTTATATTTTTAATGTGATTTTATTTGTTGTTGAATCTTACTCCATCTCTATTTTAAATTCTTGTAATCATGAATATGGGACTAGGAATAAAAACAACTTCTCATCTATAGACCATTGGCTAACATTATTTGAGAAGGGTCCAACCTATTCAGGTAACAGATTGTTTAATTTTCTTCCAAAATGCATCAAAGATTGTATGAAGTTGGGTGTTGAGAAATTCAAAATTAAATTAAAAGTGTATCTACTTGAAAAATGTTACTATTGTGTAAATGAGTTTATTGATGATAATACGTACAATTTTTAATTTTTATATCAAGTGTAATTTCAATTCTGATCATTTGTGATTTAATGTGATGTACTTTTTATACTACAATATTTTATTATAACATATTCGTTTTATATTTTTGGTATGTTTATCGATTTTATGTATTGACAATTCTGTTATACTCTGATTTTGACTCTTCACAGAAATAAAACAATTTGAATTTGAATTTGAATTTAATACGTATTACAAATATTATTTTTTCAAAATTGTTTCTTCAAGTACGCTGAATTCAAGTTTTCGCTTCGCTCACCCAATTATACTTAACAAAGCAGTTCGATCAGGACATTGAATATGTGAACTTTTTCAAATAATAATCACTATAGTTTTATTCAAAGTTTTATTGGTACAATGAATCGATGATGGTCTCGTAAATAGACTAGGCCTATATGGGTATGCAATTTCGCAAATCGAACAGTCTTTTTTTGGTAGTTATGGACGTAAAATAATGCACTTTCTTGCATTATTATTGTCGTATCTTCGATTTTTCTCTTTTCTTTATTGCTATGTCATAACTCTAGGCCTATTATTAATATCATTTCTTTCCGGGCCATTCGTATTAGATTCAGTCCCTAACTGTGCTCATTTTAGTTTCCAAAATAACTATGAGGTCATAAGGTATGAGATCTTGGGGTCAAGTGTAATTAGATTACCCTCAATTTATTAAATCTATAAAAAGTTGTGGAAAAAGGTGAGTATAATTTGTACTAACAAATGCTGTGAATAAAAGATCAGATCTTACACATCAAGTAATATGCAATATCCAGAGATGAAAAGAATTGACGCGAAGAAGATGAAAGTTAAGTTTTGAATGTAGGAACCAAGTTTTGAGAAAATTTACTACAAGCACCTTTTGTATATGCAAATTAGGGTATTTCCGGGGACGATGAGCCTAAAGCCTAGCTTAACCCACCTTTAATTCACAAAATAACAAATTTTTCATTCATTATATTCTGCTCCTCATCCATGAACGTATTGGAAAAATATATTTTCTTTTACACTATTTCTCTGAGGAAGTTAAAAATGAAAATTACTTGAAGTGTCACGACATTAAATAACCATTTAAAAATAAATGCATCACATTAAATACCCTTATATATCAACTATACAACCATTCGTTCCGCAATTAAAGTATTTAGACCAGAAATAAGGACAGCAATTCCACATGGGCATCTGTTGCACATAAAACAGGTGGAAATGCACTAGCAACTGCAGTCTAAACTGCATGTGCATGTGCATGTGCAAGGTGCAGGATAAAGGTGAAATTCATGCATTTTGTTGCTCTCCTAAGGCGATTCCCACTCTATAATCATTGCCTATACACCGATACCCGCTTGCAAACGACGACTCATATAGGTTTGATCAACATATATATATATATGTATATATAGGCCTATATATCCATGGATCTACCATGGGATATGACTCGGAGCGTTTTCACTCATTTTCATCGTATAACGGCCCCACTGCTGAAAACGTATACACATAAACCCTTTTCGGGTAGACCCGAAGGATTGAAAAGTTTGTGCACCTGGTAACTGGATTATTTTGTACAGGATATAATAGTTATCGGAGACCTTCTATGAAGCCTTTTACACCCGTCGATGAGGAAACACCAGAGGCCTGCCCCTATGATATCACGTATAAGATGTTGGCATAATTATAGAGTCAAAAATGAGAGCGTATATACGTAAAAGTGATATGGAGTAGGTATCTTTCTGAATATTAAATCGAAATGGATCGTACTCGTATATAATAAGGGGTATAAATTGAATGACGGAAATGATTTAAAGGCTTTTTTCTCAATGAATAATAAATTTCGTGTATTTGTATGTATGAATCGTTGAAAAAGGGTGAGCCATAAACTATAAAAATGGATCCAGATTGTTTTTCTAGGCATGTAGTTTACGATTACCTTTTTTTTCTATTTTGGGTAAAAGTCCCTCACTCAATATACTGACTTTTATGAAAGAAAGGATGAGCGCTATATATTTGTTGTATAATGTAAAACTTTTGAACGAGTTGTATTATGCTTTTTTTTTATTAATCCTCAATTTAGGTACGAGATAAAAAAATTAACATAACTTTTAATAATTGATAGAGAACGTTTTGATACAAAAAAAGTTGGGGGTACCAACAGAGACAAGACCTAGAGATAATATGATTTAGTAGATCAAATTAAGAGTTCAAATTGTCTACAAAAGAAACTGATGCATGCTTTTACAATTCAGTCTACTAAACAAACGCATTATAGAGGCCTAACTTATGTGAGACTACAAGCCAGTTGTACCAACTGATGATTAAATATGAATTAGTTGATTCTTAGTTTATGTACGCAAATAACATATACATACCCAAAGGTGATAACAAGTTAATTCTCTAATTACTGCTTAATTCACTATAATCATCATTGGTACAGCCGGCTCTACTCGTACTAATTTCAAATGAGCGAGATATGAGAATAAAATTCAATAGAATAATTATACAACTTTTGGTACACACTTTTATATATATTGGGTTTAACGACGCACTCTACTGATGACAAACGATCTATCGGCGTCGGTGAATGATATATGAGATGATGGGATGATGAGATGAAAGGTTATTTTATTATGTGTTTTTGGACGGTCGTGGCCCGTTCTTAAATAATCACCCCTGTATTGACCTAAACGACAGAGGAAAACCACGAAAAAACTGTCAGAATGGTCGACCATGATGGGAATCGAACCCCGGTCTCCTGATTGACGGAACAGTGTATTAACCACTTTGCCACACAACTCAGTATCATCAGTTCGTCCGACATTGTTGTCCATTATTTCAAAATAATAGAAAAAAAAATCGAGTAATTGTTTTCAGGTATTTTCAACATTACTATCAGAGTCGATAAAGCAGTTTCAACTTTCACCTTCTAGCTCGCTACTTCATGCATAGACTCTGATTACGATCATCAATTTCTAAAAATATAATCGACGGAATGTACCAAAAAGTATAGTTTTGGAGTTGTAGGCTGAGTTATGCCTGGAAAAAGATTCATGTGAATCGGTTCTGATGCCTTGCAACCTGTGAAGAATATAAAAAAAGAAGATGGACCCGATGTGGATACCCAAAGTCGATAAAGGGACACATAATTACGAGAGACAGAACTGTTTTATCGACTCTGTGTTTCACCTGTTGCGAAAATCACAGGTAGAAAGTAAAGTAAAAAATTAGCATTCAAATAAGAAAAAAAGTCCCACGATTTTTTATTTCGAGAACATTTCCTCTGAAATGGTTTTATGAATTGACGTATTTTTTCCTTGCCATAAAAGTTGAAACTATCGGTAAAAAACGAACACGATATCGGGGCGGGGGAATTGGACTTTTATTTTTATTAGTGCTTTTTTTTATTTTCTTTATTTTTTTAAGTTCTAAACAATCAATCGACTTGAAACTCTCTCTGAACATTGGTGTCAGTCACATTAGAATAGGTTGATATCGTATTTGAGCAAGATCGGAGGGTCACTCTTTTTGGAAAATGGTATTGCAAATTTGAAATTCTCGTTATAATAGCATTCGGTGAAATTTTCAATTTTCGATTTTCAATATGAAAATAAAATTTCTCCAGAATATTATTGTTCTAATACACGTTTATACGAAGTTCAAAGGCATTTGATTTCGTTGTTTTCAAGAAAATCAAAAGTGTTATTAGACGAGCTTTAGCGAGGATTCAATTTGACATACTGAAAAAAATTGGTGTTCGTTTTTATGTTTTTTTTTTTTTGTTGTTTTTTTTATGTTTTTTTGTCGGTTCTCCACAGGTCAAACGGCTACAGCTATCAACTTCAAACTTTTTTCAGTCATGGTTCCTCATCTAACTTAGATCTGTATAGTTTTGTGGCATTATCGGGTGTTAACTTTTTTTTTATGAATTTTAGAAATTTCAAAAATCCCCATTAGAATAACCCGGAGGAAAATACTTGAAAAATCAAAATTTTTCAAGACCTCTCAAATTTTCGCCGAATATAAAGGAAACTATTAAGCACATTTTGAGAGATTTTTCGCATCAATCGGATGAGAAATAACGAAGAAAACGCATTTATAAAGCATTTTCCCATCAATTTAGGCTATTACGGGAACCAATTAAATCTATAGCAACAAGTGTCACCAATTAATTCAAAACGATTGAAATGAATGAAGAGGAAGGCCGTGACATAACTGATTATCGTAAGGTTTTTGAACGTTTGGAGTGATCCAAGGTCTGTAGATGTAGATTGGGTTGACAAATTATTTTTCATTCTAGATTTCTATACCCCTAAGCTCGTCTAACAACGCGCATCCCGCGTTTTCCTAGTTTATATATTTATATATTTTTATACTCTTTAATATAATAGTACTCGTTAATTCTTTATACTTTTGTACTCTGTACCATATAGACCAAATAATATATACTTTCGAAAATTACTCCTTTGTTATACTATAGAATACAGTTCGGGAAAGACTAGAACCATACACACATACGATAACATTTACAATGACAAAACTTATAACAAGATTAAGAATAGATAATCTATAATAACCAAGAAGATTGCATTTCAATTCGCAATTCAATTCAAGACACGCCTAAATCTCCATCATAGACTTTACATTTCCCTAACCACAATTTGCATCAAACGATGCGTTTTGGGTGCGACACGAAACTCATTGGAGGCGGCGGTGAGTTCTCTTACCGATGACGTAAGAAAATACTCAGTTCGAAATAGGCGGCGGTATCTTTTGACATTCTCCACATGTCCATGTATGACTCCCGTTCATAACGATTTACAACTACATATTGACTTGCATTATATCGTCACTATTACCAAGCGCCATCTTTTCTTGACACGTCATCCTCCCGCCATATTGGCGCCATTTTATCAGCACCGGAGGAGCAATTTGCAAGGAAGAGAATCCTTCAATGACAAATGAGCATAATTGGTTGTACTTTCATCAATTAAATGTGTATGATATACTCTTATTATGGATAATGTAATTATATACCTATGTTAATGTACGAAACGTGTATCTTGCATTAGAGACATAAAGAGGGTAAACACTATAAATAGTAATTAGGTTCATGTATAATATAACTGAAAGTGGATTCAGGGACAAAAGATGGAGAGGAAAAAACGTTGGAGATAAACTGACGTCTTCGACGAACGGTATTCTCATTCTATAATGTATAATATTGTAATTTTAAAATGTTTAACATACTTTACTTATACCATTAGCAGTGATATTATCAACATTTATTACGGGAATTGATCCAATTTCATAAATTGCTTCGAGACCAATAAATTTTTTCAACTCAGCCTTTCTTCCCATTCGGTTGTTTGGAGTAATGTCACACATTGTTGTAATAGGTGGACAACAATGACTCCAAATTGTGTTACAACTTCACTATTACTTTTTACTTTGTGTACCTCCAAAGTTCAAACTGACAAACAAAATATGTTCCTATCAGCACTAAAGGTAAGACCAGAATATGCTTCTAAATGCCAATATGGCCGACGGAAGCTTACAAAAATCTGTCAAGAATATAAAATTCATAATCAATGACATTGTTGAAATATGCGCACCCTTAATTTTGTGACTTTTCATAAGTTCCCTTTTTAGACCTATATATCACTAAAACAGCGTATACCGGCTATACGTTTGTCTGTCGAATAAACTTCGTTGAGGTCCTATAATATGTGGTATTAGCACGGTGTAGTGATACCAACCTATATTTCATCATAATATAAACCCAGCTCGGGTCTTGAAAGTGAAATATTTCCGGGGTCAGTTCCCGAGTCCAGGGTCTCGATTACCTGTAGCGCAACTATCGCTTGTATATGGAACTATATAAAACAACAATGCTCAACAATGGTACACACGGCTATTATTTTATCAGTTACGTTTGTTTTTTACGAAAATTATAGATTTTGTGAGTTCCGCAATGCCACCGGTACCGTATCCACTCTTATCTACATCTAGTTCACAAGGGAATCCGCTAAATCGTGACAGGCAATCGGGACCTTTGGCTCTGAACTGACCGCAAGAAACCACAAATGCCTTCCATGTTATCAGTATGTGAGTTGGAGCACCTTCTTTATATTATGATAAAATAGGTTGGTATCACTAAATCGTGGCACTAGCATGAACCACAAATCTATTTTTAGACACCTTTCGGACAGGAAAATGTCTGAAAACGATCTTCTATATTATAATTTGTAATTAAAATGTACATAATATATTTTTTTAAATCCTTGTGGCTCTGGTACGTGATGTCAGTGTCACCAAGTAGCTAATCGTGATTTCGGTCTCGACGTTTCGGTCTCAATGTTGAGACCTTTTCCAAGAGTCAGTCTGGTTCAGAAAAAAGAAAGAACCGTCTCAGAGGAAAGAGAAGTGAAAGAGAAAGAGAGAGAATGAGAATGCCAGAGAATATAACCATAAGAATGCATGAAGATGAGAAGAGAAAGAGAAATGACAAACGATGTAGTTTAGAAATCTTTTTTATATGTATCAATTCTCTTTCTATTCAACTTCTCTTTCTGCTGAGACGGATCTTTCTTCTGAATGAGACTGACTCTTGGAAAAGGTCTCAAATGGAGAAAGAAACGTCGAGAAGTACTTCATCTCAACGTACGAAGCGACAATAACAATTACCTCATATTCGGGTCGCTTTTATTGAGTTTATAGTGAGTGTTTTCCTTATAGCACAGAAACATAGAAGTGACTGGACTAATACCTACTTTGTACTGGATAAAATACTTGAAAATTATTCCATGTAAACATTAGATGCCAATTAATCCAGGAGTAATTGTATATCCAGTTCAGTTCATCCGCACATAAATGGTAATAGTCATAAACAAAAAGAAACCATTTTCTTCGAACAAACTTTTATATGAATCCTATACACATTACATCACACATGTCCGACGGTCAAACGAGATGCAGTTTCATCGCGAGAGAGAGAGAGAGAGAGAGAGAGAACCAGAGATACTCTTTTTATTGATCGACATTGTTATAATGACGAGATACATTTTGCTCATCAAGCAACGTTCTAACACAATTCAATAGAATATATTGGTTCACTAGATCCGAATGGCGGCGTTCCAATTAGAGTCAGTCTTCTCACAATAAAGGGCACCTGTCAATGGATGCTGCGAGCGTTGACGACGAGGGTGGGGGGTGGGGGAGGATAGTTTGCCAAGAGGGAGGTAAACAGGTTGGAAATGGTTGGTGCCTTCAAGTCGCGAGGCCAACAGACTCACACATACATACACACACATACTCGCATATACACAATGCAAGATATATTATCCATCCACTTCCCTTCTTCTTCTTGACTTGGCCAAATGGGAAACACTTACATCACTGGGGTGTCATGACGAGTTTGAGGTGCCAGATACGAGCCACCCAGCTTGCTCGGACAGAACTATTGGTTCACACAGATCTGTTCCCCTTTTCCCCTCGCCTAACCATCTTCGTGGTAGAAAGGGATGTAATTGGGGTACCCAGATGTCTTTCCCTATACGATCATTAACAGGTGGAATAGTTTTGTTTAACCTAAGGCTCGGTTTTCTTTCATACTTGGTGACCGCAACTATCTATATAGCCTTTAATAGGACTTCTTTCCGAACCGAATGACATAAATTATAAACAATTATCTTGCACAAATAAATAATAATAGTGGTACATGCTGTGATCAGTTCTAACTAGATCTTGTTTTATTTCTATCAAGAGTCATTTTAACAGCTTTTTAAAGAGTTTCAGCTACCGGTGTAGGAATATGTAATTGATAGGGTTTGCATTCTTTCATCGTTTGACCACAAGCAACGATAGATACCACGAGTAAGAAAACGAACACGTATATGAACAAAAAACAGAAGAGTCACATACTGGAAATTCCTGCAACTGTGGAAACAAGAATGTCGACATGCACCATTCGTTGTAACATCTTTCGTATGAATGCTTTGTTAAATGATGAAAACGTTTTAAATGAAGTTCGTGTCTTGTATCGGATATATCATAAAATATTGTTTTCTTATTTTGTGTCTTTATAGACCTATATTATGAAAAAGTTGTGAAGAATTTGAAATTAGGAAAGAAACAATAAAATACAATATAATACAGTTTATAAAAGTTGGCTGGCTTTGAGAGGACCAATTGTATACCTTTCATGGGCAATAAAAAAATATAGCCAACCTCTATTGTAGTTTGTACTTTGTTATACTGATCTCTGTGAACACTTTGCCTCTGTGGGTACATGAATTGTAGTGTTCCATATTCATTATCATAACTTTGTTTCAAATTAAAAGATTCCATCATATTTTTCTATTCATCATTTCTATATATTACGGTAATTCATTGTTTTCACATATATTGTTATACTGTGTCCGAAAGGCAACTTTGTTGGCGACAGTGTTTGCAATAAACTATCTATCAATAGATTTATAATATGATATATTTATTTTTGGACTGGTTCGTCGCGTACTGTGAGATAAACAAACACACATCTTGAAATATATTGTGTGTGTTGTAGGTGTATTGTACAAGGACATATATATTTGTATATATACTAGCAAGACCCCCTCATGTTTCAAAACATGAGGCCCCCCTCCAACCACCCCCCGCCTCTACCTTCCTCTACTCTCTTACCCACTCCGGTCATTTCCTTCCTTCCTTCACTCTCTCATCCCCCTCCACCCTTCCCCCCCGTATCACAATTTCTCTCTCTTTCTCTCTCTCTCTCTCCCTCTCTTAATAACGTATTACTACCGCGTCAGGGTTCGAGTTTGTTCTAGAACCAATGACGCGTGAATCGTCTTCCACACATCCCCAGTCACTCCTTTGACCACATTAATCTTTGCTCGTTCCTCTTCCCCTTCCATTCCCCGCGCTAAGCTCATAAGTCAGCCGACCAATCACGTTCGAGAAACAGCGTGACCCGCTCCATACATACATACACACACAGACAGACCACCATAACTTATTGTAGAATATAAATATATATAATATATATATATATATATATATATATATATATATATATATATATATATATATATTGAATGTTGACTTATTGTTACATTGTTGAAGCAAATATGAGTGTTAGAGCGATATTTCATAATTACTAATTAAGACTACTACAATTTATAAGCATATGGTGTATTATAATGATGCCATATGTGACATACGAAAAATTGTGAGCAAATAATACATGAATGTATATATTTTTTATAACATGTTTTACATTTGTATTCCACCTATTCACATTCGCAGTTCAAATACGATCGACATGTGGACAATGGTGAGGTAGAAAGGGTTCAGACAACAATTCTTCTTCAACAATAATAGCGAATTTTAATTAATCTGGATATAGCTGAAAATATAAAAAATACGTAAATTACTGAAAACATTATAGCCCATTGCATTCTATTAACGTTTTGGTACACTTGTATCTACGAGAGAAGGAAGTCATCTACCAACCAAATATTGAAAAAAAAGGAATTAGTACATAATATAATCTGGCTGCAACTTGACAGATTCAACTCTTTTGAAAGATCATTTGAGTTTCACATCCTAAACGCAGTCCTGAAAAAAAAATCGTATTTCCTAAAAAAAAAATACAAATTAAAGATGATAATTGTGTGTGTTATGATGAAACCCATCTTTTTCTTTCACAGATATACACGTGGTATAGCAAGAAGGTAAACGTTTACCAGAGTTGAACGTGAAATAAAAATCAATGCACTTCAAAACTGCTACTTTGAAATAAAGTAGTCAGTTAGCGACCACCTTGGAGGCTGACCATCCTACACATTTATTTATTACTTTTACCAAGATGTGGTATGTATAGGAACATGTTGTCTTCTATACCACACCAACTTAAAAGAAAACACTGTCTTTTAAAAAAACAAAAGCTCACTTCCATAAAAAAATGTTTCAAGAGTAAGCGGATCATGTTTTAGAGAGAGTATATATCGAGTCTCTAGTGTATGTTATCGTCCATCGTGATCAGTCTGAGAGATCTGAAATACGTCTGAAGGTCTGAAAGAGTAAGTAGCCGAGCCGGGGTGTGTCGTGTGTATCCTCTACATAAGCGCGGTCATGTAAAAGGGAAGTATGGGGTGAAGAGATTGGCGCCATGAGTGTTCGTATCCACTGCGGGGGGGCCGCGTCTCGCACAGCCTCCCTCCCCAGTACCCCCCCCCTCCCCCCCTCCCCCTCTCAACAATCCACACCCGGTCGGGCGCCAACAGGTGAGCTCTGACAAAACCTTCGCATCTTCGTTCAGACATTTTAACAATCACTATTTCACCGAGGAATGTTAGCTTGTATGCGTCTACGTGTATGTATGAGTCGGATAAGAAATAAATCTAGATTTCTGTTCTAGAGGCATTACTGAGGGTCAATCACTTGAATGGACGATAATAATGAGTATTAATTTTGTATAAATATATTGGCGGATTATTCAGATGATAATAATTTAGATATGGTCAAGATGCATGATATATTTGTATTACTTTATGATGGCCAGCAAGTGTAATTTGAAAACAAATTGCTCAGTAAATGATTCAAGATATATAGGATTCAATGACAGGATATATAATAATTATATATGTTGTTGTTGTTGTTGTTGTTGTTGTTGTTGTTGTTGTTGTTTTTGATGTTTTATCGACAATTTCATGGAGAAGATACATGTTTTCTATACAAGAAACGTCAAAAAAACAAAGGTGATCACAAAATAAAATGTCAAATTAAAGTTAGAATAACATCGATCGCTAGAAATAAAAGAGTGATATATGATATATGATATATAATACGGGATATGATTCAAGATCTATCCTATCGGTGTGTGTCAAACTTATGGTCGTGTCAGTGGTTGTCAATATAGATACAATCTCTCAAAAGCACGTGTTTTAATCGAATCAACCGGTATTGCATGATTTACAATGGCGGCTTGAGATCAGTTTTAATTTTTGGCTCCCGCATTATTGAATCAGTTGAAAATAATATTCGTGTCATGTAGATTCAAACTAAAATGTTGCATGTTGCCTAATTAAAATAGTTGACACACCAATTAACTTATCCATATTATACTTTCTAAGACCTTAGGTCCTGAGATTTGGTTGTTACATGATAACAAGCGGATACACAGAAGTCATATTAAGAAATAATGATAAGAATGATATTGAAGGAAGATGAAAGAATGATAAATTAACCTATTATATGGTATAAATACCTCATTATGTCTTATAAAATGGTACCCTTAAACATGGTATAATTTGTAAAATAAAAAAATGCTAAATGTAGTTTCGAAGCGAGGGGTTAACAACTCCTGAAATCTGGTGTACACTTGCCATGAAATCTTCCTGAAATCCCCTTGAAATCTTCTTGAAATCCCGTGAAATTTGCCTGGAATCTGAAATCAGGTGTACACAAAATTTGCTAGTTGTTCGCCCCTCGTTTCGAAGTGATGAAATACAATTTGTCATGATTACTGAAAACCAAGTTATGAACCAAGATTAACCAAACCAATTGAAAACTTGTCAATTTTCTGCAGCCATTGAAAAAATTCTATACATATTCAACTGTTTAGTTGACAGAAAATTGAACATTATAGAGCAACGCTTCTATACGTGAATTTACTTACTTTCTGCTATCTATACAATGGTAGGTAACTTTAGCAACAACTGTATAGGCAACTATCAAAATATGACATTATGACATTTAAAAATACTAGAACTAGCAGTATATGCGTTGTGAGTTGAGCTTAGAAGTATGAAAATCTAGAATGAAAAATATTCTTCCCACTCTACATCTACAAAGTGTAGGCCTGCAAACCTTGGATTAGGCCTACTTCGAACGGTACCTGCTGCATTTAGCCTATATAGTCCGACCTGTTGCATGTTTATATAGGCCTATATATATTTATTTTTTATTTTTATATATTGGGTTTTAACGAAGCACTATACTGATGGATACGATCTATTGGCGTCGGTGGATGATAAATGAGATGATGGGATGATGAGATGAAAGGTTATTTTTTATTAGGTGTTTTGGATTGTGGGAAGGAGTCGGTCGTGACCTGTTGTTAAGGAACCATCCCAGTATCAAACCGAATGACAGAGGGAAACCACGAAAAACCCCTGTCAGGATGGTCAACCATGGCGGGAATCGAACCCCGGTCTCCCGAAAGACGGTTCAGTGTGTTACCACTCGGCCACGCGTCTCGGTTGCATGTTTATAATGCGAACACTTGCAACAATTACAATTGATCCTATTATTCAATAAAATGAGTACTTTTAAGAGCCCGCATCTTAGCTGAGAATGTTTCTCTTCGAAATGCTCGACCCAAGTTTGATGTCGTCAAAAAGTTTGGTTGTGGGTTGAAAAGTGAAAAGGAATGAAAGAAAGAGTTCCAGTAACCACCGCTAGATGGATCCATTTTATAATTTGGTCCAAATCTAGTTATATTACACATTTTGGCCAAGAAAAATGGAAAAACTGTGAAATTACAGGCAAATCAGGATTCCAAATATTGATAAGCAAAGTTGAACTTAGAGATGTGCGTTTGTAATTCATTTCGACTATTACTCGGTGACCGGGAATTATAAGCAATGAAAACCATCAAATTATAAGCACACTTTGATTCAATTATTTCTCTATACCAAAATTTTTCTTCAGTTTTCGATTAAGCATGTCCAATTGCGATGGTATTAATTATTTATTAAATTTTATCGCAAGTCCGAAGTGTTTGTAGTTCTTGAGATATTTGTGGCGAAATTTCAAGATGCGGGCTCCAGTTTTCTTCATTATTTTTCATCCGATTGTGGTGAAAAACACTGAAAATGTGCTCTCGAATGTGTTGAGTGTGAATGTGAATGTGTTGCTCTCCTATTCAGATTCACTGATAATTTCAGAACTTCTGAAGAATTTTTGTGTTTCAAGTATTTTCCCTCCGGCTTAGTCTTTTGGGGATTTGAAAAATATTTCTAAATTTTTTCCGGAAAAATCATTCTACCGATTTATCTTAAAAATAATCCCAATTCTTATTTTGGAGTGACACCAATATGTGAAAAAGGTTCAAGTTGATCAGTATTTTCCCTGACCTGTATGCCGAACACAAAATACAAAAAATATACATAAAAACGAAGCCCAATTTTTTACGGTACTGGTATATGAGAAGAAAAAACATGAAAGAAAAACCCTTTTTTCGGTATGTGGAATAGAAGTCTTCCCTACGCTCATCTGATAGAAGCTGTAAAACTGTCCAAACGTAATCCTTGTAGACCTTAATGTAGAATCTGCCCCTCTTCCACTCCACACATGGAAACAAAACCGCCCTGCATTCAAATGGTATACGGAACATACATTCAACCTTTGACCTCATGGAAACTAACCCAATAACACTTTTGACTAACACTAAAAACTTCAAAGATTTCAGTAATAATAATAATGAATTATTATATTCTTAATCTGTTTTTGTTACGTGTTGAAACATCGAAGATATTTGCAGTCAGTCTATTTCTCCACAATTTTTATATATATATATATATATATATATATATATATATATATATATATATATATATATATATATATATATATATATATATATATATATATATATATATATTATATATATATATATATATATATATATATATATATATATTATATATATATATATATATATATATATATATATATATATATATATATATACATATATATATATATATATATATATATATATATATATATATATATATATATATATATATATATAAATATATATATATATATATATATATATATATATATATATATATATATATATATATATATATATGTATATATATATATATATATATATATATATATATATACGTTTCTACCAACGCATCTTATTGTTTACCTATAGTGGTACTTTTGAACTAATAAAAAGTTGAATTGTGTTGACACTTTCGGTTTCATTTCATGTGTAACAGATAATTTAGACACCATAAATCTCAAAATGTAACGCATATTTAATAAATTATTATTTGGAACGGCGCGTCAACATCACGGTCATTTTACGCCGAATATTCTCTATATAATTGTGTTAAAAAATGTTCCACATTGTTTTCATCTAAGAGATTACCCAAACCACAGAATTAATTCGAAAAGCGGTTTAGTGTAAGCGGCTAAGTGTAAGAGAAGCCATTGGCTTAACTTCGCCGGATTAATAAAGACCTTTTATTATTATTATTATTATTATTAAATACCAAATAGAATAAAAACTTCTGCATATACCACGCAGTATTCTCGTATTTGTATATTATATCTGGAGGTCAACATAAGAGACTACCATGCTTGTGTTCGTAATTCAATGTAAATAATATAACAAAAAAAAAACATTACATAATTTATATTATCCCATATAAGAAAACCCAACCCCTCCCTTCGGATACCTGTCCAGAGATTTACCTTCGAACTAGTGACCGCCTAAGTGGCTCACAGTTTGGGTTATCTCTTACAATAGTGATCGGCGATTAAAGGAGGGGGGATAGTTGTCGGTGGCATTGTTATCAGCCAGAGAGCATGGTGTGAAGTAGGCGCCTAGACCGACAACTCACCTGTCACGGCCTGCCGGGAGGTCATACCCCTGTCTCCTTCCCCTCCACACACTCCCCCCCCCCCCTCTACCCCGAACATCACCCCTCTAACAGGTGTATCGCAAGGACCGCAACCAAATAGGTGGAGATAATGCGAGACGAGATGTAAGAAAACACTCAGTTCAGTTCATCTCACTCACCTGACCTGTGAGAGAACTTTGAGTGGGGAGAATAAAGATGACGAGGTGGGTTTTCAAAATACAAATGGATTTTGGTGAATATAGGAAAAATAAACCCTGTAAAAATCCCTACCAGAACCTTTTACAGTCAGCATAAGGTATTTTATCATGTGAAAATAGTGAATAAATGGATAAAACTTCATGAAACGCCATGTTTCTAGTTTACCAAGTTATCTTATATATATAATTTATGTAATGAATTATATTATAATATATAAATCAGTCTGGTATATTATATTATATATATTTTTTATTTAAATGGCGAGATTGTTTTTGTGGTGCCCCGTCCGGACGATACTACCTTAATTGTAATCATTAGCCTCAATTGCAAAGCAATAACTATTGTCTCAAATATCCGATGTTGATAAAAATCGGGGTAATTTTTCGTTATGTACGATTCGTCCCCATCGTGCTTATATGAATGAATCATTAATTAAAACTATACGATCGGGACTGGCATGGAGGTCTTCATCTAAACCTCATCCAACATAACCACACTATGATAATATCTAACATAATGTAACAATAATATCTAACATAATCACAAACATTAGTCAGTCCTAAGCTGCATTAATAAAACTGAAATTATAATGGAATCAGAGCACCTTTTATCCCGTCGGTAAAGAAAGTCACTGTTTTAATAGATGAAGCATATAGAGTGATTCGTGATGTTGCTATAGTATAGACTGAAGCTACCATATTCCTTATTTGGTAAGAGACTTGAGTGATGATGATTATTATTGCATCTCCACTTCTCTTGCGCCAAGAAACATTATATATAGCTTTATTACCTGTATAGTTAAATGAGGCCGACGTTTTACATATGGTAACACCGCACTACATGCAGGCACAGCTGTGTACTTGCACGGTCTGGTCTGCCTATCAATTATAGTAACTAATTATTTTCATTTAATTTGTTTTCTTTAATGTGTATATGTCCACTTTTTGTAAATATATAGTTTTTCAAATGTCTTAGTCAGGTGTGAGAGAAAAAAGTAAATACTAGTGTTTTACTGATTGTTTTTGTTACTGATGGTTTCAATTACGTATACATCTGTCTCGTTATCTTATCTGTAAGAATAAAAAACAACTACCGCACTAAATAAATAGTGGAATGATTATTAAAAATGCACTCGCGGTTATAGGTTGGGAGTGGTCTGGCTCAGGCAGCCAATGCTCTCTTTGGGAAACGAAGTCGACTCAAGGTAGACGTGTGTTCGAATACCGCATAAGGCAGATTTTTTTGTAAACATCTTTGACCTGTTTCCAAATAAACTGGCTATTGGTAAGTCCGTTGAACAAAAAACAATCTTGAATCATCTTGAAATCATCTTGAATCTTTTACGTTCTGGTATAATCACACTATTGGAAAAAAAAAAAATATATATATATATATATATATATATATATATATATATATATATATATATATATATATATATATATATATATATATAGAGAGAGAGAGAGAGAGAGAGAGAGAACCGAGAAAATGTGAAAACTACGTGAAAACTGAGACGGGTTTCTCGGTCCTTCTATCCATTTTGATTTTTTCTATCATTCTTCGGTCCACTATGAGATCCTAACAAAAGTTTTTCGTTGTTTTCCGCGGTGGGTGAAGTGGATATTAGTGAGTCTAAGTTTCCACTACAATTTCTTAATTTTTCGTCTCACCTTTCCATCATCTCGTTCATCATCTTCCAACGCCAATAGATCTTAATCATCATAAATCAGGGAAAGGAGTCGTGAAAGCAGAAATAGTTGTTAAAAACTGTAAAATGAAAGTTTAGTTATCCACCAAGATGTATTGAGGGTTGCGTTAGTTTGCCGGTCTCTTACGGTGACTTGACTCCCTATCCCATACCAATGTTAAAAATATATAGCCAAATCTACAGAAATAACTATCGTGAGTAATCTAGTAGTAATACAAGGAACTAACTTTGTTCATAAAATTACGTATACGTCGGCCCAGCCTGTCATCAAGTCATCTGAAATGCCAATATTTGAGGGTCGAAGAAGGCATGCATAGTACCAAATTGCTCACTATATAGGAATCGCAGCGATTGGTTTTTTAATCGGACAGCAATCATAGAATACAACAAGATTGGGAGCCAAGTTGAGACACCATAAGAGACCGGCAAACCAACCCAACCTAAATCCATCTTGTTATATACACATACATGAAAACAATAAAATTGAAATTTGAAAATTAGAATATACGACCGTTCGTTAGCTACACAATACGACTCCCATGACTCATATAGCCAAGGCCATTAGTTTGTCTATAGGCTTGGCTTCGAATCTCCGTTGAGTGCACAGACCGGTTGGTTACGGGTGTTCTCTGCCACGCATGTCGACTGGTGGGTAAGTAACGGCCTGTGATCTTTATTTGCGTCCCGACGTCGGGCGCCGTAACCCACGCGTTGTGACGCCTCTCGCCAGAAGACGCTCGCTCGAGTGGAAGTATGTGAAACTGTCGGCGCCAGTAGTGAGCGTCGGGGGCGTCGGTATAGGAAGGGGGAGACACAGCACCTGTTTTCGCTATCTCCATCTCTCTATCTCTTTTACCACATTCCCTTGCCAAATTTATAGGTGGTCTAATAGTTTTCTAGAGTTTTGTGATTGGATTAGATGTTCTTGAATGCCAAGCGATTTAATCATGTAAATAACCTCTGGAAGTGTTCAAGATGGAACTTTCAGAAGAGCTTGGTGGGACAATAAGAAATAGAACCAAGGAAATGATTATATTTAATGATGTGTGTTCGTTAATGGTTGAAAGAAGAAGACTTAATCTGACTCTTACGGAATTGACATCTTGTGTTTGCTATATTCAAGTGTGTTTGTTATCGTTCTTGTATTATTTGTTAGCGCTTCACAGGTCAAATGAATTTACCTATAGGTACGAAATATTTGTATTAACACTCTGACATTTGAATTGAATCACTTTTGGGATCAATTTTTATAAAGTAATAAAATCTTTTGTAGAAGAATGCGACAGAAAAAAATATAAATCTCAATTTAAAAAAAAAAAAGGTTTTGTTAACGAGTTATAGTCTAAGTCTATATAGTATAAGCCGAGTCTATAGTCAGCCTTAATCTGAGAGTTAGTGAAACCAAATAGTATTGGTTACCATATCGATAATCAGATATTTTAACTCCCAATCAAAACCCCAATTACTCCCATGTTGGTAATTCGCACATTCAAGTATTATAAAAAAAAAAAATATGCATTTAGTTTTGTGTTGAAATCAAGTGACCTGTTTCTGTGTAATTACCTTCAAATTTTTACCTTTCACTACTTTTTTTCTAATCCACTCCTTCGTTTCCCAAAATAGCCCATTTTCGCTGACGGACTCGTTAAAGGACATCACATCCGCTCTGAAACTAAATTTTATTGATTAATGACGATATTTATCTCTCTAATTTCGTGAAAAACTAGAAATCATCATCTCAATTTCAAAAATTATTATACATCTTTTTGTTCTCTAGAGACGATGAGTCATGACGTATCGATTCCGTATAGAAACATGAACAGAATCGAGTTAAGTCTACGTCACGACTCGGAAAATGGGCCGGGTCCTGGAGGACAAATAAATTGATTCCAATATCTGAAATTGAGATGATGATTTCTAGTTTTTCCAAAATTTGGAAAATACATGTCGTGATAATTCCTTGAAATCTCTAGTTTCAGTGCAGTGTTGTGTTGTCCTAAAAGCATACTACCATCACGGATGACATTTGCCAAATTGCAACCATGTTTTGTAATCTCGAATCACTCATGTTGACCTGTACAAAGGCTTCGTGCGGTGTTACTAATTGCTTTTGCGCCGCGCACAACATTAATGAAGCTATTCACAATCATAATAATAAGTAACTAAAAGTAATAAATGAAAACCACAATTCTATTCGTAATGGTTTCGTACTCGGTTTCGTACTTGATGATAAAATAATAATCATTGAGAGAATGTGGTGCTTCTAAGCGAGGGGTTTACAACTCTGATATTTGGTGGTTACTCCTTATTTCTTATTACAATTAAAAATGATTACAAAGATTAAATTTGATAACAATTTAAACGATTACCAAGTTCAGTAAGCCTTTATCTGACAATTTAAACTTGTAATCACCATGGTTAACAACTTTCACCAACTCTCAGATAAATTCTAACTGGACTTGGTAATAGTGGGCCTTAGAGATGTTTTCTTTCCGATTTTTTATTTTTTCATCCATATAAAGTTTCAATCAATTACGTTATAGTAGTGATATATACAATGTTATCTCATCTTGAAATTAGTTACTTTTATTTTTTCCGCTTTGTTTAATCAAATATTTGTTAATTCAGTATTGCTTAATTCCGAAGTGGCCAAAATGATCGACGCGAAACCAAATATAACTAACAAGTAAGGATATGAAAGTCATAACACGAAATTAAGAAAATAAAGTCGATGAAGTAAAACCAGCAAACAATGTGAATAGCTCCAAAAAGAAAAACAAATAAAAGAACGCAAATATTTGAATTCCGTTTTTTTTTCCTTGGGCTACATAGAAGGCCGTGAAGAAAAAAGTAGATGAGAGGTTACAACAATACAATGAAAAAGGAAATTGTTGGGAAGGCTTTTTTTGTGAATCGTTATTGTTGGGATATACTTTTTCTTTCAATCTGTGTATTTGGTGTATTCGAGTTAATCTCTGAATATAAATTCTCCAAAATATTCAAAAGAGATTATATATATATATATATTATAATATATTAAATAATAATCAGTCTTCAACTATAGATAGGGTTCAACGACGCACTGTACAATGATACCTATTAGATCAGATTGCGTCGGTGAATGAAGAATGAGATGAACGGGAAGATGAGATGAAAGATTATTTTATTAGATGTTTTCAGATTGTGGGAAGGAAGCGGTCGTGACCACTTTTGCTAAAAAACCATCCCACAGTAACTCAACCTAAACGACGAAGGGTTCTAGTTCAATCACACTAAACGGTCATCTATTGGAAGCTACACTCATTCTGGCGTGTAATTAAAACACTTCAGTTTAGTTGATTCTGAAAGTTGGCTATTTCTAATGGTTGTTTTCTAATGGTTACCATAGTCACCAAGCGTGTGATCTCTCAATTTTACGATTCACTCATATACCCAAGTTTCCAATAATAAAGAACACACGGAAATGGCCGATAAAATAAACTTGTGGTATTCCAATAATAAACGATTAGAGGCCTAAATCTATATACACAATTCTCTCTCGAAATAATTTTATTATTGGGCTTGCAGCATCCAAATGATGCACCATCTGGCAGAACTGCGGCGTAGAGAGCGAGAGAGAGAGAGAACGATGCATTCTGCGCATATTTGCGCGCAATTATTCACGAAGTCAGTGTAGGCGCCATCTGGTCAAAGCTATGCCTCACATCCTTGTATAACATACATCTTGGTCACAAAACATAAGACATGAACACATAGGATTGCTGTGCTTTATTACATAACATCATACTGAAGAAGTTAAAATGCTTTGGTTATATTGTGTTCGTAGTCATGCATAACGCAACGATCTATTTTCAGTCAGTTAAATGGATAAATGATTGGATATAAATATAATTGTAAAACGATTGGTCTATAAAATTATTAATTTTACTAGTACTAGACATTTTTTATTGCTTCGTATATTATATTCTTACTCTTAAAAAACTGTTTTATACATGTATTAGGTCTTCATTTTTATAGTTACCGCCTTTACCGGTACCATAACATTGTTCGTAATTTGGAAGAACAAAATTAATTCAATTTTGTTATTGGATGAGCGAAGTAGACTCAATTTTACTCCACTCGAAAAAAGTAAATGTTTTTTCCACAGGTTAGACGAAAATAAAAATTCAGTTGAAACTTGACATACACAAGTGACCTCATCTAATTCGATGTAGTATAGTTTTGAGGCGCAATATATGTTGCACCACTTTTGAGAAAACTCATTTCAAAGTTTTTAAAAACCACATAAGAATAACGCAGGGGAGAAAATTCGTGAAAAAATATTTCCTTCTGAAGAAAATCAAATTTTCACAGAATTTCAGTATGATAATGATACACATTATTCCAAACTTTCACTGAAATCGGATCAGCCGTTTTGATGTAACAAAATATATAATGCAATATTTCTACATCGCTCAAAACTATCAAGAGTCCAATTTTATCCAAGCAACAAGTGTCACCAATAAATCAAGACCGATTAAAGCAATGCCTTCTTAATTATTAAAGATATCAATGAGAATGAGTAATGAATAAAACAGGAGAGCAGTACGGCAGGACAGCCGGGAGTAGGGCAGGACGTAATTGTTTGGATCTCAAGGTGGATATATATAACCAACTGAAGATATGTTGAAATGTTCTACATCATCCATCAACGCGGAAACACATAACGCGTTTTCCTAGTTGTATTAAAATTATGCATCGGCTATTGAATGAGCGTAGATACGGCACAGTCATATATAACCATCTATTCTGTCCAAATAGGATTTTCTCTGTTTTTTATCACCTCCACAGGTCGCCAGCAAAACCAAACCACATGAAACTTTTTCTATTCTTCTTTTCTTATTATTTTCATTACTCATCTTGTCACTTAGAAGTTAGAACTGTTCAGTTTTGGGCTGATTAACAATCGGTCAGATAGATTTTCGAAACATTCTAGATTGACATTTTGACAATACCCATAAGAATAACATGGCGCAAATTGAATGATTTTTTTTTATGAAAAAATGTGAATTTCAAAATATTGTAAGGACAAAAATGACAAACACGTTTGACGAGTTTCATAAAAATCGAGTGAGCGATTATAAAAACCAAGGTGCTCAGATTTATATAACACATTTCAAATGAATATATATCGATCGCACTTCTTACAACGCATTTGATGCGTTTCCCAAATAAAAAAAACGACATCATTTTTTGACCTGTCGAAAGCAGAATTATATTAAAATTTCAAACATGTTTAAGCACGATGTAGTGATACCAACATACTTTATCACTCGCCTCTTCAAAGTGAAATATTTCCGGGGTCAGAATCTGAGTCCAAGGGTCCCGATTGCCTGTAGCGCAACTATCGCTGTTATATCGAACTATATCAAACAACAATGCCACCCGTACGTCCTAGCCACTCTTATCTACACCTAGTTCACAAGGATATCCGTTGAATCGCGACAGGCAATCAGAACCTTTGGCTCTGAACTGACCACAAGAAACCACAAATACTGTCCATGGTATTAGTATGGGAGTCGGTACACCATTATATAATGGTGGAGTGTGTTGGTTCACTACATCGTGGTCCAAGTGTCAATATGCTAATTGAATCAGAATGTTAACGCAACTCTCACGTGTCGATGATAGAAGGTCAAAGGCCAATTACCGAAATAATTGGACTATAAAATTCAGGCTATCGAGCACCATGTGGATTTTTATTCCAACATAAATCAATCAAGAGTAGACTTACATTCATACAGAATTCATAGTAAATACATGATAATGCTAATTTGATATAACTTCTATTTTATATAATTTTTTTTTCAAAACATTGATCCAAAATTAAAATTAAGACAAATATTATAATTAAAGCTGGTGATACAAACTTGAAGTTATTATAGTGCTAATTATTATTTAGTGATTATACTAATGATTATTCATTTGAAAAATCATCAAAAACTTAACGGGGCACCACAAGGGCGATCTTACCACCACAAGAATAAGACGGAAATGATTTAGCTCATTCAACACATTGTAAAAACTATGGTGATTAATCATGCAATTGAAATGTAATCATCAGTTAGTCCAACACCGGCTCCTGAGTAGAATTTGAAAAAGAAGAAGGAAGAAGATAAAGACGAATCAAAGAAATAGAAGACAAAGAAAAATAAGAAAATCGAAGATTTCTCTTCCCTAACACCAAAGATTCAGCTTTTCATTATCCCTGAAATTATTATTCTACTATACGAACAGACATTATAAATTCGTTTGGAGTAACAAGATCGCCCTTGTGGTGTCCCATGGCAGCAGTCCTACCTTGTCCTCTTTGGACAAATTGGTGAACAAAGACTTTTGTTCGCATGTTTTCAATAGCATAAAAAAACGTGTGTGTGTACACACACATATATATATATATATATATATATATATATATATATATATATATATATATATATATATATATATATATATATATATATGTGTGTATAGGCCCATAAATCATGAAATTTTCACCAAAAGTAGATACCTTCTAGAATCTAGATAATTGGCACATTATCTGCGTGTTCACAAAAACATATATTTTATTCGTATGGTTCTAAAATTCGCCAGCGGCTATAAAATGACATTGACAAAAAACCTGAACTGTGATATTGATATCTATTGCATGTGGGAAGGACGTTAGGGAGTAAACATTGCTTAACGCTTCTACGAACAGAGAAATCCCAGTGGTGCACTGGATCCTAGCTCAAGAGTGTAGACAAAAGTTCCAGTCAAAAGTATTTACCCTCAACTAAATGATTTTGAGAGCGGGAAAACGCAATATATGCGTTGTAAGATGAGCGAGATGTTACAATGTCATAGAAATCTACACTGCACCATGCAGGTAGCCGCTTATATGACCGTCATAAAACTTGTATAAAACATGTTCCTAAAATGTATAAATATTTTCAAATAAAAATGTTATTCACTTTTTTGTCATGTTAATCGAATGGGTATTCTCAAAACTTCAATTTCATCTATTCTTTTTATCCGCTTGACCTATATTGTTACCATAAACTCTACAGATCTAAGATGGAGAATATGAGAAATGTCTGGAAAGCATTTAAGAGCCCGTATCCTAGCTGAGAATATTTCTCTTCGACATGCGCGACCCAAGTTTGGTGTGCGATTTTGGAACTCGGTAGTGGACAGCTATCTCTCTCAGTTTCCTATGGCTATCTCTCTCTCTTGTAACTTGAAGTGTTCATCAAAAAAGACGTGCACTTTGGAAACAACATTTGACCGTTCCGATTTACCGCCTTCTCTATAAGTTAACAAATACACTCGGGGGTCCTAGACCGTCATTCTGCGTGTTGTCACTAGGTTGTCACAAAAGCCATCTGAATAGCAGGTAGAATTTTGAAGAGATATTTGGTAAACGTTTTAGCTATGGCTCTCACAATAAACTCATTCAGATTCCATCACAGATAATCGAGCTGTGATTCCATACAATATGCTGTTATTTCTGAAATCGAGGAAAGTAATATTCACAATTTTTTTCCTCATAACATTGATACTGGATACAAAATCATTGTTCCCCAATGAGAAAAAATATACCACAAGCTATGTATTTCATTGATACTTATATTGGTTAGTCACAATTGCTACTTGTATTCGAAAGTAGGGGTATACGGAGATTATGTTGACCACAAGGAAGTAAATGCAAATTTACAAATAATCATGCTGATAATAACTAAGTATAATTCGTGGGAAAATATCATAACAAATGATGAGTGATCAATTATTAGACGAGCTTTAGCGAGGATTCAATTTCACATACTGAAAAAAATTGGTGTTCGTTTTTATATATATTTTTGTTGTAGCCCTATAGCTACATCATAGATCGATTAGACCGCAGTCTAATCGTATTGTCTTGTAAGATCAGGGTGGTGAGGATTAAGGCGAAATACTAACATACTGAACAATTTAATCTAGTTTATTAATCGTAATGATAAACCTAATACAAAATATAATAATTAGAGCAACCAGCTCCTACTTACATGGCACGCACTTGCCACCCCCCATGTTGCACTGATCTGCCACTTGACTACAAGTTAGGACTCCACAATGACTGACCCCAGTTTACCAAAGGCCCAACTATAAATACGGGGCTGATCTTGAATCAGCACCGCGCCCAAATTGGTCAACCAGGATATTACACCAATTAAACAGAATGTGCTAAGTCAAACTTACAACATAACGCTACATTCTATCACAGAAATTCCACTAATATTGCATATTAAATTAGGACATATTTCCGCAATAAGAATACAGTCGTCATTATTAAAAGCTGACTGTCAATAAACACATAATGCAATATGTAACGATAACAGCGGAAATTACCCAATTCATATCAATTCCAGGCCACAACAATGCCCCGACCCTTAAAAAAGACGATGCCAAGGGCACGTGCTTTTTCCCACACTAAAGACTGGAATTGGTAATTTCCAAATATCCTGAAGGGACTACCGGAAACAGAAGCACACAACAGCCAGCATAGCAACCCGCTCAGCCGCTACTAATAATCAACATTTATTAAATCCCTGATTGAATACCGAAATACAAAATCATTACAACCCGTGCAACAAATGGTATACCGGACCATTCAACCCCCCCTGGCGTCTACAGTATACTGATGGTACAAAAAGTCAATATGAACAAATCAGTCCCCTGCCTAATTAGCAATCCCTCAGCCGCGGAACATTGAGTCACTGCTCTCCAATAGAGGCACGGTAGAGTAAATCGTGTGACAGTCGAACCCCAGCCTCACTGAATAAGAACCGAACTGCTCCACACACCATAATGTATTTAATTATGATGATTAAATTTTTATCTTCATTCCCCTCTACCGCCCTTATAACTTCCCGTCCGGCTTTCAAACAAGAGAAATACCACGTAGATACAAGTGAATCTGAATTGTCATAGTACGCAATCGTGCGATCCCCACTTGACTTTAAATTAACGTGTGCTGCTGCTTCCCTGTTATCCTCCATTGATCGAGTCTAATTAAATTGTGCAGACGCACCAAAATCCTAAAAATTTACAAAATTAACCCCAATGCAAAGTGCAATTTCAAAGTGCGTGCCCAATACTAACTTACAAACAGTTACAAACTACTGAATTATAACCAATTAAAATCTAGTTCAAAACCCAACTTATTAAGTTTGAACTAAAACTCATCATTCCCTGAGCAATACGAGGAGCTTGTCATCCAAAAGCGATGACTCATTATTTCTACGTTAAACCTAATACCGCCATAACGGATATAAAATTCCAAACTCCTCCTCATATTCTCAAAGAACCACAAGCTGTACCGCTCGCTGAAGCTGACGCATCCTCCCGAAATTCACTCGAACACGGCTCCACCGACTCGGGACTCCTCCAAATTCTCCCGCACCCCAGGATCCCTCGGAACTGCCGTCGACTTGCGGAGACTGGCTCTTCCCAATTCGCACCAGTCCTTGAATTCCGGCCGAACGATGGTCGCCTGGATCCCGGCCACCACAACTGGGACCCCCTCGGAGACGCCACCCGGAGACACCAAATCTCCTTGTCGTGAAGAAGGGAACGCCAGGTGACACGTTCTGGATCCTCCACCCTGGAAAGGTTCCCCCATCGTCGAACTTGATTCCGCCTCCTGCAAGCGTGGGGCCTGAGGTTTTCTTCAAATTCTTGATTCCCGGGTTCCTGATAGAAGTTCTCCCATCGTCGAACTTGATTCCGCCTCCTGCAAGCGTGGGGCCTGAGGTTTTCTTCAAATTCTTGATTCCCGGGTTCCTGATAGAAGTTCTCCCATCGTCGAACTTGATTCCGCCTCCTGCAAGCGTGGGGCCTGAGGTTTCCTTCAAATTCTTGATCCTCGGGTTCCCGATAGAAGTCCTCACTAACCGGCCTCTTCCTCCCGAGCCATCGCACTGGATCGTACCATCCCTGATACCCGACTCGAGATGCCGCCAGACACCACCACATCACTCCAAAACTGAAAAAAGTAAAACAGCACACAACCCGAACCCATCCATACACCCAACTACAAAAATGAATAGGCCTATGTTAAAAATGCCCTCTTTAAACCTTATAATTTATACTTCTATTTCTATTCCTAAGATTATAGGTATGACCCGGACCCGGCGAAGTTGCAAACTGATTCCCTTCTGCAGGTTGAACCCCCACATCCCCTGGCCTAACATTAGAATGTTCTGACACCGAGTCCACACCACCACCAAGAGACGCTTGATCACATCCAACCTCCCCGGAAGAGGCCGTCTCTTCGACAGACTTACTGTCCCCTAACGATAGATCGTCTTTGGCAGAACCCTCCTCCTCAGTGGGTTTCAACTCCTTTAATTCACTCAAAGTCACTAGTTCACTATCCCTCACTTGTTCATCTGAATCATCAGCTACTTCAGATTCCAAATTGTCTTCCAACTCACTATCGGTCTCACTATCTGGTTCACCATCCGGTATAAACAACTTCAAACGGTTGATGTGCACCACCACTGATCTCGATTCGCTCATCTTAATCCTGTAGTTCACTGATCCCAACTTCTCCAAGACCTCGTATGGTCCCGTCCAGGGCTTACACAGCTTCTTCGTAAGGCCCCTTCCCACAACAACGGTGTGCAAATACACCAAGTCACCTGGGTTAAATGAGCGAAACTTGGCAGACTTACTCCTGTTATATTGCCGTGCTTGAGAAACCTTGCTCCTATGCAGCCTGGACGCGGTCACCCGATAGGCCTCCCTCAATCTCTCGGCCAAGAGTGCCACGTAATCGTTCTCCAAGTCACCCTCATCCCATTTTGGAGTCAGGTCTTCTTCAAATGGTATCCGCATTTCTCTCCCATGCAACAGAAAATGCGGTGTGAATCCCGTAGTCGAGTGCGGAGTACTCCTGTAAGCCATCTGTATGTACGGTAAATACCGACACCAATCACGCTGGTCTTTCCTCACGAAGTGTGACAATGCGGCAGATATTGTCTGATGACTCCGCTCCACCATATTCGACATCGGGTGATAGGGACTGGTTTGAATCTTTCTGATTCCCAGAAGCTTACAGGTCTCCTTCATTAATGCCGACACGAAATTCCGCCCTTGATCAGTCAGAAGCTTCCTCGGAGTACCATGCCGTGTCACAATCTTCGTTACAAACTCATGTGCTATCACCTCAGCTGTCTGTGTTTTCAAAGGAATGATTTCGCAGTATTTGCTGAAGGCACACATGAACGTGAGCATGTAACGATGACCAGCCTCCGATGTTGGTAACGGTCCGACAATATCACAGCTCAGCACATCGAAGGGACGATCCACGACCTCGTGCATCTGCAACGGTGCAACAGGATGTCGCCCTGTCTTCCTCTCATTGCAAGATGAGCAACCCTTCACATATTGTGTGACATCCGCCTTCATATTCGGCCAAACAAATCCCTGACGCACCCGCTCATACGTTCGTCGATATCCTGGATGACACGAAAACACACTGTCGTGCATGTCCTCCAATATGCGTAATCTCATCGACCTCGGTGCGACCAATTGACTGATCTCTTCTGTACCCTTCCTCGACCTCTTGTACAGCACGCCATCCTGATCAACCTGATACTCAGGTGACTTCTCCTTTAACGCAATACAATCTGAATCTTTGCTCTGCTCGGTTCTGATCTCTTCCTTAGACCAAATAACCGACTTCTTCAATGGCCCTGCCGGAAGCTTCCTGATCGCAGCCACAACCCGACTCAAGCTATCTGCGTTTGTATGTTGAATCCCCGGCTTATGAACCA
The DNA here is from genome assembly GCA_964007535.1 of Brachyptera risi. Taxonomy (NCBI): domain Eukaryota; kingdom Metazoa; phylum Arthropoda; class Insecta; order Plecoptera; family Taeniopterygidae; genus Brachyptera; species Brachyptera risi. The sequence goes on along the minus strand of OZ023328.1, from coordinate 17,069,665 downwards.
CGTCATATTGAAACTCCGACAATCTTAAAGCCCATCTCAGTAATCGTGAAGAAGGATCCTTCAAATTCAGCAACCATCGAAGAGCAGAATGATCCGTTATTATTGTAAAGCGTGTACCAATCAAGTAGCACCGGAAATACTTAGTTGCCCAAACAACGGCTAACATTTCTCTTTCCGTTGCGCTGTAATTCATTTCCGCACTGTTAAGTTGTCTACTGGCGTAAGCGACTGGATGTTCTTCGTCCCCTATACGCTGGGACAAGATAGCTCCCAATGCTACCCCAGACGCATCAGTGCTGAGAATGAATGGTCGATTAAAGTCAGGATACTTGAGTATCGGTTCCTCACACAATGCTCGCCGTAGCGTATCGAATGCTGACTGCTGCTTCACACCCCATCTAAATGGTATATCACGTTTAGTGAGCTCGTTCAGTGGTTTCGCAATCTCAGCGTAATCCGCAATGAACCTCCGGTAATATCCTACCAGGCCAATGAAAGATTTAATCCCAGCAACATCTTGTGGTACAGGGTATTCCTCCACAGCTCTGATCTTCCTCGGATCCGGTTTCAGCCCATCCTTGGTAACTACATGTCCCAAGTACGCTACTTCACTGGCGGCAAAAGTGCACTTCTCCAACTGCACCCTCAAATTGGCATCCCGGAGGCACTCAAAGACCTCCCTTAATCTAGACACGTGCTCCTTCATATCAGTGGAATACACAATTATATCGTCCATGTACACCAGGCACTTGTTACTACCCTTGAGACCACATAAAATGTTGTCCATCAGGCGCTGGAACGTAGCTGGTGCTCCCTGGAGGCCCATAGCCAGCCTATTGTACTCGTACTGGCCTCCCTCCACGCAAAATGCCGTTTTGGGTTTATCAGCCTCTTCAATTTCGACTTGATAAAACCCCGATGCCAAATCGAGGGTACTGAAGTACCTAGCATGACCCAAGCTATCCAGTGTATCCATAATGTTCGGAATAGGATAGCTGTCTCCATGGGTGACACTATTTAGACCTCTAAAGTCCGTGCAAAAGCGAAACTTTGGAGTTCCATCTACCGACTTCTTCGGTACAATCACCACGGGTGAACTCCACGCTGAGCACGACGGTCTGATAATATTTTTCTTCAGCATGTCTTCTACATGCTCCCGCACAACCTCTTTGTGCTTATGTGGTATCCGGTAGGGATATCTCCGCACTGGTCTGGCTTGACCAGTATCTATTCTGTGTTTAATCTTGCTTGTACACCCAATGGAGTTACTCTCCGGGTCCTGGAATATATCATCATATTCAGCAAGCACACCCCTTACCATCTCCCTCTCACTCGGTGGTATGTGTTCCAACCGAACTATTCGAGTCACTTCCTGTTTTCCTACATTAACAGAAGCTATAAGACTCTTATCCGAAGACTTCCTCCCGTCTTCTGCAGCCATCAAACGGACCTTTGGTTCCGTGCCACCTCTTAACTGCGACCGGACTATAGATTCCACCGAGGCACCTCTTATGTGTGGTCGGACTATAGAACTAGAATCCGCTGACGCTGCATCATCACTGTGCTTCGGCTCAACATACTGCAGTTTACACACACTGCAGCTAGTGTGGCCTAACTCGCCGTCCTGTGTATATCTCGGCGTAAATACTGTTGCAGATCCCAGCAACATATTTTTATTCAAATTCATCCTTTCATTTGTCAAGTTTATGACTTTCATCTGGACCGTGTTTTTATCCGTGAAAAACCCAACTATTCGAGAAACGTATATCCCATGTATATTTATTTCTTCGGGTTCTATCACCACGGCCTGTGTTGGCACCACAGTTATGGCCTTATCCAGCCTCCCTTTAACTGTGGTTTCACTTCGTGCTGGAAGGCTAAGACTTGCGTGATTATACACCTGCCAAGTCCTAGACTCAATATCTGGAATGTTGCTCTGACAGCTCACTAATCCTGGGTTCGATGCAGTAACCGGGTAAGTCTTGATGGGTTCTTGATGGAGCCTGCAGGTGGCGCAACAGCTCAAAATATCTTCTGAATCATTCTTTGAGTTAATTACTCCCAAATTACGATCCCCACAGCCTGATGACTCCGTACTGTCGAATTCCACCAGTTTCATTTTCCTTCCACATATTCCCAGCGTCCGCGAACTCAAATCCAACACAGAATTGACTTGCTCCAAGAAGTCAACCCCCAGAATGCCGTCATACTTGATATCCATGGGGCATACTAAACAGTTCTGTTTCACACTGATATTATTCCCGCAATCAAATATAATTTCCTGGGATCCTTTTATATCCAGGAAATGTCCGGTCACTCCTTTTGCGTTGACACTACATACGCCAATCGACTTCCTCGAGACGTGGGGCTTGACCAACGAAACCGCGGCACCTGTATCTATCATCCAGATACTTCTATTGCCCTCTATTGCGAACTCGACGGCCAAATCTCTGGTACCGTCAGCCTCCACTCCCGGAATCCTGTATGTCGTGTCTTGGACAGCCTCTACGACGGAGTTCTCGTCGAGGCACCGCCGTTTCCCGAATTTCCAGTAGACGACCGTGACCCCGCAGCCTTCATCTTGCAATCCCGAACCAGGTGACCCTTCTTGCGGCAGAAATAACACTCCCGGTCTTCCCTTTGCTTGAATCCTAGTTCAACTCCACTGCTCTCTTGCCTCACACTGCCATCCTGTTTCCCGATGGTCATCTTCTTCTTCAATGCATAACACCGATCAGCCGTATGTCCCGGCTTGTTGCAGAACTGACATGACACCGTGACCGGAAATACCTTCGCCACCTCCATCTCTTCCTTCTTGCAGGACAAGTTCCCCGCTCGAATTGCATATTCCATGGCCTCTTTGAGTGTCTCTGGCATCCTCAGCTGCGTAAGGCGCCCCACTTCCCCACGAAGGCCCGAAACGTATGCTGAGAGAAGGCGACGCTGACCCTCTTCGTTGATTACCTTCTGTTCAATTGGATTATCAACACGACGAACCGTCTTCAAATTCAGCCTTTTCAGGCGGTCCGCAAAAACTTCCGGTGATTCTTCCTTCCGTTGAGAGGCGGACATTAGGTCATTGAAGTAATGTTGAGCTGGCATCTTCTCCCTAAACCTTTCTTCTAACTCTTTCCTTAAATCTTCATATTTCACCCCCTCCCCGAGAAGTTCTGGTTCCCCTCTCAAAAATTCGGCTGCTACCCCGCCTAATTTAAGTCTAACTATCCTCTTCTTGTCATTTGTATCCCAGTTCCCTAATGCCCCCACACTATCAATATTGTCAAAAAATTGGCCTACCGGTACACCACTGGCGTCGCCAGACCATACCGGTATCAATGCCGCTACGCCTAAATCCTTATTGACCCCGCGCTGTTGTGTAATCATCGTCAGAGTTTGAACTTCCTGAGCTAGTCTTAATATTGCCTGCTCAGCAGTCTCCCCCTGCTTCATAAATGCAGCCATAATTTAGAAACTTTAGAAAATTTAAATACTATTCAAACAAATCTAGTTCCCAACAATTAAAATTTAATTCAGTTAAAATTTTCAATCTAAAAATGTAACTATTTAGGACCTATACTGATGACACTATGTAGGGCACTTGGTTAGTAAACTCATTCATTGTTAATAACACATGAACTATAATATAAATAACTATAACATTTACACTTCTCTGAAACAACAGTACATACCTATAGTACTAGGATAGTACGCTGACATAAGATAACACAAGTCAGCAAATTTCTTGCATGCAAAAATGGCATATTGCCTCACTAAATAACATGCAATTATAATTATTTGCATTCCAGCCCAAATATAGCTGGTAATACAACACCTCTTGAGAAGAGTAACAAATTTGGCCAGTTCTCATTTCAAAATAATGATCTAAACTTACTTATAAATTGACTGTTCATAATTCCTCAATTTAAAAAAATGTAGCAAAACAATATAATGGCCAAAAAAAAAAATATATAAATGAAAAATCTAAATTTCCATTATCTCCTTCCACACCTCCCTTTCCTTACAAGCAAAACACCGCCGTCACCAAAATATGTTGTAGCCCTATAGCTACATCATAGATCGATTAGACCGCAGTCTAATCGTATTGTCTTGTAAGATCAGGGTGGTGAGGATTAAGGCGAAATACTAACATACTGAACAATTTAATCTAGTTTATTAATCGTAATGATAAACCTAATACAAAATATAATAATTAGAGCAACCAGCTCCTACTTACATGGCACGCACTTGCCACCCCCCATGTTGCACTGATCTGCCACTTGACTACAAGTTAGGACTCCACAATGACTGACCCCAGTTTACCAAAGGCCCAACTATAAATACGGGGCTGATCTTGAATCAGCACCGCGCCCAAATTGGTCAACCAGGATATTACACCAATTAAACAGAATGTGCTAAGTCAAACTTACAACATAACGCTACATTCTATCACAGAAATTCCACTAATATTGCATATTAAATTAGGACATATTTCCGCAATAAGAATACAGTCGTCATTATTAAAAGCTGACTGTCAATAAACACATAATGCAATATGTAACGATAACAGCGGAAATTACCCAATTCATATCAATTCCAGGCCACAACATTTTTTTTTATGTTCATTTGTCGGTTCTCCACAGGTCAAAAGGCTACAGCTATCAATTTCAATCTTTTTTTCATCATGGTTCCTTATCTAACTCAGATCTGTATAGTTTTGTGGCATTATCGGATATCAACTTTTTTTTTATGAATTTCAGAAATTTCAAAAATACCCTTAAAAATTTAAAAAATTTAAAATTTTAAAATTTTTATTTTCCAAAAAATTGAAATTTTGTGTGGAGTTGAATAACATCTTGATACACATTTCTGGGAATTCTCAGCTTGATCGGGTCAGCCATTTTGAAGAAAAAACACGAAATGTGCTAAATTGGTACCACTCGAAGCCGTTTTTACCCATTTATAACTAAAATGTTACCCAATTGGCGAATTTAGGCAAAAGTTTGGCAATGAAGTCGACATACTATTACTTTCCGCTCGTCTAACAACGCGTATATAGCGTTTTCCTAGTCATAAACAAATGATAAGATGAGTGCAAAATGAGTAGTGAGACTAGTGGATCGGTGGCTGAACCGGCATTCAGGAGACCGGGGTTCGATTCTGGACAGAGACCTCCAAGAAGAGTTTTTTCGTGGTGTCCCTCTGTCGTTTAGGTTCATACTGGGATGATTCCTTTGCAACAGACCACGACCGACTCCTTTTTACTATACAAAAACACATAATAAAGTAACCTTCCATCTAATCTTCTCATCAGTCATCACCTTATTCATCATTCACCGACGCCAATAGGTCTTAGTCATCATTCATTACTGTGCTTAGTTGAACCCAACATAAAAACATAAATGAATGCGTCAAAAGTACAATGTTATGTCGATTTTAGATTTTGTGTAAGCTTATTTTCAGTTATTATGCCCATACTAGGATCGCTTTCAGAATTATTTCATGCATATATTTAATATTTCTTTGATTAAATTATCACAATATGTAGTATTTACATAATAGTTGAATGGTCAATCGGAGACTAATTCTGAAATGATAAACAAATTCACACATTTTTACAGTGATTTATTATTGGTTTAGTTTTTTTAAATGGAATGGCAAAGTGATGAAGACAACTGCCAATACAGCATGTATTTGTATACGATCTTTGTACATATTTCAAGAATAATTGTTTTCGCTTCGTATAGGCACATGTGTGTTCTTTTTTCACAAAATCTGACAACAATGAACTGTGAGCGGAAAATTGTACAACCCAATATTCTGAGAGAATAGAGAGGAAATATATTTATTTTCAAAACAAGTGAA
>OZ023328.1:17001303-17061303 GCA_964007535.1 Brachyptera risi | reverse complement strand
TTGAATCGGTTGCGAGTATGTTTTCAGCAAAGAGATTTCCCATGGGACTCTATGTTAAGTGTAAGTAGTTATACTGTTAAAGTGTAAGTGTAAGTTATAGTGTTCAAGTAGTTTTTAAGTATAAGGAAAAGACCATGTTACACGACACTGATCATCAATTCAACAGAAAATAAACCATAATCCAATCTAACCTAAATAAATCCAACCTAATTTTTAATGATATGAATAATAATTACATAAAATATTAATTCAACTTCGTGAAGGAATATAAAAGGAACAAATTATAAACTAGGTTTGTCACAAAGCTGGGAACCCGTTCAGGAAAATCGGCATCAACCTGTTTTTTTTTTTTTCAATTTGACGTTCATCATAATAGGCATATACCCCGAATCATTTTTTTTGAACAATTTGTAAAATGAAAAACGTCGACCATATTTCTTTACTCGCAACGCCTTGTTATTTTGAGCTATTGGCTATGGATTTACATGAGGCACTCCCTTAAACCGTTTGGTCCTGTTTATCACATATATCAGATGCGACTCGACACCGCTAAATCGCTCCTTTAACCGTGTTGAAAATCGACCGTTTTTGCCAAAAATTGACAACCATAATAATGAAGTTCATTCATTACATAAATAAGCAGCCTACATTTATATTAAAAATTGAAATGTTAAAGCAAGTAAAAATAATAATACACTTTGTCAATAGTATAAAAATGAGCAAGTATAAGTAGGCCTATATAGTAATTATTTTACATCAGTCAATATATTACTAACAGATAAGAAAATACATTTTTTGCACTATTAAAAACTTACTGAATTTATTGGGTGGTTTTGATAAAATCAAGAAAGTCCTTAACTGTGTGGAAAGCATTTAATAAGAGAATACTTTTTATTGTTGATTTGAATGAACTATTTTTTTTTTGGAATATATTTCATACGATTTGAAAGAGAATTATATAATGTTAAGTAAGCATGCTCGGGATAACACGATGTTTGAACCGTTTTAGGCTGAATCGACCCAGATGTGTGATAAACTCATAAAACTCATAACAGTCCTATATAACATCTCTCTTTGCCAAAAAATATCTCGTGTCCCAGTTTCATTCGGACCTCCCAGTCCAACCCTGGACCGTGAGATGTGACAAACACAAATCGTGGCCATTATTCAAACAATTTACATGTTCACACAAACACACACACACGCATACAAACAAAGATTTATGCGCATTTTTGTGGCATGTTTAAGGGGTAAAACTAGTCAACTGTATAAACAGTAATTAGGTATCACGTGACTAAACGACAACGAATAATTGTGCCAAGATATTATATAGGTCAATACAGAACAGTGGTGTACTGGGCTCTCTTTTGACGCCAATGTCGCTGTGGGTAGAGTACAGTTCCGACACCCGATGGCTAATTTGTGACGTCATGATAATTTGGTCAGAAAACTCTGATTAGCCATGTGAGTGAACAGGGTGCTTAAGGGAGTGCACGGTGCTTATGAAGTAGAGAAATTCATCTTTGATATTTTGTTTTCATGTTCAGGAACCGGTGTGATTAAATAAAAAGTTTACCAACTTCAAGATAATGTTATGCTCTCTAATTAATGATATTCTATTTATGTGAACTCAATCACTTTTAAGATGATTACTTGATGAATTGCATCTCATTATTGGTATACATTCACGTATTATCTTAAAACTGATCGAATTCACACAAAAAAATCATATATATGTGAATATATATATATATATATATATATATATATATATATATATATATATATATATATATATATATATATATATATTTATATATATATATATATATATATCCATATATATATATATATATATATATATATATATATATATATATATATATATATATATATATTTATATATCTATATCCATATCTAAATATATATATATATATATATATATATATATATATATATATATATATATATATATATATATATATATATATATATATACATATATAATATATATATATATACATATATATATATATATATATATATATATATATATATATATTTTTTTTTTTAATAATATCGAAACTTGATACAAAATCATTGTTCCCAATTAAGGCTATGGATGAAAGAAAGGACAGGGCACCACAAGCGCCACAAGGGCGATCTTACCACCCTATTTTGGTTATTTAAAACCAATGAACTTCAACACCAGGACTGCGCTGTCTGTGACCAAAATTTTCCGCTGTAGATAAAAGTCTTTCAGTTTTTGAAAGTCCGGAACACATTATGACATGAACATATGAACATATTATGAACATGTGATATATATCCGGACATTATACAAAAATATAATGTCAATTAATTAACCATTGTAGATTGGCGTGACTTATACGAAGCAGGGGAAATTTTAGATACCTTGATTGGTTATTTCCCTATTTTCGCTGCTTCTTTGTCCACTTGATTGGTTTTTATATATTGTGACATCACGAGGGCGGACGATCTACAATGGTCAATTAAAGATAGTGCATAACATTATCTTAATGCTGGTTCCTTTTTTTAATCCAATTGCACTGGTTCGTGAACATAGAGAAAAATAGTCAAGATGAATTTCTCCATTGTAAAAGCACAGTGCATGTATCCCCTTAAACAAGCACCGCCTCATCGAAGTCACGGTTATTAAAATTGATGGAAGGTTGCCTCGATCATGCTCGTCTGTTCGGCTATTTCCGTGAGTCCCTTCGGCTCGCCACCAGCTACGCCATGATACAACTACCCCTCACTTCTCACTTCTTGACCGTTAGTCGCCAATACTAATATATTCATTAATCTCTACTTCTCCAACGATCTACTCAAAGGAAACGATAAATCCATGATTAAACACCTTCGTTTAATATTCACACCGCTTGTTTGCCACCAACTTCGTCACCACCAATCAGCGGTGAACGTGGTTTTCTTCTATCGCGGCAACCTTCTACCCATTTTAATAGCCTGGGCTATGGCGTATTAATTGGATGAGCGAAGCGAAGACTCAATTTCACAGTACTCGAAAAAAGTACTTTTTTTTTGGTACGCGTTCCACATGTTAAACGAAAATACAAATTCAGTTGAAACTTGACATACACAAGTGTCTTCATCTAATTCGATTCGATTGTATAGTTTTGCAGCCGTTTAGATGTAACAAAATATATAATATCATATTTTTAGATCACTCAAAGCTATTAAGATATCAATTAAATTCAAGCAAAAAGTGTCACCAATTAATTAAGAACGATGAAAACAATGCCTTCTTTAACATTGAAGAAAATAATTGGAATGATCAATGAATAAAACAGGAGGGCAGTGCCGCAGTAACGTATTGTTTGGATCTCAAGGTGGATATATATTACCAATCAAAGATATATTGATATGTTCTAGCTCATTCATCAACGCGGAAACACATAACGCATTTTCCTACCAAGTAATGTGCCTTCTATGCGAGGAGGGAGGGTTCGATTCCACAACAAGTCATTTTCAGTATGAAAAAATATACAAAAGCTTCTGATCATTGGTTATGGGACAGAATGATTCTGTTAAGCGATCGATATTGGAATTTTATGTTCAATTTAAAATTTTAAAGTACACCACAACCCTGAAACTGGGTTTTAATTGATGGTGACGATATTTATTTCATAATTTTAGAGAAAACTAGAAATCACAATCTCAATTTCAGGAATCAATTTTTTTGTCCTCTAGAGACCATGTCATGACGTAGGCATTACTGATTTATATAGAAACATAAACAGAATCGAGTAATGTCTACGTCACGACCCAGAATAAGGGCTGGGTCATGGAGGACAAATGAATCAATTATTGTAAACATTTAAAATGGGATGGTAAGATCGCCCTTATGGTGCCCCGTCCAAACGATCCTATCTCTCATCCACAGCCTTAATTAGGGAACAATGATTTTGTATCAAGTTTCGATGTTGTTAAAAAAAAATCTGAAATTGAGATGATGATTTCTGATTCTTTCTAAAATTAGGAAATTGAATATCGTCGTTATTCGTCGTTAAAATCTTCTGTGGTTGTGATGTCCTTTAACGATGATGACCACGATCTATTGGCGACTGTGAATGCTGAGAGGTATGATAAACTATTATTAAATAGGTACCTATTTGAAGCAAACTACGATGCTGACTATAGTCGCTGGGTTAATTGGTACTGGTATGTTCGCCTGCTAAGCGCAAGGTTGTCATTCAAGTTCGAATTTGTGTCGCCGCGTAAGGTTTGGTTGTAACCTGCTATTCGCTTGGTAAAAATGGTGGGTGCCTGTGCGTTGTGCTGGGTATAGTCGCTTGCTAATCGCTAACTTAAATTTCCATACGCCCCGTTTTTGGATAGTGGGAGGAAACTGTAGTCTTACAGTTTCATAGTTGTGATATCCTTCCAATTACTTTCCCGTCAGATAGTCTATTTTTAGCATTGCAATTTCAGTGACTTGGCCATAGATATATGCATATTACCGAGATACTTTACTCAACGTTAAGAAGGCGTACATTTTTGTGTCTCGGAACCGGGAAGTTTCCGCCATATTCGACTTACATTAGTGATAATACAGAACCTTGCTTAGATTATATTTGTAAAAGTCCAATATGGCCGTCGACTGCCGATATTGGAACGAGCATTATGTCGCTATCGGCTGCAGGAGTAACGTCTCGGTGAGGTAATATATATCTATGACTCGACCATGTAGCCATCGGGTGTCGGAACTGCACTACCCGCGCGCCATGGCGCCAACAGGAATGTCGTTCGTCGTCGGTCGTCCGTCGTCGTCACGAGACGGAAAACCAACGTACTTTATGCGACCGCTTCTTTGACTCGCGTAGTCGACCACCCGGTTCGAATTTTAAAAAGCTACTTGTTGTGCTAGCAAGCGCCTACCGAGCGAGCCACCGCGACCTAGCGATGCCAACAAACAACCCAGATAAAACTATACGTGATTTAATACGATTACTGACTGGTGTATGTGTGTGTGTGTGTGTGTCTGTGTGTGTGTGGATTGTTATTTGTTAATGTGAGTGGAAAAGTCGTCAGACGGGCTATGTCTGAGTGTGTATAGAGGAGACGAACCATATACGGACGCCGGCGCCTATATGTTTGCAAGTGAATATATATAGGCGCACTTTTTATTCATGATTTATAGAGATTTATTCGTTCAAAGAGGATAGGAATGAGAAAAAATTGTAGTTTCATTAAATTGGAAACGTTTGATGAGAGTTTCTGTAGTTGTGTCTATGAAAGATGAAGGAGCGAACTACCCGAGTGTTAGTGGTGTGTTGTAGCGGAGACGGTCGATCGGGATCTGGGTACAAGTATAAGTCAATGTGCATGTTTTATAAGGGCCTAATTGGGAATCAACTTGTATCAACTTATCAAGTTAATGCCTGTCGTTACGCATTATTTACAAATATAAATAATACTGTTCAATTTAAAAGTTCAGTTCATTGATATTCTGTATATGTTAGCCGCTACTTGTATTATTGTATAAATACTTGCTACCGCGGAAGATCCATCTTCCGAGCAACCGTCCCGCCTATTCCACACAACTAGCGCCCGGGTGGTTCGCTCACACTTTCTTGGATTTCTACAAGTATAGGATAAATTTACCAGCATGTATTTTTTTCTTTTGACGAGTGTGGGTAATTAATGAGATGGTGGGTTAGGATTTTTAGATGATGTGGGAAGGTGTATTGTTTGTATTTCAGGTACTATCTAGGTATTCGCAACAGAGGAAAACTACGAAACATCAACGCAATGAATAATGAACAATTTAGTTTCACTTTTTAAGCTCATCCCCGAGCTCATCCCATAGAATAAAGAACTACAGATATTCAGAAAAATGTACAGATATGTACAGAAATGACCTTATATGTACCTTATTATGTACAGATATGTACCTTATTTATTCCATGCTATAGTATGCCGGCCAATTTATTAAGTGATTATGTATATCATGACAATTTTTTTTGTGTGATTTGTATAAGATTTTTGAATAATCATTATCGTGACATGGCGATATTTGACATGAGAGTAATGGAAGAATATAATTTATGCGAACTGATAGTTAGTGGATTAACCGATAGTTACAGTCGGTTTCACGAACTCTTTGGTCAAGTATTAATAATAGCTAACATGAAAGGTTACGAAAGAAAAGAATACATTATAGACCTATAGTCTCTAATGCAAACTGTTGAATTATTATTTTCAATATAACTCGTTTTCGTGTGAAAATTGCAATCCGACTAAATCATAGCTAACTGATGGTTTACTACATCCAGCTGTCAGAGACATGAGTTTAGATCAATTGTTGTTACTCTACTCCCCCCTCCTCCCCATCCTCTAAAATTTTATAGACTCCAATCTGCATGTAATATTTCAATTGTTTTGTATATTATTTTGATCATGATTAACTAAAATTCAATGATTCTGTATACATTTTCAATTTCAGATAAAAACTGATTTTGTTCCAAAAATTATTGAAGAAATACCATATAACTCATAACAACAATTGACGACCCGCAGTCTCCGCCCCCATGACGTCAGAAATCATACCGTCTACGTCTAATCAACGTCTACAGTTAGAACTGTAGTGAAATTCAAATACCCAATCGGGGTATCTTGAATTACTACAAATCATATAGATTATATAGATTATATAGACTTGTAAAGCCACGCCTATTTCGAGTCGTCAATTACTGGTTCCGCATAAAATTGTACACAATATACGTCATAATTCCGGGGTGCGTATCCCTGCACTTTCTTATGGGCCGTGACAATCTTCATTAATAGCATTAACCACAATTCTATTTTTAAACACATTCGGACAAGAAATGTCCGAAAACGGTCTTCTTGATCATAATACTTCATTGAAATTTACAATTAAGAATCCTAAAATTCGATGTGGCTCTGATATTTGACGTCACCAAGTGTGTAATTGTGGTTAATACTATAAAGATAGAGCATGGAGTTGTATATCCGTATAGGCCTACTGTCGAACTGGACCCTTACCTTATAAACCAATTGAAATAACGTGCTACAGGGCTAGTTATAGCTCCAAGAGGCTGAGACTTTTATTGACTTTTTTGTTTACCAGAGAAGCTATACCAACAATGACAATATATTATAACCTTGACTGAATAATTGCATCACATTTGGAAGCCCACCTAGCTCATTAGCAGGGCTGGGATTTTGTGCTAACAACAATGGAAATACGAATGGACCAGACACGTTGCCATGACAGGTAGCTCGTCTCCTAGTAAACAAAGTCCCAGTGTCTTGGAGCTAGCTAGCACTAGTACGGAATGTACTAGGTAAGGGTCCTGGAAGTATAATTCCGTGTTGACTGTTGAAAACTCGCTCTACTTGATGGCATTGAACATTGGATAACGGCCATGTTCGTTGTTCATGCTGAGCTGATTGTTGTCAGGTGAGACCTACCGAAACATTGTTTCATATTCACTGCCTGAATTACCAACGTGGGAGTAGCTGAAAAACGAACATGGCCACCGTTTCGAGGTATATCGAAGTAACCGGAAGTACCGGCTCGTCCCTGAGATACACCTCTTCAAGTGTATACAACTCCATAGATGGAGCCTCTAAACTTTAGGTATTTTAATCGAATCGACAGGTGTTGAATATGTTATTCAGTGTCTTTTTACGCTACAAATAATGATTATTTTCATGTATTTTGGCTACAATTAAATTTCTTGGAAATGTTATATGCATTTTTATAAAACTAAATCTTAAACATATGCATTATGACCGACCACTGCATATTTCGAGAAGTAAATATTGTCTGATAAATGAGGCATGGCTCGATTATTTGGCCCACCGCGTGTTACTTGTCGCAGTATACAAGGCGTACGAATAGTGACAAACATCTGGGCGGCTGTGACTTGCAATTTGTATATCTCGACCGCGCGCTGTCTTGACGTACTCACAAATTGATGGAATAATGCTTTGCCATGGCATATGGTGGATGTTAACTGATTTTTACAGGTGTTCTGTCGTTGAGTAGTTACATGAAGACGGACAAACGGCTCTATTGACAGGAACAATCTAGGAAAACGATATATTTCCACGTTGACGGAATTGAATATCCAAGTATTTGTGATATTTACATCATTTCTTGGCACAATTTATATATCGTTAATGATCCGATGAATTTACATAGAATATGATGAATGTGATGTAATTCGTAACAAACTAAATTACAACATCAGGATAATGTCTTGAATACGTTCTAAAATATGCATCTTGAATCTTGAATCTTGAACAAACAAGCACTGAAAATAAGAAAGAAATAGAAATTAATCAAGGCTCCTAGCCAAAAGAGGGCAAAAGTTCTTTATACTTCTGAAAATACGAATAATAATAAAACTTGAACCGTACAAAATATACAAAAACAAAAAATACATCATAAGGTGGAGATAATGATAATGAGTCCAATTTTATAATAATAAACGTGGAAAGATGAGTTGTATGCACTGATCAGTGGTTGTACCACAGATAATTTAGCTCGATTATCTGTGGTTGTATGTAACAGAAACACTCGATATTTTTGCCATAGATTTTAACTTCACAGCGTACTGTTACATGCAAATAACAAGTCTATAGTTTGATGTGAACTTGTTCAATCGATAGTATTTTAGAAGACACTTTGCTGAATGGTAAAGCAATGAGTTATCACTATAGTCTCTACAATATACTCGAACGAAAAGCAATTGCTATCGTTCATATTTTGGTTCGACACTGCAAATGCTATTCGCTCCAGAATGGATGATACACAAATATATATATTTTTTTTTTAATAACATCGAAACTTGATACAAAATCATTGTTCCCCAATTAAGGCTATGGATGAATATAATATAATACACAAATATGGTGTAATGACAGTAATATATCAGATGGATGGAAAATTTCGATAATTTTTCCATTTTTTAACTATATATAAGAAAATAATTCAAGATATCGAATGTTTTTCTTTAGTAAAAAACATGTGGAACAAAAAAAAAAGAACTTTTACACAACATGGATTTCATTTTTGATAAGAATTTCAACTTATAGGCTATATGCTATACAGAGAAAATAAAAATATTTTTCCACCCATGCAATTCTCATGGGATTGTATAATACTGACAATCGGATGATTTGAGAGATAAAAAGCGACAAAAATAATATTTTCTAAATACTCTAATCATTTCCGAGTGTTCCATTATTTGTTCGCGTTTCAACTTTCCTCATAGTCAACACATATAATATAATGATATTCAGGTGGAGTCGCCAATAAATTCATTAAAATATGTCCATCCAATCAAAAAAAAAGTTGTACTATTTAGCATAATCCGCGAATTCGTTATGTATGCTTGTATCCATGAAAGAAGATTCCGAGCGACCGTCTCTGCTATCCCACATCACTAGCTTACGGGTGTTTCGGGCCTTCATCTCTCGCGGGTACAAGTATACGCTGTGGAGTCAGCCATGACGTATTGCACCAAGATTGTAATGTGAAGAAGCAGTTATATTATTCTATTTGTGAGTGATGTTACGACACTAATTGACAAATGAAAGATATAGCAAATTAAACTATTCTTCAGAACCAGTTACTGTTTCCATGTATTGAATAATTTTAAATAAGTATATCTGGTACAAATAGACGAATAAATTTGCATGATCAATCAGAGTGGTTTGAATTATCAGCATGTATTTGGTTAAATATTCGGTTTATTTCGTATTAAATTTGAAACCGAATAAACCTTTTTTGACGACACGATTTGAAGAAAAAAGATGCAATCTTATTTCCGCGATGTGGATTGTGATTGGTCTAAGATCGTGAGGAAAGATAAAAAAAAATGTAGTTGGAACATGGTTTAGATTTGGGAAACATACTTTATAGTGTTCATTTTGTCTCTATTCTATCGTATAAAGTCTGTGTTCACTTGGTTAAGAGCATTATATAAATAGTGCGTTGTCCCATGTAGTAAAATATAATAAGGGAAAATTTAAAAATGAAGACATAATAAAGTTGACAGATGAAATGTAAATTTGAGACATATTCTGAGGGAAGACTGGAGAAGAGCTAAGTGAAGAGTGAAGATAAATCTGTAGCGCTTGAAATGCCAGAAGTAGAAATATCAAACTCGTATTTTTACTCGATTTATTCTCATTTTTATGGGGGGATTTTATATTTTCACATTTTACTGTTTCGTGAACAAGCTATACACCCTTTTATTCATTCCATAAAATATTAAAATGTGATATATTTTCAATTTACTATAATATGAACATAATTTGAAAATAAAGAGCAAGATGGAAATTCCGTTGCTATCAAATGCTGTATAGGTAGATTATATTACTTCCATAAACGAAATGTCAGACGTATAGTTTTTAATTTCATTTTCAATATTTTATTTTGGAATTATCTTTCTATCACTAAATATTCATTAAACAAAATACTCATCTCAACATATAAAAACTAATTATATTTTTCAAATCTTACATCAAAATAGATAAAATCCCAACTAATTTTATTTTCATTACATATTTGGGTGTATGTGAATGTTGGATGTGAATAAAAAATAAAAAATAAAATTGTAAATAAATCACTTTCTTTAAAAACAACCGTATTTCTTTAGAATTATTCGACAAAATAACATGAGTCCTATTAATGATATCATCAATGTAATTTAAAATGTTATTGCATTTATGAAACATAATAATATAAACTATAAAATGACATATGAGCCCTGTTGATTATGAATCAATAATAATGGTAATAATAATAATAACGATGCATTTATTGCCCGATTGAATCATACCCATAACATGGGTTCGTCAGTAAAACAATGGTTATATATTATAGAATACAAACAGATTGGAAATACATAGATTCACATACCTTTACGTGTAATCTGTCGATCATAATTCATCCATACTATAAAAATATTTTCTTATGAGAAAATCTTTATCATACATGATATGGGTTCGTCAATAAAATAATGTGAATGACACACATTACAATTGTGATTGATAATTGACGTATTCAATGCATAAAATGTGATAGAATAAAATAACAATCCCGCTGATCAAAACTTGAAATTTTCATTTTGCTCCTTAGAGAGAGGCTCAATTCCTCACTTCAAGGTTGAATTTTTCTTGATAACATCGAAACTTGTTACAAAATCATTGTTCCCCAATTAAGGTTAATTAAGGCTATGGATGAAAGATAGGATCGTTTGGACGGGGAACCACAAGGGCGATCTTACCACCCCATTTTAATTTTTTAAAACCAATGAACTTCAACACCAGGACTGCGCTGTCGGTGACCATAATTTTCCGCCGTAGATTTAAGTCTTTCAGTTTCCGAAAGTCCGGAACACAATATAAGTAAAAACCGTTTCTGTGATATATGTCCGGACATTACCAGCATTGGTATTGAGACTAAACAAAACACACGAATGTTGATATTTTTCACTTTGAACTAAGTCTCTTGGGCAATGATCACTTCTTTCCATTGACAGCAGATGTAAAGTTTATCATTAGGCCTATACAAATTGGAAAAAAATGAGTGATAGGCCTATACTGTTATAATTAGGCCTATCACTATACTAATTAAAGGTCGTGGCCAATTAGTACTTCATCCAAACATTTGCTTCAAGAATTGCACAAGAATTTTGTGAACGATTAAAGCTTAGTAATAGTTTAATTTATTGTATAGTTCTCCTAGCCTTGAAAGGATCAATTTCAATTTTTAGAAACCATTTATATGGTTTGAACGAATCGAGTGTGTAGACCTAGATTTATCGCTTTCATATCATATGCATATTTAAAATAATTTGAAAAATATATTTTTTCCTCTTTTTTCAATATATTTTAGTACTTTTTCTACTTCTTTTTCTGAATGAGTAATCCATCACAATATTATCTCTCTAGACCATAACTCAATATTATCATTAATTTCTGTATATCAAACACTATTGCATTGTCTTTTTGTTCTCTTTATTAATTTGCTATACTCATTGTTATATATATTATTCTGTATCTAATGGGCAACGTCTTGAAAGACAGAGTCTTTATTTTTTTAAAATGAAGAATTTATATATAATTAATCAAATCGTATAATGTATTGAAGGTCTTACTTTTCGAAAATAGAACTAATTAACCCATTAAATTCAAAGACCTCCCCCTGACGACATTGTTTACAGAAGGTGTATTTAATTTCACTGCCATTCGCGTTATCTTTTCCCTTCACCATCCGGGTATCGAACTGGGAGCTGTGAATGCGGTGCAGTGTCGTTTCCACTGCCAGATGGTTGGAATGGGAAGCCTGTCGACGCCGACCATCTGGTCTCAGGCGCCACTCTTGCTTGGCAGGTTAGGAGGCACTCGTGCGAGCAAGACAAGAGGCGGTGGAATAGAGAGAGAGAGAGAGAGAGAGAGAGAGAGATATGAGGAAGAGAGAAGAGATTGGAGAGGAAGAAAACTTTATACTCGGTGGCAAGATAAGAGTCAATAGATTATTTGTTATTTGTTAGATTAATTTGTTATTTACTGTTCTAAAGTGCATCATTATACTGATGTGGTCTGCAAAAAGATTATTACCGGTACCATAGAATGATAATACATATTTCTACTAATTTGTTTGTATGTAAAATTTAAAAATTAAATATAGAAATAGATATACGAAAAACTGAGACGAGTGGTCGTGTGGCCAGCACAATGAACTGTCATTCAGGAGACCGAGATTCGATTTACGTCGTGGTCGACCATTTTGACAGGGATTTTTCGTTCTTTCCCTCTGTCATTCAGGTCAATACTGTAATGGTTCCCGGCTTCTTCCTATCGCCCAAAAACACCTAGTAAAATTACCTTTCATCTCACCATCCCATATCATCTCACATATCATTCAACGACGCCAATAGATCATATAGTCATCAATACAGTGCGTCGTTGAACCCAATATGAATAAATAAATATAAAATTGAACAAAAATTGTATTCTTGACGTCCATGGTTCCAGACTGCCTATACGTACTCTGTGAAATATAATAGAAATTTCAAAAGATTTTTTTTACTCAATTCGAGCTGGAATTTGAAAATTGACAACTAGGCTACCCTTCCACAAACTTCCGACTCTTCAACCGCCCCCCCCCCCCCTCCGCTCCTTCAAACCACCATTTTCGGTTTCTCCAAAAACAAAAGCATTGCAGATATTATTCTCGTAAATCGTGAGCTCCTTCAATTTTAATAAAATTCCACGAAAATGAAATCTGACAGCCGCTCTCGGTAGCTCGGTCAGCTGAGGCACCGCTTCGGAAACTGAAATCACCGTTGGGCGTGAGTTCGAGTCCCGCGTAAGGCATGGGTTTTTGTAAACGTCCTTTCACTTATCATCACTTCATAATTTCATAATCACCTGCTGATTAGTACCCCCGTATAATCTAACTGTTGGTGGGGTCGTTGAGCAAACAACAGTCATCATCATTATGAGATCTGACGAACGCATATCTAGCTACTGTATTCAATTAACCTATTTAGTGTGTCATTGAGAGTTGAGACCCGAGTGGCCGAGTGGGTGATCGCCTCGTGGGGCGTCAAAAACATCTCGCACTATCAACACATTTCATACTAAAAGAGACAGGGATTTACCTTCAATCGTCCTTGTGTCATTGTATTGTTATACTGGTTTCCTGGGGGGGGGGGGAGAAGGAGGGAGGAAGAGGGGTGGTTCAGTAGTGTTTTTCTCACGCCGTATTTCTTCTCTTGTTATACAATATGGTTAACGACACACTGTATCCTGATGATGACTATAACTCGTCTCGGTTTGTTGTAAAAAAAAATTCATAATGTTTGGGAAAGTTCATTAGAATGCTATTTTTAATATAAAAAAATAATCATAAATTATTTTAATTTATGAATTATTATTTGAATTCAGTGTAAAGCAAAACAGTGGCGTGTGTATACACTCTATAAAGTATATTTCCCACTGTGTAAAAAACATAATAAATTAATAAAAAAAAAAAACTCATATTTGCGTCTGTGAATGACGAATAAGATGATGGGAGTATGAGATGAAAGGTATTTTATTAGGTGCAGTTTCGAATAGTGGTAAGGAAGCGGTCGTGGTCTGTAAGAAACCATCCCAGTATTCAATTCAGCGACAGAGAGTAACCAAAAAAATATCCATCTGAATGGTCGACCATGTCGCGGGCATCGAATCCTGTTCTCCTGAAGAACGGTTCATCGTGCTAGCCACTGGTCAACACGTATCAGTTCGTTGTTTAAATATTTTCCTTATGTTTGGGAACAGGACCGTGAGACCCGAGCCCAAGACGCCAAATATTTAAGAGGCGCCAAATTTTCTCCAAGCTATTGAAATTAAAGAATACATTATTATATACAAAATTGTATTTATTTGAAAAGAAGTATATTTAATATTATAAACTTCCGTATTGTGCTGAGGTGTGAACTCATGAATAAAATGGGTTTTGAAATATAATGCTGAAAAAATACGTAATAACATAATATGTATTCGATCATAAATCGCTTCAAAAGTGAATGGAGAGCAGAGAGGGAGGGGGCCAAAAATGTTGGGCCTATAGGTTCACAAAATGTATTTACACGGCCCTATTTGGGAAGTTCATTGGAATGTCATTTTTATTTTGCAAAATTATAAATAATGATAAATTATTATAGGCCTAGTTCATTTTATAATATTCAAATTTAATTTAAGTCAAAACAGTGGGTTGTATCTGTTGTAGCATACCGATAGGACCCTGGTAAGTTGGGCGTCGCGCCAATGCACGTCAGTTGGCGGTTCGAAACGGTCGACCGGCGTCGCGTACCGGACGGCAAAGACTCGGCGTGAATCCGCCAACACTCGGGGTGTTGGTAGCGAGGTGGCCGCGGCATGGTTTGTGCGGACCCCACCCTGGTCGGCGCCAGACGGACTGTCTTCAAACACTCACACACACATCGACGTGGCGGTGGACGCGACAAGTCGAGGGAGGCTCAAGGAAACGACACGAGCAAGGCTGTGGGACTACTGGTCATCGTTTGTGTGTTAGCCTTCGGGGCTGTCGAGATGTAATTGTGAATCTATTAGTGTGGTATATGAAACTTTCTAAAAAAAATACTGTATTGTTAAGTTTTACTATCTCATGGACGGAATACATATATGATACTTTTAAGTGATGTCACCGGGGCAGTAATAAAATATTTTGCGCCCCTAGGCCCGAAAACTATTGCCCCCCCCCCCCCTTCCCCACCCAATTGACGACTCGAATAGGCGTGGCTTCACCAGTCCGCCAGTTCGATCTATATCATTTGTGGTCATTTCAAGATACCCGATTGGATATTTACATTTGACCACAGTTCTAACAGCCCTGTTGATTGGACGGTATAATTTGTGACGTCAAGGGGGCGGAGACTGCAAGTCGTCAATTACCTTCTGAACATTTTAAGTACCATATAGGCCTACTTGGTTTTTGATAAATATGTTTTTAGCATTATTTTTAATATAATCCTTATTCATTATAGTTGAAAACTGAAAATATAAATGTATAGAATTTTGAATACAATTCTATTTGATGAATACAACTTCATATAATAATGCCTTTTTCGATTTCCAATTACTGTATAATGCCCCTTACAAATTTGGCACACCTTGGATATTCGCCGTACCATGAATATTTGGCACCCTATAGGCTCGGGACACAATAATTTTTGATCAACATCGAAAACTAAACATAAAGTCGTTGTTCCCCGATCAAAACTATGACAGGGTAGGATCGTTTGGACAGCGCACCACAAGAGCGGTCTTAGTCACATGTCTTACTCCAATAAAAATAATCGTTTCATTCAAATATTTATCTATTAAATCTATTCAAAAATCTATTTTCACCACAGTTGTGGGAGAAAATTATCTTTGGTATTTTTTTTTTACTTCGTCTTCGTTCTCTTTGATTTTTTCTGTCTTCTTCTCTTCCAAATCGTTCATTCTTCTTGCTATTCATTTTTTGTATGTAAAAATATGTTATGCAATAAAATGTATGTAATAAGTAGACAACAATGTCTCGTAAGCTGTGTTCTCCAATGATCCAATAGGTACTTCAGAAATTAAGGTTCGTTTGACCCCAACGTTTTCTACATAGCGTAATGCCCTGCTACGCTAACCCGGAAATCGTGTTATCTCCCTACATATGCGAGCAATGCCACTGTGGGAAACCAACCACAGAAAATATTAGGGGAATGGAATGGAACTCATGTCTATACGTTTTCATAATCATTCTTATTTCCTAACGACCACATACGAAGAGTACATTTTTCATAATTGTGTTATATTTTATATTTTCTTGCAAGATACCTTTGGAGTAGACCACGTCCGTTTCCTTCTCACTATCTAAAGCACCTAATAAAATAAACTTTCATCTCATTCATCTTTCATCGACACCAATAGATCTTATAATTATCATGCTTAACCCAATACAAATAAAATGGATAAATGGTGTTATAAATTTTAATTGATGTCAGTGATTTTATTCATGAAAGAAAGGAGTGATTCCTTGATGAAATAATGTCTACCTCCGCTGCTCAGTCAACTAATGCACCGCTTTAGAAATTGGTCCCATTGGGGCGTGGGTTCCAATCCCGCTTAAGGCATGGATTTTTGTAAACGTCCTTTCACTTCATGGTTTCATTCATCTGCTCATTCGTACCCCCGTATAACCCAGCTGTTGGTGGCGTCGTTGAGCAAACAACAATCATCAGCATCAAGAGAATAATTTTCACAAAATTTAAAGCAAGTCAAAAAAATTATATCGAATGTTTTAAATTATAATTTATTCGAATGATTTTTGAATAGTTTTACGGATAGCTTGAATTGTGAAATCATTGCTGTATGACTATATTGTAAAACACATTTATAACTGATGGAACCTAACAGCTTATAATAATGACTTATTACAGTTTAATATGTCAGTTTATTGACATATTATTTTAACACCAGGAAATAAAGGCTGTAATTCAACCACCTGTTTCTCGTTTATCATGTGCTCCTTACAAATACGATGATTTTTATCATAAACATTTCTATTCATTTTTCTTTCACTTGTTTAATAACTAATTGAAGAAGATAAATGATCTCTGAATCTATTGTTCTATGGAAAAACCTACATCTTTTTACATATTGCCTATAGTAAGTATAGTAGCTGAAAAGAAATGAAAATGTTCAAAACATGAATTGCTATAATTATATTCTAAAAAATGACACATATATTAATTACCGTATAATACAAGTCACACATACACATATTTAAATATAATGTCCTATGCGATATTACCAGTTTTTCGTGTTCACTAATTACACTTATATCCACATAATAAGAAGATTCCGAGCGACTGTCTCCCCTATCTCACACCACTAGCGAGCGGATAGTTCGCTCCTTCATCTTTGGCGAATACCTACCATTATCTTGTCTAACTTGTTACAGATAAAAGTGCATTATTAAATGGAACCGAACTGACTTGACCCCGTATAAATGAAACTGCACTTCATAAATGCACTCACACCTGTTGATAAAACACGTGAGCTAGCGTGAACGAAGTCCCATTGGCTATAATTTAGTGGACAACTTCATAGATCAGACAAAATGTGAGTCTGTCGAGACAGGAACTGTGCTCTCAGAAGCCACTTTGCAAACCTTACGTAATTCTGTTCACCTCATTTTTTGTGTATATTGAGTTTAACGACGATGACTACGATCTATTGGCGACTGTGAATGTTGAGAGGTAATAGAATGATGTGATTGAATGTTTTTTAAATAGGTGTTTTTGGGTGGCAGGAGAATGTCGTGGCCTTTTATTTACTTCAACAACTGAGTAAAAAGCATGAAAACAAGGACCCTTTCCGCGCCTGCTACTTGAAATAACGTCCTAGGCCTGGCTAACTAAGGGTTTTGATTGGTTTCTATTATATCTATTCTGCTAGTACACCTAAGTACCATGACAACATGTCCAATATTAGTGTATTTTCGTTGTTAGCAAAAAAACCTAGCACTGTTCTGAGGTGAGCTGAAAATAGGACACATTTTTGCGTTCCAAAGAGACCGTAACTCTGTTATTATATTGTATTGTCATAGTATTTAGCTCTCCTAGAGAAAATTATCCGATCAAAATCTTTGGTCTCTTGGAGCTAGCTGTGCCTATATAGAACGTTATTTCAAGTGCCAGTCGCGAAGGTTCAGGGTTCGAATCCAAAAATTTGCAACTTCCTATTTTAAATAAACAAAATAGGCCTACAAACGCTTGTGGCCACGGAGTATGAGACAGAATGATTTCATTCATGACTGATATTGAATTCTTTTGTATTTAAAATTTCCCCAAGCGCAACACTTTTTGAGATGATTGAGATGATAATTTCTTATTTTTGTATGAAATTGCAGAATTAGATATTATAATTTTTTTTTTTTTTTTTATTAATCTTTTTTTTTCACATACAAAAATACACATGACAGTCAAAAAATCCACAAAGTCTTCAAAGAAGACTTGACTGTGGGAGAAACAAAGAATATTATAAACTGTATATTTTTTAATTTTTATGTTGAATTTATGAAGAATTTATGAAGAAGGTGATCAAGAAAATGTAAATATGATGATGAATTGAGTGGCAACTATGAAAGCATAAGTAAGAGATCTAATTTTTAGATTGAACAATATTTTTAAAAAAAAGAAGAGAAATACCTGAGAATATACTATCACAAAAAAAATTACAAGGAACAAAACACCACTGAAAAATAAAATTGACATACTTCTTTGCATTATGAATGAATAATAATATTGTGAAAGTGAAAAATGAACATAATAATAGCACCTGAA
Source organism: Brachyptera risi (assembly GCA_964007535.1). Lineage (NCBI taxonomy): Eukaryota > Metazoa > Arthropoda > Insecta > Plecoptera > Taeniopterygidae > Brachyptera > Brachyptera risi. The sequence continues at coordinate 17,042,388 of OZ023328.1, read as the reverse complement.
CAAGAGTCTTGAAATAACTTAACTGGTGCATCGAGAAATAGTAAATATGAATACATTATATTAGGAACAAAACACTACTGAAAAATAAAATTGGCATAATTGTGTACATTATGAATGAATAATAATATTGTTAATGTGAAAAATGAACATAATAATAACAACTAAACAAGAGAGATGACTTCTGATGCATCGAAAAACAATTAATATGATTGCATTATATTATATAGAGGGTGACATGATGATGATTACATGAACAAAATATAACAATATTATGATGTCAGTAATATGAATAATGAATGATGTGAATGCCGAAGAAAAAAAAAATATATCATGTTGGAGTCTTATGTCTTATCAGTACAACAATACACAGAAATACATCAGTATTGGCAATGTAAATTGAGACTGATTGAATGTAAGTCGAGACTAATAATGATAAATGTATTAAAACAGAAACCTACACGAATTATAACAAAAGGATTCAATATAAGGTCTACTATGGGAATATGAAATTAATAGAGCCTAAATTATTTTATTGACCAACCATGTTTTGATTTCTGATTTGACATTTTTATAAGAATCGAAATTACGTAAACTTGGAGGAATTTGATTAAATTTGGAAGGTACAGCGTATTCGAGACGACGTTTACCATATTTATTTATATAAGTAGGAATATTATAATTTCCAAGGAGCCTATATCTAGTGTTTGCTTCATGATCATTCAATGTTTTAAAAGAAGGGTCGTAATCATTCATTAAAATCTAGTTTCAGGGTTATTATGATCTTTAACTGTTGAACGTACGTTTATAGCAAGAAAAAACGGCTTTTAAAGATCAGTTCCTGACGCGATTAACAAAACGACGTGTCATTATTGGTTAACGACCTTCGAAGGAGATTCCATTTGTATGCCATGGTCGTCATATTGGCGACAAATAACATCCATTGCATGCAGAATTAAACGATTCAACCTCATTTGAATGAAATTGCAACCATTGTGTTTGCAAATTGTAATAATTGCTATACTCTTGATTTATTGATACCGGCAATGAGTTGTGTTGAGCATTGACAGTCGTTTGCATTACGATCGATATTTATTATGCTGTATTCACCACGCCTGTTTAGAGGTATGAATGTATATGTTTATTGTATTGCAGCAATAGTGATATAAACAATAAAGAATGGATAATTGAAGCTTTTATTGTAATTATGATGTAATTATTATACTTGTTTTTATAGCATTTTCATAACATGAGTTTCTAGTGGTTTTTATTTGATAAATAGTCGTTTGAATCATATTAAATATTATCGTATGAACTGTGAACCAATAGGTTTCGAACCAGATGTAACTTTGCTATACTTTTCAACGTTTGCAATTATCCATATATTACTAAATTGGCCATTCTATTCTTTATTGTCTGTCAGTTCCTCATAGATGATAACTGTCGTTCTTATAGGCCTATAAGGCATCATGAAAAGTTTTTCGTTATTTCGATCAATATTTAGAAGAGTCTTTCCTATAATAATAAAATAATATTATGAGAAAGTGTCATTAAACGGTTTATTCAAGGAGTTTGTCACCGGTAAGTATATATATATATATATATATATATATATATATATATATATATATATATATATATATATATATGTATATATATATATATATATATATATATATATATATATATATATATATATATATATACAAATTTCATTCACATTAAAATATAATGATCAGAATGATCAGAATATTTTCACACATTCACAAAAAAATTTCAATAGGCCTAGGGCCTATATACATATATATTTTGAAAAGCATGTCACATTGTCACGATTTCAATCAAATATAGTCGTAAGTTTACATGCATTATTTTCCTTTGCCAAAAGTGTTCAAGCGTGCCTAGATTTCGAGAGAACTGCAATTTCAAGACAGACAATATCTCGCTTAAATCGTGTGTCGTGACAATATGGCATAGCGAAGACTTCCATTTCACTTACGGAAAAAAATCGGGCTTCGTTTTTGTAGATGTAGAGTGAGCTGACAGAATATATTTTGTTCAGATTTACATACTTCTGAGCTCATCTCATACGATGCATATACTGCGTTTTCCTAGTTTAAATAAAAGAAGAATGAGAAGTCTGAAAATTTAGAGAAAAATATATTCATATTGAAATAGTTTACCGATGACACATGATATCTTTGCGTAACCTTCGACCAATAGAAAACTAAAATTTAGAAATCAGACAAATTCATTAATCAGACCAGCTCAAAATTCAATTCATGACTCCGTCATCGGTCAAAATCCTATCAGTTCGTTTACAAATTTGAATATCATAAATGTGGTTCGCCATATTTGATTTATTTATTTATTGAAAAAACAAGTTTAGAATCGGAACCAAATTGGCTTAATCAATTTTCAACCCCTTGAAATATCCCTCCCCCACCCCCTCCAAATAGATAAGAAACAGAAAGGCTTCTTTTTTTTTAAGATCAGCGTCTTTTTCTGAATATCCCCAAATGTTCACACTTTCACCACCAAACCCTACAACTTTGTCTCATACACATTTTCTTTGTCATCTGAAAGCGAGTGTACATAATCTATTTGAATTTCACTTAAAATTTCCAATCTGAGAAGTCATCAAATATACCTGGTTGGGAATTGGAAAAAATCTCATTGAATTAGATGAAATATTTAATCATGACCCTACCCTAGGTCATTGCCGCTAATTTCTTTCAAATATCACATAATTGTACGATCAACAAGCAATGTATACATTGTATAAACATATTTGAAATCGGTAGAGAATCAAATTAATTACTTTACTTTTCCATCCCCAAAAATGTACCATCTCTGAAAATGAAAATTCTCACCCCACCACCTCCAAACGGACGAGAGATCTGAAATTACGAGCCCGCATCTTAGCTGAGTATGTTTCGCTTCGAAATGCTCGACCCAAGTTCGATGTGCGTTGAAAAGTTTGGTTGTGGGTTGGTGTTGGTGGGGATAAAAAAGGATAATATTGGAAGAGTTCCAGTAACCACCGCTAGATGGGGGAGATTTTCATTCCATAATTTGGACAAAATCTAGTCACGTTACATATTTTGGTCAAGGAAATTGGGAAAAATGTAGAATAAAAGGCAAATCAGAATTTCAAATATTGATAAGAAAAGTTGAACTTAAGGATGTGCGTTTGTAATTTATTTCTACCATTATTCGATGACCGGGAATTGAGCAATGAAAACCATCAAATTAGGCACATTTTGATTTAATTATTGCTCCATAATAAAATTATTCTTCAATTTTCGATTAAGCATATCTAATTGTGAGGGTATTATTCATTTATTACATTTTACCGCAAGTCCGTAATGTTTATAGTTCTTGAGATATATGTGGTGGAATTTGCACCCTGTAAATCTGTCTAAGATGCGGGCTCTTAATATCCATATTTCTTTTTGAGTCAATTTTCAAATTTTCAATCCTCAATCATCAAAACTGAAAAATTGGTCTTATATGTCCCCAAAATTTGTATTTTATTTTCTTCTGGTCAAAGGTTGCGCGGTGTGAAAACTTCTCGTTAATCGGAGAGTGATTAGCGTGTAAACTGTGGTATCGATGTGCGGAAACTCTACTCGAGATGTAAACCTGGCCCTTCCACCAAAAAAACTGCAACATTTCAACAAAGAAGAAGAATCTCTAAATCACGAGACTGCACACAGATGTTCAATAAACATTAGTGGTTGAGTGAATACGCTTTTTAAAAACGTTCTACATTGTGTCGTTGATCGATGAGTGACGATAAAGAATAAACTCTCCAATTAATATTTAATTTAATTTTCGAATCATTTTAAATGTTATAAAATATTATGAATATTCTTTGAAGTAAACAAATGCTAACGGTGAATAATACGTAAAATTCATTAAACTTATAATGGTGATATAACATTTTATCAATTTGTAAATAATTTTGAATCTTTAAAAAAAAAGCAAATTTACAATAATATTCTGAATGTTTTTTGAAATAATATATGACATTTGTTCAATTGGTTGAAATTTCCATTACAGTTGATTTCTTTTCAACCTGAGGGATGTATTTGGTTAAAATTCAGACGGATTAATTGATTGACGCAGCTTTTTGTGGACATAAGACTTATCCGACTTTTTTTTTTCAGGAAGGCTCTTCATTAGATAACAAAATAAAATTGACACTGGACATGAATCCACAAAACCCAAAAAGGGTTTATCTGTGGGATAGGTACACATACAAATAAATTGGATAATGAACAGACTGCTTTTTAAATTATAAGTTTCTAAAAAAATTAATCTAAATAATGAACCTTATTAAATCCAAAGTTTATGAAACTGGATAGATAGAATACATAGAATAGATCTTTTTCGAGACAGTTTTTTTTCGGGTAGGTTAATCCGCTTGTGAGTGGTACGTGATACTACAGGAGAAGATAGGAATAAACCACGATCTCAGGATGTTCAGCAAAATGCCATCAAATTTAGACCTGTAAAAAAATGGGTAATAAACAACCGAAAGAGTTTGACTTGGCGTAATGAATACTTTTCAACACATGTTATTTATGTACCTATGTTCTAAAGCTGTCATCCTCCATTGAATAAATAAATAGATATGTAGCAAAATAGGTTGGACCAGTTTAGAGAGACAATTTTTTTTTTCAATTTTCGTATATATTCAAAAATGTTGAATTTTTATTTATATTCCAATTTTGAATAACCTCGCTGTGAAAAAAGGGTGTAACAATTTTTTGGGGAAAAAAATCAACCTTGTTTATACGTTAGAATAGAATAATATTCTTCAAGTTATTAAAAGTTGTACATAAATCCAACCAGTAATTTTTAATGATAAAGAATAAAATATATATATTTTCCACATTTTGTAATCTTATATAATCATCTGAAACGCATATGCTGCGCTTTTCTGTATGGTTGCGATAAATATCAATCATGCATTGATCTACATATTAACTTACGTACGTTTTAAAAATACTTAATATACATAAAATATCAGTTATTTTCATCCAAACTAGGTTTTCACCTTTTCCGGTTCACCGTTCATTCCCTATCTCAAGTGATAAATCTATTTACCGGCTCTTTGTTCACATTATTCACCATTCAAATTGTACGAAACATACTGCACTATGTCATCATGTTCGACACATCCGCTCGTCAACACCCGTTGATACGTCTAGACGGGCGTTCGAACCTCACAACGTGATTATAGATATCATTTATAAGGTGTTGATTGTACAATCTACCCTGTACAGGTGACGGTTTCCTATCACATATCATCTGCTACCCCTAATCTCATACAGTGGGGGGAAGGGGGGGGGGGGGCAGATAGGGTAGGAGGAGGGGGGTCTGATCCACCCTTACTGACGCATGCAATGTGCAGTGGTGTTGTTGAAAGTTCAGTATTTGTATGGACTATATTTTCACCTGATTAATCCCTCTAGAAACAAAGGATTCCTGGTAATAGCATATATAGTGATGTATATGGTGGAGTCTTTGGTATGCTAGTTGCTTAGACTAAGTTTATTGGACCAAGTTGTTTGGACTAAGGCATCGCGACGATCTCACGCGGCGAGTTAAGTTGGCCATGCATTTATCGAAATTCTGCATTCTCATGAATCTAGATTTTATCCTTAGTAACAAAAAAAGATTATTATTATCATTATTTTGGTTATTATACTATCATTATAATTCTTTCCCCATACTTATATTGCATTTTACAAAAAATATGAATGCATAGTGTATCGCTGGTGGTAAGAATATAGAGTAGGCCTAAGCCCAGTAACAGCATGTGCCTTATCACCAGTCTAAACTGAAATAATGAAATGAAAATATAGCAAATTGAAATAATACAATAAAAATGTTGTGAATTTGGAATTTTGATGGAATATTCGTATCCACAGAGGAAGAAGGTAGTCTACCAACAAAACAACAAGCAAAAAAGCAAAAAACAAACACAAATATCACTGTTAAATTTGTTCTGGTATTTTGTCGGTATAATACTTTTCCATGATTTCGATCGTTTTCAACCATTAAAGTTTTCACTACAGTTAAATTGAAGTTATTATTGAAGTTATTTTAAACTTGAGCTAAATTCCGATCATTGGAGTTGTAGCGAGATCATGTAATTAATGTATAGTGAAGTTTTTCCAATTGTTCCTGTTGCTGTGGAACAATGCCTCGAGCTTTTCTATAATCATTTCGCCGGTACACGGGAAAAAACGTAACAAATTATTTTTGTTAGTTTATATATAAATAAATTCTATATATAAATATTATATATAAATTCGAATTTTAATGGTGCTGCAGCATTACTCAAATACAAATGTAGTATATGGAGTGTAGTAGGTTTATTCATCATATTTATTTTATTTCGTTTTATTTTATTTTATCAGTTGACTTGAATGGTGCTGCATTGCTTATCAAAATGTAGTATTAGTGGTATAGTACCGGCCCATTTCTCGATTTTTTCCATGCATGATTGGTTGATTAATAGTGTCTGGGGGCGTTCAACCTCTGAGTTATCAGCGCCCTCGATTGAATCAATGTTGGGGTTTTTATGCACAACTACAGAAAGATAATTTTGAGACTGTAGATTATTCATTTATTCATTTTATTTTCGATTACTTTATTGCAGTCAATCCATACATTGATGGCAAAGATCAATCCTAAAAGACTTAATTACATAAAAAATATTGTTCATATTATGAAAGGATTTATATCTTATCAATACTTAATGGAAATCAATTAATATGTTATAAATTGTTATTATATATATTTTCATTCAATTTTTTCCCCTCCTCTTGCTCTTGCAGTAGGGCCTATCAAGGCTTCAAGTAATTTCAAATCAAATTTTTTCAACTTAGTAACATATGATTAAAAATTAAAAAATAACCTTTCAACACTCATTCATATTCGAATTGAATATTTTTCTCCAGATAGCATGAATAATGCGCATTAAAGGTTCAGCTACACATTAAACTGAGCGTTATAAACGTGTGTGTGACTATAGGCCTACAACATTGAGTGTATAACATGTGTACATGAACATATACCAGTCACGACCCCTTAACAAATAATTTACACCTGCTATACGCCAGCTATCTTCAACAATAATAATTGCACATCTGCTTCTGATAATACGAAATTCTCTTCGTTATCATAAGTGAGCCATCTACGTCTACACTTCCTTGATCGTTAAACTGCTCACAGTTTTACATGACTTAACCGCAACTCGTGAACACAATATGTTAATAAATAGTCATGAATGTGTGTCACAGGCGACAAATTCATGCGTAAATTTACACATGTATTTAGAAAGTTGATCACAATTAATTATTCACGTTGATGATTGGTATATGGAGTATCAAGTGCCAGTTATAATTATTATAATTATCATGAAAAAATGTGACTTTTATGTGAGGCCTAATATGGTTGAAATATATCACTTGAATAACTTGAAATGAAAAGATAATATTTTTGATGAAATAAAATTCCGGTCCTATATATTTTATCAGTTGTTTCGAAAAGGTTTAAAACAAATTTTGAGTTTCCAAATTTTCAAAAAAGCTGTTCAACAGCTATTGTATAGTTCGAAAAATATACTATATCCTATTTATGAAATTTGGTGAATTATTTGTTGCTCATTTTTCTCTTCATTTTTTGTATCAACTTCGAAACTTGACTAAAAGTTATTGTTCCTTAATTGAGGATATAAGGATTACAATGTGGACTAGCTCGGACGAGATCGTGCCATATAAAAGAACTTGCCAATCGAAAAGTGATACTTGATTGTTGTAAAGAAGTGAAGAAATTAATAAATAATATATCAACTAGTAAGTTCAGGGAAAATGAATCATATGAGTCATTTATTTTGGGGAAAATAAGTCTTCAATCTAATCTTTAATTCTCTTTTATTCTTCTTTGTCTATATACTATCATTTCATTAGCTATTTTTTTCTATAGATTCTGCTTTTCATTTGTTAGAATATTCGCCTTAAATTTTTTTCCCAATAAGTTATTATTATATAATTTTATGTTTTCAATATATTTTTTAACTCTACTTAGTTTTATATCAACACAGCCCAAATTCTATTCAAAAAACCCAACCCAATTGTAATATGTGTGTATATAATATATATATATATATATATATATATATATATATATATATATATATATATATATATATAAATATATATATATATATATATATATATACATATATATATATATATATATATATATATATATATATATATATATATACATATATATATATATATATATATATATATATATATATATATATATATATATATATATATATATATATATATATATATATATATGTATAAATATGAATTGCTTATGTGTTTTGTTGAGTTCAATCTGAATTATTGCTATTGTTTTTGGTAAATTGTTTATGTGTTTTGTAGTGTTCTTTTTTAAAATAATGTAACCTAATGTAACCTAGTTTTAAGATCTTTGCCACAAATAATTTGTATTAATTAACTGCGGAGTAATTCAATAAATAAAATGAATAAATATATACATAAAAACCGTGAAAACTATTGACTACATATATATATATATATATATATATATATATATATATATATATATATATATATATATATATATATATATATATGTTGTCAATAGTTTTCACGGTTTTTCCACTTACTTGGCTTGCTTTACTGTATAGCGACGTTTCGGGAAGATTATACTTCCCATCATGCTCTCGAAAGCAAGCCAAGTAAGTGGAAAAACCGTGAAAACTATTGACAACACATATCAAGTCCACCAAAGTTTCCCTCATCATATATATATATATATATATATATATATATATATATATATATATATATATATATATATATATATATATATATATATATATATATATATATATATATATATATATATATATACATATATATATTATATATATGTACAAAAAGCAATCTACACGATTTATATTTATTACCCAATATATGTCAAGTGTTATCTTCCCATTGTAAAGGGTTCATTACCTGAGGCAGATGTGCCCCAACTAATTGAATTAATTACACCTTTCCCGATGTTTGCATTCACAGATGACATGTGCAACTTCTATTCTACGAGCCACATTATGCGATACAGGTGTTTGTATCAGGTAGGGGGGGGGGTGAAGGGGGGCGGGGGTCAAAAGGACAATAACTAACTATAACTATAGCAAGCAAGCAGATGGGTCGTAAGAACACACGTCCATCTATAATAGATCCTATGTATACGTGAGGTGCCCAAGAGCAACCATGACTGGAGAGGGAATTAGCAATTATATTATATTTTTAAGGGCTTATCAGAAGAAAAAAATCAAACGGATCCCGTGTAGCTAACGTTTCCGGTATGGTTTTCTAATATTCGACACATACCAAATGTTGTATTAAATATCTAATCGGGAGATAGTTATCTTGTTGGGGTCAGGTGGTTGTTTGGTAATTGGTTCATAACTATTTGATCGGAGATGGCATGCGAACAGCGACACATTTTATTCAGATCGTTTATCTTGTAATTAGTAAGTCGGAGGTGAGTGTGCTATCGAGACAGCTTGTGATTAGTTATGCGGTCAGTTTTATACTGTCTACTTTTTCATTTCCGTATGAAACGGATTCTATGTTGATCAAACTTATCAAGTTGGGTTTCTCGTGGTTTTCCACAGTTCTTGAAGTGATCAATGACTTGAAGTTGGATCACTCCTGAAATTGTTGAATTGAGATTTATAAAAATAAAACGAAACGATGAAATTATACTGAAAACAGAAAATAAAGACATATGATGTCAAAACTACGTTTTACGAATACTGTAATTAATTTGTCGTTTAGGCGATGATTAGCGGATCAATTTATTATTATGTCCCATGGTTACACCAATGATATTTTTGGATCTTGATAACTAGCTTAAATTAATTAATGTATACTCTTCTTAAATGCAGTTTGAGGCCGGGTTTTATGAATGATGAATTAGTAGATTAAGCGATATTGAGTGGATTAACTTGTTATTTCACTTCGTTATCGATGATATTTTGTACCTTAATTAATAATTAGCCTGATCAATATACATTTTTCTTTTTGTAAATGGAACCCAAGTGTAAAAATAAAGCTAGATGTGACAGGAAAAGAAAAGGAGATTATTCGGAGATTTTTTTGTGAAACAAATTATTCGATTGTTCATTATCCCAAAACTTATTTGTTAAGAGTCCGTGGGAGTCGATTTGGCGAAATATCAGTTTTTTAGTGATAACTTTTGAGCGGTATGAGATATCAAAATTCTAATACGCAAGAAACACAGATAATTACAATAGCTTCAAGATAATATAAGTTGTAATTATTCAAGTCATATCGCATAACTGTCAAGAGTCGACAGCTAAAAAAGATCATTCTTTAGCTGTCGACTCTTGACAGTTATGCGAATTGAAAAAAGAAATATATTTTTCCGATTTTTTTTAATAACATTTTTTCATTTATAAATGAGTGAATTGAAATGAATTGTTTCCTTTCGGATGGTGATATCGCGCTTGTTATCTACCTTTCCTTCCTTACCTCTATTATTAGGGAACAGCTACTTTGTGATGCCATATGTTATGTCGTCATCATCTGACGTCAAGACGTTCCCAGTCTTCATAGGGCAAAAACTTCCCGCCAGGAGAACTTCACATATAAGTTTATTAGTGTACATAAAACTACAACAATGCAACAGCCATTAGGGCAAAACGTTTCCGCCAGTGGGATTTCACGGATATAAATGTACACAAAACTTCAACAGTGCAATTACATTATAAGATGCAGACATTATTTGTCAAGAATACTAATGACTCAAATTTAATAATAAAAAAAGTTGCAAAATATCAGTTGTATTTATGACAGTGACACTCGAAATTTTTGCCATCAATTTTTACATCACGACGTACCGTTAGATACAAGTAACAATGTATAACGTATTGAGAATGTTTATTATACATTTTTAATAGTCTTGGAGAATGTATAGCTATTTTTTTTAAATAACATCGAAACTTGATACAAAATCATTGTTCCCCAATTAAGGTTATGGATGAAAGGTAGGATCGTTTGGACGGGGCACCACACGGGCGATCTTACCACTTACATATACAATTGTGCTTATAATGTGTTCCGGACTTTTGGAAAAAGCATGAAATACTTTCACGGCGGCGAAAAATTGTTATCACAGATAGCGCAGTCCGGGTGTTGAAGTTTATTTATTTTTCAATTCAAATAATTAAAATGGGGTGAAGACCACCCTTGTAGTGCCTCGACCAAACGATCCTATACTTTCATACATAGCCTCAAATCGGGGACTATTCAATTCGTATCGAGTTTCAATGTTGTCAAAAAGAAGGATTTTACTCTTCAATCAATTCAATTCAATTTCAATTTCAAATCATTTCATTCTTGCTTCTACATATACATACATAGAGATACAACACTATTTTGTGGTTATATTTGAAAATTCCAAATAAAATTCCAACTTTAGGTATATTGAAGATTCAAGAAGCCCGCGTAAATGTAGGTTCATAGAGCCACGGCATTTTTGCCGGCCGGCAGTCTTGTCGAGTGCCGTTGGACGTCAAATGATTTGTACTGTTCATACTACCACGGCAAACTATCGCCGACTCGAGGCAATTATATATCGAATCGATGCGATAACCATGGCAACGTCGATAGTGATCGAGTTTGACAGTCGATAGTTCGTACGCAGAACACATAGTTCGAGTATAAACGTGGCAGTGATGTCGTCTACGTCATCACGGCAAGTTTGTCGTCCGGCAAAATGTTCAACTTCATTCAACTTTCAAGGCCACAGTGAACGACAAGCCCGGCAAGTCTGTGATTGGCTCATTCATTTTGACGGCACGGCAAATTCGTGTTGCCGTGGCTCTATGAACGTACCTTAAGACAATGCCTTGTGTACGGACTGTCTAAAAAAAATAAGGTACGCGGTTCAGAATCTAATCTACCGTATACTATTTATGGAGAAACAACATAAAAAAGAAACAATTGCAAGAATAATTAATAATTAGACGAGCTTTAGCGAGGATTCAATTTGACATACTGAAAAAAATTGGTGTTCGTTTTTATGTTTTTTTTTTTTTTTTTTTTTTTTTTTTTATGTTTTTTTGTCGGTTCTCCACAGGTCAAACGGCTACAGCTATCAACTTCAAACTTTTTTTCGTCATGGTTCCTCATCTAACTTAGATCTGTATAGTTTTGTGGCATTATCGGGTGGTAACTTTTTTTTTTATGAATTTTAGAAATTTCAAAAATCCCCATTAGAATAACCCGGAGGAAAATACTTGAAAAATCAAAATTTTTCAAGACCTCTCAAATTTTCGCCGAATATAAAGGAAACTATTAAGCACATTTTGAGAGATTTTTCGCATCAATCGGATGAGAAATAACGAAGAAAACGCATTTATAAAGCATTTTCCCATCAATTTAGGCTATTATACGGGAACCAATTAAATCTATAGCAACAAGTGTCACCAATTAATTCAAAACGATTGAAACGAATGAAGAGGAAGGCCGTGACATAACTGATTCTCGTAAGGTTTTTGAACGTTTGGAGTGATCCAAGGTCTGTAGATGTAGATTGGGTTGACAAATTATTTTTCATTCTAAATTTCTATACCCCTAAGCTCGTCTAACAACGCGCATCCCGCGTTTTCCTAGTATCACAATAATTAGACGAGCTTTAGCGAGGATTCAATTTGACATACTGAAAAAAATTGGTGTTCGTTTTTATGTTTTTTTTTTTTTTTTTTTTTCATGTTTTTTTGTCGGTTCTCCACAGGTCAAACGGCCACAGCTATCAACTTCAAACTTTTTTTCGTCATGGTTCCTCATCTAACTTAGATCTGTATAGTTTTGTGGCATTATCGGGTGGTAACTTTTTTTTTATGAATTTTAGAAATTTCAAAAATCCCCATTAGAATAACCCGGAGGAAAATACTTGAAAAATCAAAATTTTTCAAGACCTCTCAAATTTTCGCCGAATATAAAGGAAACTATTAAGCACATTTTGAGAGATTTTTCGCATCAATCGGATGAGAAATAACGAAGAAAACGCATTTATAAAGCATTTTCCCATCAATTTAGGCTATTATACGGAAACCAATTAAATCTATAGCAACAAGTGTCACCAATTAATTCAAAACGATTGAAATGAATGAAGAGGAAGGCCGTGACATAACTGATTCTCGTAAGGTTTTTGAACGTTTGGAGTGATCCAAGGTCTGTTGATGTAGATTGGGTTGACAAATTATTTTTCATTCTAGATTTCTATACCCCTAAGCTCGTCTAACAACGCGCATCCCGCGTTTTCCTAGTGATAATTCATACATGATATACTATTACAACTAGGAAAACGCGGGATGCGCGTTGTTAGACGAGCTTAGGGGTATAGAAATCTAGAATGAAAAATAATTTGTCAACCCAATCTACATCTACAGACCTTGGATCACTCCAAACGTTCAAAAACCTTACGAGAATCAGTTATGTCACGGCCTTCCTCTTCATTCATTTCAATCGTTTTGAATTAATTGGTGACACTTGTTGCTATAGATTTAATTGGTTCCCGTAATAGCCTAAATTGATGGGAAAATGCTTTATAAATGCGTTTTCTTCGTTATTTATCATCCGATTGATGCAAAAAATCTCTCAAAATGTGCTTAATAGTTTCCTTTATATTCGGCGAAAATTTGAGAGGTCTTGAAAAATTTTGATTTTTCAAGTATTTTCCTCCGGGTTATTCTAATGGGGATTTTTGAAATTTCTAAAATTCATAAAAAAAAAAGTTATCACCCGATAATGCCACAAAACTATACAGATCTAAGTTAGATGAGGACCCATGACGAAAAAAAGTTTGAAGTTGATAGCTGTAGCCGTTTGACCTGTGGAGAACCGACAAAAAAACATAAAAAAAAAAAAAAAACATAAAAACGAACACCAATTTTTTTCAGTATGTCAAATTGAATCCTCGCTGAAGCTCGTCTAATTACAAAATATTACCAAAAATACAAACAGCTACAGGACTTATTGCGAAAAATAAAAGCTTCGGGCAGAGAAAGAAAAAAAAATGGACGGACAATGGAAAATGATCAGCAACTTGAACTTTAAAAGTCCATCAGTTGTGAAGTATAAGATTTCTCTGTGATTTCGAGTCACCTGCTGAGTGCCTTCTCGAACGAGTATAGTTAGACGAGCTTTAGCGAGGATTCAATTTGACATACTGAAAAAAATTGGTGTTCATTTTTATGGGTTTTTTTTATGTTTTTTTGTCGGTTCTCCACAGGTCAAACGGCTACAGCTATCAACTTCAAACTTCTTTTCATTATGGTTCCTCATCTAGCTTAGATCTGTATAGTTTTGTGGCATTATCGAGTGGTAACTTTTATTTTTATGAATTTTAGAAATTTCAAAAATACCCATTAGAATAGCACGGCGGAAAAAAAATTAAAAAATTTTCATTTTCAAAAACATTGAAATTTTGTGTGAAGTTGAATATCATCTTGATACACATTTCTGGAAATTCTCAGCTTGATCGGGTCAGCCATTTTGAAGAAAAAACATGAAATGTGCTAAATTAGTACCACTCGAAGCCGTTTTTACCCATTTATAACTAAAATGCGAATTTAGGCAGAAGTTTGGCAATGAAGTCGACATACTATTACTTTCCGCTCGTCTAACAACGCGTATATAGCGTTTTCCTAGTGTACTGAATTTTCTATAGGCCTAAAGGTAATTTATTGTATATACATACGGACCAAGGTAATCTTACTGTTTGAATTATGGTATTTGTGATATGAACTGACTCACCAATGTTTCAGGATGTGTGTGACGTCGATAAAACCTCTATTCAATACAATCACTAACTATAGTTAGTGCTTGTATTGAATAGACCACGGTCACACTAACCCTAGAGCATATTTATATTAATCATTCATCCATCTCTCCCACGGCATTAATAACAAAAGAATTGTGTTCATTGTTTGTTGAATCAAAATTTTGTATATCTTTTCATTAGAAGTTGTTGTCTTAACAAATATCTTCAAAGTTGAATTATAATTATTAAATCGTGACTGAATAGTGTTTTTGAATTTTTAGCAACATCAAATTGAATTGTATTCGCGGAGAAATTTGAATAACTAATCAACACGTCAAATGCAGCTTTCTTTTTTAATGGCGAATCAAGTAATATAATGCACTGGTCAAACATTCAGGAATTTGTTTTATCGATTTGATATCTTGAACGTTTTCTCTCTCTTTAAAAGCGTCAAGAATGTCGTTATACTTATAGGTGAGATCAAGTTAATAGAGTGAAAACGAATTGTTATGTAAATTATACATTTCGTATATAGTTGTGCATGGGAAAACTGTTGAACATCTTAATTTGTGATTATTTGATCACGTGGTACGATTCTACCGATAAGTTCCACATAAAAAGTGTTTAGGGTTGATTTAAAGTTTTAATTATATCAAGGAAGACCTTAGCGTCATGTTTAGTGTCAATTGTGACATATGAACGATCGCAGTGACTTCCCATTCAAACATATTGTAGTGAAACTGTTTCATACGCCAAAAAATGCAGATAACTATATTAATGGAGTTATGAGATACCAGCATACTTGATCATGATATGAAGAAGGTGTACCGACACGCTTCTTCAAAGTGAAATATTTCCCGGGTTAGAATCTGACCCCAGGGTCACGATTGTCTGCAGCGCAAATATCGCTTTACATCGAACTATAAAAAACTGCAATGCTATACAATGCTATTCACGGCTCAGTAGAATTATTATGTTATAGCAGTCGAATTTGTTTTGCACGAAAATGATAGATTTTGTAAGTCCAACAATGCCACCAGTACCGTAGCCACTCGTATCTACATCTAGTTCACATTTCACAAGGGAATCGCGACAGGCAAATGGGCACTAAAGTCAAATGGGACAGTTGACCGCAAGAAACCACAAATAGCGTCAATGTTAAGTAGTATGGAAGTCGGTACATATTATGATGAAGTCTGTTGATATCAATACATCGTGTTACCTATAAACCGTTTTTGTGATATATCCGGACATTATACCAACGTTGGTTTAAGATTATGACTATTATTGTTTGCTTAACGACCCTACCAACAGTTGGGTCATACGGGGGTACGAATGATTATGATAAATATTGAGTGATGATAAATGAAAAGAAGTGTAAAAAACCCATGCCTTATGCGGACTATAGAACCCACGCCCGAAGGTGACTTATTCAGTTTCTGCAAAAGCGGTGCCTCAACTGACTGAGCTACCGAGGTATTAAGATATATTTACTTAGTTATAAGATACACTACTGCCGATCATACCATGTCATTCTTAACCTCAATCAGAGAACAATGACTCGAGAGTCAAATTTACATATTGATTAAAAAAATATATATCTACATAAAAAATGAATAATTATGATTATATATTTTCAATGTTTGGAGGCAGTTTCTGTTTGCATGCCGTCCCACCTCATACAGGTCACCTGCTGGAGAAGCTGAACCGATCACAACAATGTAGTAGCAATGTGATCGGGACGCATGCGCGAGCACACACAGCCGTTGTCATGGGAACCGCCACTGGCCGTACGCGAGAGATCAAATCTTGCTTAATCGTATGACACGAATTATTAAGTATAGACATTAGCGTTTTGGTCCTCGGGGGGCCCACAATGCACAACTAATGGGATGTGTGGTGGGGGATGGGAAGGGGAGCTATAATGTCGTTCGTGGATTTTAATGGCGATATATCCAATTACACGAAAGATGAAACGCTTGTGTGGAGCGTTGTTGGTTTCAAAAATCGCTTTGAGGTATAAACAAAATATAGATCCTTGTTGAAAACGTTTCCCAAGGCAGAAACGTGGCTTTAAAGAGAACTATAAGTCCAATTATATTTGCAATAAAAATGGGTTGATTTTTCAATAAATTACTATGGTCATTACTTTTTATAGTTTGAGATGTATAAATCCAATTAACAACAATTGTTTTTTATTGTTTTATTAATTTTCAAGTTGGAATGGTTTTATAAAATCGTTGACGTTGATTAATAATTGCGGTGAGCTATATTCATCCACAGCTTGCTTTCTTTTATGATCGATAATACACGCAATCGTTAATCGATCGCTATAATATTCCTGACCAGCCAAGGTGTGTACTGTACAACAGTAGTGGACCAAGTACGCAACCTTGTGGGAAGACGCGGAAGAATTTCAATAATTGAACTTGGAGAATTAAGAGAATAACAATCCAGATTCCAGTGGCAATTACTGACGTTTTTCGGTTAAAAATTGATCGGTTTCCCACGACCCTTTGCCCATGCGCATCGCGTGTTACGCGCCGTATAGTAGCGCGAGAGAGTGCGAGCGAGAGGGAGATAGAATCAACATAATATTGACATGATGGCTTGCGGGGGCAGCTGAGATCATTTGCTACCTCAATAATCACGATCGTTACCGATACCCGCGAGCAATACGAATCTTATATTCCCACACATTCTCCAAATACATACATGCCACGAGGAATGGAAACAATATCTACGCACGCACGGTAAATATGCCTCCGACGCTTTTGTTATTCGGGAGAGAGAGTAGCAAAAACTTATTTAAACCCTATTTAAAAATTAAAGTTTTTTGTTTAGGTAATTGTGTAGGTCGGATTCCTTTTTTTTTCAGAGGTGGAACGAAAGATTGGTCGGACGTTTAACAAAGTAGAGTATTTTTCAGTTAAATTAATGATTAAAATGTTGTTTTTAGTGCCAAACCTACACTTAAAGAAATATGTGATTTTCTCTCGTGTTTATGAATACGTATATTTGATTGGAATTTGGATTGGATTGCTTATTCATGCAGGTGTGTGGGATGTGGTGAGCCATATACTAGAAATTCTAGAAAGATGAGAGAAGAATTAATTATTCAAGAAAACATAGATTCAAATATTTTCATTCTTTATATACATTTTGAAAAGCCAATCCTTCATTATAGACTATCTCTATATATTTATGGCGCATTCTATCAAGTACAATGTTAGCGTTACAAATATCTCTATATATGATGATGAAGTATGTGTGATCATATTGTAAGCTCGGTAACCATGGTGACCATCAACAACCACCATTAGCCGCCTTTCAGTACCACCTAAAATCCAAATTAATATTTTAAATTAGCCATCAGAGCGTATTTGAGCTATACGGACAATTTGTTTAAATTGAGACGCAACTCGAACCAATGATTTGTCTCAACTCCTTATGATGAGTTATGAGCCGAGAAAACTTTTTTATTATTAAACTATGTATTAAAAACAATCTACACACAGAAATTTGAATATATAGTTTCATATTTTAATTTTACACCTTGATATATTCCACTAGTTAAATATTATTATGCAGTTGCACGCTATGCCATTATTATTCGTGTTTTTTTTTACAAGCTTACAATAAATCTGCAGACACTGGGGCATTATTTTGATTTTTGGCTACTGTATTCACTCACGTGTACTTGACCGTCGGCATTTCGATGTTCTTATTGGATGAGAATCTGTTGGAACGATCTTATGGTTAGCATGGCATTGCATGCCGTTAATCCATGGTTATAGATTGAAGGGCGGAACCGGTGAAGAATTTCTTTTCATAGGATCCAACTTATTACAAGGCGTTACAGAGCATTCACGATAATCTATACTTTGCAACGTGCATATATACTAATTCATATACATTTGTTAAATGGTTAAAAACGTTCCATTTATGAAAATCAGTCTTTACCTACAATTATTTTAAAATGTTTGTAAACTTTGGTTTTGATTTTGATGATAGGGTTCGTCAATAATAATACAGTAGTGTAAATATTCCAGTTTATTCGGCGTTTACAAATCAGATGTATATACTTCTTTAATTGGGAAACCTAAGAAAAAATGGTTATTTCTTTTACGATAAACATAGGGGAGAGTGTATACGTGTATGAATTAATTCGAATGCAGACCAAATATCGACAGCGAACCGACTTTCACGGTGATGATTGAGCAAAGTGCAATACTACGAATCAGAATACGAGCCTTATTAAAAGTGTAATAAGATTTAACGTACATTATATATTGAATTTATATAGCTTGTTTGAATGATTGAATAATTACACAGACGCGCGCAGAGTTGAATAATATACTGATGGAATTAAAAATTAGATTTTTTTTTCATAGTTTGTTGAATATCGAATAAACTTATTATTATATATCTTTGGTTATACCGGTATATTGAATTCTTTAACTCAAATATTTATTTTCTGAGAATTTTGTGAGTTGAATTCTAGATGTTTCTACTTAAAATCCGGTGTGTGTGTATAGCATCTTATTTAATTAGTATTTTATATCAAGTCTATTTTTTCTACATCCCATGCCCTCTACGCTTTTTCTTTGGGTAAACTATGTGAACTTCAAATTTTAATTGTAATAGAAAGAAGAAAGAAATAAGAATTAAAATATCAATTCGTTCAACACCTATGACTATAACCTGTATTTTGTCCTTGCAGGGTCAGTATCTAGAATCAATAATTATAAGAGAATGCGATGCAAGATGGAGGAGATATAGTGATGAGAAACATAAGATCTTCAATTAGAATTGAATATATTCAATTAATATAATCTTATGATATAATCTTCGAATTTTCAAAACGGTTCAAAGCGTTGAAAACTCCAGACACTAAACCTGGCACCTCCACCACATTGAACCTACGTGGCACCTCCACAACGATGATCACTGTACACAGATTCTAGGAGGATGCGCCTATACACCGAAAAAATCGTACACCGAAAATAGCAAGCACCAAAAAAATCGTACACCGAAAATAGCGAACACCGAAAAACTTGTAACAAAAAAAAAGAGGAGGCGATACACGGAAAAAATCGGTGTACGTTTTTTTCGGCGTACGTTATTTTTGGTGCTGCCTGCTATTTTCGGTGTACGTTATTTTTGGTGCTTGCTATTTTCGGTGTACTTTTTTTTCGGTGTATCGAAGGCTTGCCATATTCTGGACCACAAAGTACCCTCCTTATGCCTATGGCATAAATTGTAACCTAATCTGTACTCGGTTTTTGTTGAAGAATTCTTCATTTAATGGAGTCTAGCTTATACAGTATATGGACCAGCATGCCGTATGTATATGTCCTCTAGCATGGCCGGCATCATATATAAGTGTACACTTGGGTAGAATAAGGTCGTCTACAAATCAAATAATTGTGATAACTTATTAAATTACATAATCTCGTTACAATTTTAATGGGTTTGGAAGATGCAATGGCGTTTATAATCGTAAATCAAGTGTTGAAGAAAAATTATAAAATACCATAAAAATACTACAACTATACAATTTTTGTTTCTGTTATGTTGGTAGACGACTTTCTTTTTTTTCGTGAGTACAAATGTTCATTTGTTTATCATTGTGCATGATTTAATTCCATGAGTTTATTTATAACTCTTTACAGGGCATTATTTAACTATATATCTAAATATTTTAATAATGACACAGAAAACAGTGATAAAAATACAATGAGCATGGAAAACAAACCATGAACAGAACATTTAAGAAGGCTTCAAGTGCAAATAAGATATGGTAAATAAGGTGGATTCGTCTCGGGTAAGAACACTACCTATAGGAAATGGATGATGCTAACACAACAGTCATGCAGACATATCGAATTGTATGTAGTGGAAATTGTTGTATAAAAGGTCAAATAAATGGTCCATCTGCATGAAGTCTTCTCAGAATAAATTCATTTTTCTTAGGTCATTGTTGACAAGGCCTACTCATTTTGTTAAATTCTTTCTTGAAAGCAGGAGGTTCCAATGATTCGATGGTTATCAGTAGATCACATCATGATGTGGTGTACGGACCATGCGTATATCAGCATTGACAAAAATAGATTCACATTTTAAAAGCCATTCATCTATACATAGGTATAGCATATAATGTTACGGTACATATAATATTGGATTATAGCAGTATCGATACGTAACTCAATTGCTCATTTCTGATGCAGACTCTCTCCAAGCTGAGCTAAGAAACATCGCAGGTTGACCCGTTAGATCTTTCAGTTAGGCATGAGTGAATAAAGTTCAAATTATAATTGTGAATCGGTTTACTGTGATCTTTAACATTTTCTTTATCGAGTAGCGTACTTTTTTCGATTTTTGCGAGATATACGCTCTGCAAAGAAGACTTCAATGTCTATACACTGAAGAAATACAGCGCGAAAAAAAAAACACGTGAACACGTTTATTCGCTTTTTGTTTCTATGCATGAGAATGTTGTAAAGTATACAATTTCCACTATAGGCTTCTGTCAAGTGACGTCACTCATTGTTGAAATTGACAGACAACAATGTCCACCAGTTGGAACTGACCAATCAGAATGTTTGGTAGTCCACCAGTTCGCTGTGTTGCTATGGAAACGATTGTTTGTTATTTGTTACGTGACAGAAGCCTATACGTCAAATGCACACTGTAATATAGAATGCAGTGATGTAATTTGTACCGCGGTAACAGCACATCTTTTAATTTTCAATATATTGCTGGTTGCACAGCTCTGGAACGCTGTTGCCTATCCATCGGTATACGAGAGCTGATTTAAGAAATAACATACGACCTGCCTCTAGTTCCTACAATGATCTATTGGCGTCGGTTAATGATATATGAGATGGTGGGATGAAGAGATTTTTATTTTTTTAAATTTGATATGCATTTTATTCACACATAACATGAAAAACATGATACAAAAATAAAAAATAAAAAATAATAATGAACATTTAGATGTGTGAAGGATAATACCTTGTGTGCGGGCTAGCTAATAGACATTGACAAATAATAAATGAAAGGTTATAAGTCAGCGATTGCAAGTTCGCCAAAACGAGAGGAACCTGAGAGCATGAGATGCTTGGCCGAGTGTTAACACACTGAACAGTCATTCGGGATACCGGGGTTCGATTCCCGCCATGGTCAACCATCCTGACAGGAATTTTTCTTGGTTTCTCTCTGTCGTTCAGGTTGATACAGGGATGGTTCCTCAACAACAGTCCACGACCGACTCCTTCCCACCATCCAAAACACCTGATAAAATAACCTTTCATCTCATCATCCCATCATCTCATTCATCATTCACCGATGCCAATAGATCGTAGCCCTAAGTAAGCGTGTCGTTAAAAAAACAATACATGGAACCTGAGAGCCTGAGACGACTGACAGGTATAGGCTCAACTCGTCGGATGACGTGCAAAACATGAAACATGTATGTGAACTTGTGAAGCTGATTTCAGGGGCCTCAATTACTAAACTGCTGACCGCAAGGTGTTGTGTGAGATGCCTGTATATACCTGTCTGTGTGGGGACAGCGTGGTGAAGTGATCGCACGAATTTCGTGGGAAATAAGAACAAGAACCAACAAGTGGTCTTGTTAATTGTTTATGTAGCCAGCCACCTTCCGAACCAATCTATGACAACAGACTCCCTACTTTATATATACTTTATATACTTTATATATATATATATATATATATAAATATAAATATATATATATATATATATATATATACATATATATATATATATATATATATATATATATATATATATATATATATATATATATATATATATATTTATATATAATATATATATATATATATATATATACATATATATATATATATATATATATATATATATATATATATATATATATATATATATATATATATATGAATATATATATATATATATATATATATATATATATATATATATATATACATATATATATATAAATATATATATATATATATATTATCACCATGCATGTCAGCCTGCATGTCAGCCTGTTCACTATAATACGATTTACACCATTTAATTTTCCTGTTTTTTTTTCAATTTTCCCACGATTTTCACTAATTGAAGGAACAATTACATAACATTCAACCAGTTCACCTTCAATTGATAACCGCACCACCATATGAATGCCTCTCCGTGAAACATCGTCCAAATGTTCGTGCCACCCAACAACGGGCAAAACGCCAACATTATCACATCTTGTTAATATAACGCCTGATGAAAGACTGGACACGTGACTCTGTTGACTTACATGTCACTTCGAATTTCTCCACACGATTATCTAAACAAGGATCAAAAACTCTAAAGGACATCACAACTCTGAAATTGATTTCAATAAATAATGAATATATTCATTTCTCCGATTTTAGAGAAAACTAGAAATCATCACTTCAATTTCAGAAATTAAAATGTATGCATTTTTCCTCCAGGAACTGGTTCTTTTTCTGAGTCATGAAGTATAGACACTACTCGATTCTGTTTATGTTTCTATACAGAATCGGTAATGCCTACGTCATAACTCATATTCTCTGTATAGAAAAAAAAAGTCTGGAGTCGAGATGTTGATTTCTAGTTTTCTCTGAAATTAGGGAAAAAAATATCGTCATTTTTGTTGAAATCCAGTTTCATGGTTGTAATGTCCTTTAATTATTATTATATGGGGTTTAACCACAGCCTTCTTCATACAGATCATTCTTCTCTGATACTGCCCTTTCACTCGGGGTATGCTTCCCATGTTAACCGATGTCCAATTATTTTAGTTCATAAAATCGACGATGGTGCCGTTGTTTCCAGACCATGACGTCACTTTCCAAAGATGTTCATGCATATCACTCTGTATGACATGTCATGTCTGCGAAGATACGAACAACTTTGGGAATTTCTTACGAGAATTTAAATTACGCACGCATTCTATTAGGCCGTGACTTCGAGTTCACCAACTTTGTTTATGACAAAAATATGAAAGATTTTATTCAATAATATAATGGAACCGGAATATCACCGGGACAAGTTCTTGAACGATGTCCATTGCTTGGCTTAACATAAATATCGTTCAAGTCTAAACCTGGGTAAGTCTAAGGCCCTAACCAAAATGAAGATATAACATAACCTCAATAACGTAGCAAGAAATTGAAAAATTGTGACTGAATTACATTGTTCGAAGTTGAAACTTTAGATACCAGGGTGCAGTACATACCAGACCATGACGTCATTATTGCCTGCGCGAACAAATATGCGCGAACCCGCCAAAATAGCCCTAGTGAAAGGGCAGTATAAGAAATGAATGATTTGAATAAAGAAGGCTGTGGGTTTAACGAAGCAATTTATGTACTGATAACCAAAATCTATCCGGGTCCAATGGATCATGGTCATCAATGCAATGCTTCCTTAAATTAAGTATAAATCAAATTTGATCCACAAATCTCAGTTAACGGTTTAGTGAATCAACCTAGAAGTTCTCGAGGGGAACCTTACCACAGCGTAGAATTCTCAGTATCAACGTGTCATATAGACGATCGCAGTGACTTTCCAGTTGAACATATTTTAGTGAAATTGCTTCATACCATTCAGAGAAGTATCTTTTAAAATACTGTTGATCCATGATTAACACTCACAATGTGTTACATGTTATTTGTATGAGTAACGGTCTCTCTCTCTCTCTCTCTATCTCTCCTCTCTCTCTCTCTCTCTCTCTCTCTCTCTCTCTCTCTCTCTCTCTCTCTCTCTCTCTCTCTCTCTCTCTCTCTCTCTCTCTCTCTCTCTCTCTCTATCTCTCTCTCTCTCTCTCTCTCCGGTATGAGATGAGATAAAAATCGAAGGCAAAAATATCGAGTGTTACTGTTACACACAAGTGATCTTTCCACCTTTGTTATTGATAAATTTCGAATCGTTAGCATTTTCGACAAATTTTGTCTGCATCTGATGATGTATTTTTAAAATTCAGTATCCTGTACTGATTGGGATTATGTGATCATTTATATCTGTGAAATCACCCTGGCGGGAACGTTTTGCCCTACGCAGACTGATGACGCCTTCCAAGTTTTAATAATCATCCCTCTCGAAGGATTCAGACACCTTGACGTGGTGTGGGCCTGTCTTACGTGACCCCGTGATCTCCAGATCTGTCGCCGGGAGCAATTTATTTACTCCCAAAAGGGACGACACCAATAACGATAAGGTCCGGAGTGAGGGTCCAGACCAAGCTCGCACTGACTAGGTCTAATGGAAGCCTTCTGATGAGTGTATGGAGGAATTAGGCTCACCGAGCGTTGAATTTGTATTATATTTTATTTCATTGTCTTGACACTTTTTCCCTCATCTATCGTCTTCTTTTTTTTCAATATATATCATCTTCTCTTATTTTCTCTTTCTTTTTCGCTCCCTCCATATGCTTAAAACATTCACAAACGTTGTCAACCATGGAAAAGTACACAGATATGAACAAAAGCGCAAAATAACCTCGCTGTCGACGTGACTTCAAACCCTAACACCAAGTGTAGCAACAGACTTTATCATCAAATGAAGAACGTAAATATATATACCCACTCCGATACTAATAACATGGCCGGTATTTGTGCTTTCTTGGAGACGAATCAGAGCTAAAGGTCCCATTTGCCAATCACGATTTAGCGGATTCCCTTGTGAACTATAGATGTAGATAAGAGTGGCTATACGGTGCCGGTGGTATTGTTTGAAAAGAGCATTGTTGAAAAGAGAAGTTCGATTTGAAAACGAGTTGCGCTACAAGATGAGGCTCCGGAAATACTTTACTTTGAAGTATGTTGGTATCACTACATCGTGCCAACACTAACTAAACTGAAACGAGTGGCCGAGTGGTTAATACACTGAACCGTCATTCAGGAGATCGGGGTTCTATTCCTGCCATGGTCGAACATCCTCACAGGTTTTTTTCGTGGTTTCCCTCTGTCGTTCAGGTCAGTACTGGGATGGTTACTCAACAACAGGCCACGACCGACTCATTTCCACTATCCAAAAACATCTATTAAAATAACCTTTCATCTCATCATCCCACTAGCTCATGTAACATTCACCGACGCCAATAGATCGTGGTCATCGGTACAGTGCGTCGTTAAAATCAATTAGAATAAAACTAGGAAAACGCGGGATATGCGTTGAGATGAGCTTAGAAGTATGGAAATCTAGAATGAAAAATATTCTGTCAGCGCAATCCACATCTACAGACTATGGATTACTTCGAACGATCAAAAACCTTGCTTGTAACTTGTTGACATAAGTGCTGCAACCTGTCTCATACACTCTGAAAAACCAATAAATCCTAATTTCAATAAAATGTGTACTTCTATTGCGTTTTCTTTGTTATTTTAAACTTTTCAAATTTTTTCCGGGAAACCCATACGGACGATTTATTTGACACATCAATCCCAACCTATTTTTTTTTTCAACCGACACTAACTAACTAATAACTAACTAACTAACCACTAACTTGATACTCATCCCGTCTTATCGCAGGCATCAGGCGTGTATACAGTTTACGGTCGTTGTTTTCATTTCCAGCTGTTCGCGATCTAGGAGCGAGGTGGGACTTGCACACGGGTCACGGTGCAAGCGAGCAACCACCCGAACGTGTTCCACCTAATCTGAATGTAAAGCCCGGAGGGATAAGAGCATCCACCTGTTTCGTGATGGATCGCTATAAGGGCGGGCGGCTGCGGACCATCTCACGGCAGGTGCTTTACTTTCTACACACTCTCGTTTTATTTATCTATGTGTGTGTATCTATTGCAGCAATCATGTATGTGCGCCGCATGCTCGGAAAACTGGGAGATGGAATAGGGAAAAACGTCAAACCATTTATGTAACATGTTCTTTGCAAAACTTGGGTTTTAAAAGCGATTTGACGTTAATCCAGTGGAATAAAGTCAGAAGGTGTTTTGACGTTCCACTGGATTAACATCAAAATATCAAATTTGACTTTAATCCAATAAGAAATCTTGGTTTAACGGCCTCAAAGTATGGACATTTTAATTTGACTTTATTCGAGTTGAACAACGTCAAATTCATTTTTTACAAGTACCACAGATAATCGAGCTAAATTATTAGCTCTAATATTTAGCTCGATTATCTGTGCAAGTACACAAAAACGGAATATAGTCAAATCGATGGATTTTGACGTTATTCCACCGGAATAACATAAACAATGTGGAAAAAAGATCATGTCACACGAACATTTTGACGTTAGTCTATTTGACACTATTCCACTCCACCCGGAAAACAATCGAAATTCGTTCTGGTAGGGTTTATGTTATAAGGTTTAGGGGCGCGTCGACAGCGAGGTCATTTCGCGCCCATATTTATGTCCGTGTGTACTTGGCCATAGTTATCTAGCTACGTGTGTGGATGTTTTAAGCATAGGCCTATAGAGGAAGCGGGCAAGAAAGAGAAAAGTTAGTAGTCAAATAAAGTCGTTATAATAAGAACAGTAAAAAAATAAGTGAAGGTGAGAAAAAAGGAAGTGACAAGAAAATGAAATAAAATAAAAATGCAACTCTCAGTATATTCCCTCCACATAAGTTACTCCTGTCATCAAAAGGCTTCCTCTCGACCAAGTCGGTACTTGGTCTGCAGACCCTCATTCCTGACCCTTTTGAGAGCAAATAATTGCTCCCGACGATAGCTTTGGAGATTATCGCGGGTTCATACAAGCCCACACACAACGTCAAGATGTCCGGATCCTTCGAGAAGGGCTAGGCGGTTGAGATTTCGTTCTATTGCCATGTTTTTTTTTTTAAATTAACCCTTCCTATTCTCATTCTTAATTCAGAACTGCTCTAGTAACTGAAGTCACCGTTGGGTGTGGGTTCAAATCCCGCATAAGTAATGAGTATTTGTTCGAAAAAAAAGCAGCATTGCGTTTCTGGCTTGGCGGGTGATGAGTGGTGGTCGGTATACATCCTTTAACGTATGACTTCATAGTTTGTAACCCCAAATAACCGAGCTGTTGGTGGGGTCGTCAAGCAAACAGGAAAAGAGTTAATAATTAATATTAAACACGTGCCGGCAATTGTCCTTCCTTCTCTAACAAATCACTGCCTGGCAAATTTGTTCGTATACTCAATTACTTGACTCTTTTCACCGAGGGTTTAACAACTCCTGAAATCTGGTGTACATTTGTCATGAAATCTCCCTGAAATCTCTTGAAATCTTCTTGAAATCCCGTGAAATCTCTCTGAAATCCCTTGAAATCTGAAATCAGGTGTACACCAAATTTACCAGTTGTTCCCTCCTCGCTTTTCACTGGTCATCTATACCGCTGAGTATTTTATATGATGCCACCATAATTTTATACTATAATTTACGAGTATATATTTCAATTTGCTTATACTCGATCAATCTGTGAAGAGACTAAAATTTAAAATACTAGGAAAACGCAATATATTAGTTGTTAGTTGAGTTGTTGGATGAGCGATATAGGTATATTCAACTTTTTTGAAAGGTGCAGTTGCGTTTGTTATCTTCGGCCACGTCCTGAAAATCAAGATACCATGAAAATATCACATCGTAATACAAATATAGTGAGTGATAATGTGTTTGTTGTGTTGGTATACGATCTTCTTTCGTGGATAGCAGTATATATATAAGAATGACATGACTGAAACTTTTTTTTTAGGTAATCAACCAAAATTGTATCAACTATTGTAACGTACATTCATTATAACGTCCATTCATACATTAACGCGTAAATAATCAAAGCTAGCGTACTCGAAAAATTATTATTGATCAGTAAAACTTTTTCTACAACGTAATTTTTAGTGTCAACATAACATATAAATGATCGCAGTGACTTTCCAGATGAACATATTGTAACGTGACACTGCCTCACACCGTGCAGATAAGATACCTTCTGAAATAATGTCGATCCATAATAAACATTGACAACGTGTTACGTGTTATTTGTATGTAACGGTATTGCTGTTAGCGAATGAGTGAATCGATAGCGTAAATATCGAGTGTTTTACTGATCTTTCTACCTTTGTTATTATAAAATAGGACTCATTAAAATTTTCGACAAATGTTGTCATAGTAGGGCCTATATGGAATTGTTAATTTTGTATCGTGCAGGGATTTTTGTTGTTTATTAATCTATCATAATTGCTAATTTCACATATTACAGGTACATACAGTTTCATAATACAATATGATTTACAATTTCATTCAGTAATAATTCATAGAATACTCACTATCATTATAAATTGATCACAGTAGTAGAAAAATTATTACATAATATTTTTTTTCATTATATTTTTTTATTTTTTCTATTTAGGAGGGGAAATCTTGCATGAGACCCCCACAGGTTGAATTGTGGGAGTGTCGGTTTCCCACCGACTAAAACCCTTCCTTTTTTTCTTGGGTGACACCGACAGCGTGGTCATTTGATCACCCGTGTTCATTCTGATAATTCTCATCATTGAATTGAACAAAGTAATAACAATTAATTATACCGAGACGCGTGGCCGAGTGGTAACACACTGAATCGTCATTCGGGAGACCGGGGTTCGATTCCCGCCATGGTCGACCATCCTGACAGGGGTTTTTCATGGTTTTACTGTCGTTCAGGTCAATACTGGGATGGTTCCTTAACAACAGGCCACAACCGACTCCTTTCCACCATCCCAAAAACCTAATAAAATGACCTTTCATCTCATCATCCCATCATTTCATTCATCATCCACCGACGCCAATAGATCGTAGCTATCAGTATAGTGCGTCTTTAAAGCCCAAAATATATAACAATTAATTACAGATAATACACAGTTATCACAGTTATCCCGCTCCCTCCAAATGCTTGAAACATCCACAACCCGTTGACAGCCCAGACATGAACATCGGCGCACTATGACCTCGCTGTCGACAAGCCTTCAAACCTTAACACCATAATAAGGTTTGTTGATCATTTATATTCTGTGAAATCACCCTGGCGAGAACTTTTTGCCCTAGATGGGGGCTGGAGACGCCTTAATTCTTCCACTGCATCCGTTCATGTAATCCTATATATGGGCCAACGCACGGTACCCATACTGGTATTCAATCAAACTTTTTTTCTTATCAACATCAAAAACGTCATTCAAAGTCATTGTTCCCCAAAGAATGAAATGCCAGGGCAGAGCCTAAATTTCAAATTAAGTTAAAGGTTTAATTTAAATTAAATTTAGGTCCAACAACACAAACTTGGAAAGGGATGGTGATGAATTTTAAATATGCAATACTCAAAAATTAAACATAAAATGCATGGTCATACATTTTTAACACCAGATGATTTATTTAAAAAGTTCTAGAATGGAATTCTTTATCCTGTTTTCTTTTGGGTCAGTAAACAGTGTGTATTAAACGACCGTCAACGGTGAGTAGTTTTATTTTGTGAACCGGAACGAAATATTTCAAATGGAATTTAACCGAGTCGTTCCACCCTGTTCCTAACCTCAACAACCCACCCTGATAGTCTAGACGTTATTTTGTGTGGAGAATAATTATTAGGCCTACACACTTCGAGTGTTTTAAACGTTTAATAAATGTTTTACGGCCACAAACATGCTGTAAGGGCAACAACCACACGTTTCTGTGGTGGGTATGACAGCCCAGTATGTCACCACAAGTTTTTATTTTATTCTAGTTTATTTTTTATTTTATTTTTTTCACACATAATCAATTAATACTCATTTTTACAATGATAGCATGACAATGTATACGATTGAATTATTATCATATATCCATATAGGTTTTATAATAATAGTAAAAAATAGCAGAATACCTTAAAAAATGAAAACATAACGATATCAATTCATTAAAATTGAAACTATTTTCCACAAAGCCTGGGAAGGCTTATCTGTGGGTTAAAAATAGCCGAGAAGAGATATTATATCCAAAGTTGAGTATGATGTAAGAAAGAAATTACGTTTAGTGCCAAAAAGTAGGGTGTTTTACCATGTTTAGATTCATAATAATGATATAATATACCGGTAAAGATAAAATAATATAAATATGATAAAAAAAACTATAATATTAAAATAATAATATGAATATAAAAATAAATGATAATAATAATAATGATAAAATTCATTCGTCACATCAATAAGTAGGGCCTTCGGTACATTGATATTGAAATTGAAATGTTGAAGCAGTAAAAATTATACACTTGTCAATAGTATAAAAATTAGCACATAGGTAGTAATTACTCTACATAAGTCATTATATTAGGCCTACTAACAAATAAGAAAAGCAATTTTTTGCACTATTCAAAATTTACTGAATTTATTGGATAGTTTTGATAAAATGAAAATAGTCCTTAACTGTGTAGAAAGCGTTTGATGCTTTTGATTGTTGATTTGAATAAACTATTTTTTTTAATACATGTTATACGATTTGAAAGAGAATATAAGATGTCATTTTATAAGGTTTTTGGATAGAGAGAAGGAGTCTCGGTCGTGGCCTGTTGTTAAAAAACCATGAATAAATTGTGTGTGTGTGTTTATTGTTCTCAAAACAAACTAGCATTCAAAACAAATCATGACACAATTATAGTTATATTCTCAGAACAAAATAATTTCAATCCAGCTACGACTGCAGTATGCACCACACCGACCACATTCTCCCTGGCCTACTACTGCGCCATCTACACTCACAACACCGTAACATTACAATCCATAACCTCCAAACTCGGCATGTTCTCCTGATATAATGTGCGCGATATGACTTCGTGTTTGACGTTCATCCTCGGAGGGAAATACCCCCCAGGAAGGCGGCGGTAGTGGGAACAATTCGACTAGTTCGGGGGAGTTTGTGAGGGTAACCAGGCACCCGCTTTGCACTCGATATTCCAACTCCTCTCATATTGAACAGGAAAGCAGAATAATTATGCGATTTGAGTTGATATTATTGACCGACCTTCATTCATCCCTCCCCCCCCCTCATTATGATCGAACAATGAGAAACTATTTTTAGATTATTATATTGCCCATACGTGATAAATAAAAGATAGCACGATAATGCGAGTTATACAATATGTATTCAACAAAAAAACTAGTACAAACTAGTACTAATAGTAAATGGTTCAGCATCTACTCAATCTAGATTGTGCATAATTAAAAGTAATGCAAGATAAGATTTCTCAATAGAGTCAATTGATACCGACAAATAAGAAGCGTAGGTGACAATGATAATATATTCAAGTCTGAGAAGAACTGACCAAGCTTTAGTTTGAAATAAAAATATGAACTTGTACCAAGTGAGATAAGTAGATTAGATTATTCGTTAGATTGGACTGTTTGTTATGTCATTCGTAGCTTTTTCTGCGAAAATATCAATTCTGGTCTACAATTCTGCCTCAGTATTTTCATGGTTTCCCTCAGTTTTCAAAGTGAATACTGTAAACAACACGTTGTCAAATACAGGTTACGACCGCTTCCTTCCCACTGTCCATAAAACACATAAAAATTAAATAACCTTTGAGCTCATCTCCCTATAAAATGTTCTCATTACTTAGCTTAGAAATCATTACAGTTGCTGCATTCAGCATTTTTTCTTATTTCTTCAACTAATTTATGTACACTTGCTCTGTTGAATTGCATCACCTTGTACACGAATGTAATGAACGCTACCGTATATATCACATATCCACTATCATATGATGAAAACTATGAATACTTAAATAAAAATGTGTTGTCAAATCTGAAAGAAAAAGTTTTACACCTGCCTATTTTCCCCCAAAAAAAAATCTTCTCTCATTCGGTCCATTCCTCAATTCCATGCACATTTTCCAAGACGTGTTCGTATCAACAAAAGATGAAGGTTTCGATCGACCGTCTTCCTTATCCCTCATCACTGTCGCTAGGGTGGTTCGATAGGTTGTCTGACTGAATCACTCTCGGTACGAGTGGTCAACACTGCTCCACTGCACGGCATCCGAGCCTTCTCATTTCGTAGGGCAGCTGAGAATAGCAGTTGAATAATAATGGAATAAATAACTATTCAAGAGATTTTTTAAAAATTCAACGATTTACAATTTAAACAAAAATCTCCCCCACCCTCACCTGATCAAAAACCGTTACATAATGTTTAAAACAAAACAAAGCAATAGAATATGGGATGAAGACCCTCGACTCCACGAGGCCCGATCCTAAAAAACCAAATATTCATGGGGTGTCAAATTTTCTTCAGCTCATTGAAATTAAAAAAAAATGTTTCTATATAAAGTTATATTATTTAAACGTATACAATTATATAATATTATATACATTCGCATAGTGATATATCTGTCTACTCATGAATAAAAGATGAGCATTAAAAATCATACTCAAATTTCATTCATCAAAAGAAGTATTTAATGATAAATTATTTAAAAATGTAAAGGGAGGGAAGGGGGGCACCAATAATGTTTTGACTTAGGGGCGCAAAATGTCTTGACACGGTCCTGAATTCTAGATTGGAATCGAGCCCGAGCCCTGAAAGTGAATGCCATTCCACTAAGGTGTGAGTGCAGATACTTGATCTAATTGTAATTAAGTCTGAGACGAAATTCCAATTTTCGCCGTGGTCGACCATCCTGACAGAGGATTTTTGTAGTTTTCCTCTGTCGTTCAGATCAATTACTGGAATGGTTCCTTAACAACAGGCCACGACCGATTCCTTCCCACTATCCAAAAACACCCAAGAAAATATCCTCTCATCTCACCATCCCATCATCTCATATATCATTCACCGACGCCAATAGATCGTATTCATCTACAGTGCGTCGTTAAAACCAAAATATAAATAAAATAAATAAAATAGTAACATCTACTTGATCTACTTGCAACTTGAACGAACGAAGATTTGTCGAGCAAGGCCAAGAACGTCCGAATGCCGTGCAGTGGAGCAAGGTCGACCCGCTCGTCTCTTGGATTCAAATGTAGAACACAACCGCTACTACATTCCATTCTAGCCCCCTTGACGATCATGTTCGCCTGTTCCACTGCAGTTCCGGGAGGGCAACCGGCGTGCCAACCTCGTCGTGTTTCGGGGCTGTTCCCATAGCAACGGAGAGCGATCATCCTCCTCGGAAACACACACAGCATCTTCCTTCGTGTATGGACCAAAACGGCGCCAATAGTTGTGTGTGATGCGACCGGAAGAAGTGTTGGACAGAGGGCGAGTCACTACATACACACCGACTGGGTACCAGGGTTACAGCACATGCGCAGAGTATGATAGAACTTGGAGTAAAGACGAACGATAAAAACGCGTTAGTATTACGTTATGTTGGATGAGTACGTGAAGGATAGTGAAATGGTGTGTATTTTTTGAATGATATTGAAAAAGTACTGGAATGAAGAATGCGAAATTGCGAATATCATAATCATCAAATAAATTACTCTATAGGAAGATTATTTTAGGTATATTAATTATTTAAAATTATTTTCACTTATTCTCATATTCTTATTCTGTGATGTTTTGTTGCAATTAGGTGTTTCTTTGTTTGTGCTAAATGTAGTTATTGTATTATATTTATTGTATATTTATTATATATTTGTTTGTGCTAAATGTAGTTATTGTATTATATTTATTGTATATTTATTCATAATTGTTTTCTAACCATGACCTTATTATCTTAAGATTTATGTGTGTAAAATGAGTTATCTTATTTTTAGTTTTTCGGGGGGTGTTGAGATCGCCCTCGTGGTGCCCCGTTCAAACGATCCTATCTTTTATCTATTGCCTTAATTGGGAAACAATGATTTTGTATCAAGTTTCGATGTTATTAGAAAATATATCATTATATATTCATTTATAATATATATAAATAATGCATGCTATTGTTTGTAACCAGATGTATTTCGTGTATTTCATGAATTTCATTTTATGTATTTCATATAAAAAGAATAGATATTTGTGCCATATGAATCAAAGAAGGTCAATAAACTAAACTAAACTCTACCAAACTGTATCAACTAAATAGTTGTAAAAACTCGATAATTTATATAATCTCGCTGCATCTTCAAGGATATAATGCTTTTGAAAGATGCAGTTGCGTTTCTTCTCATGAATTTCGTTCTGAAAATTAATAATGCCATGAAAATACCACAGTGCCCTTATTCTATAACAGCAAACGAAATGGATGCGTAACGAACCTGTCAGAGCTCATAAGGTACAGTGTTCAATTGTGCGGAAAGGTGTAGACAAAACGGAATTTTCCATTCAAAGCTTTCATTTAAATTTAGAGTTACAGAATGAGGAACCAGCATATACAAATATGGTAGTACTTCTGCCTGTGACACTGGTAGTTTTTCTTCACAGATACAATTGTAAATAATCTCAATTACTTTCAGAGAGATCGCGATAAAACAGTAGAGGAAAGTTGCGACGGTGCGACGGTGCGAATCAATGGAGAAACGAAAAAACGTTACTCGAGCATAATCGCCAACAAATTCTGAATGTTGCATAATGTTTTGTACGGGCCAATTAACGACTCGCAGTCTCCGCCCCCATGACGTCATAAATCATACGATACCGTCCAATCAACAGGGCTGTTAGAACTGTAGTCAAATTCAAATATCCATTCGGGGTATCTTGAAATGACTACAAATAATGATCCAACTGGCTGACTGGTAAAGCCACGCCTATTTCGAGTCGTCAATTGGCAATTGGTCAACATTCTAATAAAAAATTGACATTGCTCACACGTTACTTCCACTCGGCCACTCGTCTCAATCTTTTTATATTGCAGCAAGATTAGGCCAATAATTACCGAAGTTTGTAAAAATATTCAGTTCGTAGACTATATATTGTATGTTGGTCGTTTTGCTAGACCATTTTGTTAGAACCATGTTAGACGAGTGGTCAATTCAGATGTAGCGAAATACGAGTTTTTTATGATAACTTTTGAACGGTATGAGGTATCAAAATTCTAATACGGGATAAACACATATAAACAAATAATACCTTCAGATGGTATATATAACCATTCAAGTCATGTCGTATAATTATCAATTATATTAATACTAATTACTCAAGCATAATGGAGCGACATAATTATACATTTGCTTTCGACGGCGATACGAAGATTGAAGACCAAACACACTTCAATCATTTCCTCATTCTGTAATCCTACAATTTAATGGAATAATTGAGGGTGAATAATTAATCCGACCCAACCAGGTTATCAGATGATTCACGGATATGATAAAATGGCTAATTATGGTGATTAGTCTTATCGTTTATTTCCACTCTCACTTGGCTGAGCATCAAATAAGAGGATAATTATCAATAGTATTGATAATCATTAATAATAATTTTTTTCATTCACACATAATCAATTATTACTCATTTTCACAATTATATCATAACAATACATTCGATTGAATTAATTTCATATATTCGAAGAGGTTTTGAGATAATACCAAAAAATAGCAGAATAGGCATACCTCAAAAAATGAAAATAAAACAAATCAAAAAACTCTTTTCCACAAAGCCTCGGAAGGCTTATCTGTAGGTTAAAAGTAAACAGAGAATATTATATGTGAAGTTCAGTATGATGTAAGAAAGGAATGCCAAAAGGTAGGGTGTTTAATCATATTATCAATAATTATTGACTGTGGGCATAATATGGGCATAATACATTCGAGTGGACATCCACAGGAAATTGGTGTTCGATTCCAAGATCTACGATTACCGCCATGATCGACCATCCTGACAGAGTTTTTTTCTGCGGTTTCCCTCTGTCGTTACTCGTTTAGTTAAATACTGGGGTGGTACCAAACTAAGAGGTCACGACCGTTTCCTCCCCAGTCCGCAAACAAGTAGAAAAATAACCTTTCATCTCATCTTTCCATCACCTCATTCATCATTCACACACTGATGCCAGTGGCTCTTATTCACTCATTAGTGTTTGCTTCGTTGAATCAAATAAATTCAAAATTAGAATTAATAAATGGGTATAATTTGGGCAATATAATAATATAGGCTCTGAATGTTAACTGGACAGAGGGTAGGGAGACATTTTCTAGTTCTGGTTTATTTATACCATAGAGCAAAGATACCTTTGTTTATCCTATAGTAGTATAATCATCAATACACATGAAGTTCTTAAATCAATGTACCAACAAATTGGTCATTTTCACTTCTAGTACGTGCCAACAAAGGTGAGTGAATGAATGGTACGCTTTCTTGGTTTTAATGATTATATTTTATCAAGAATTTATTTTCAACTGATCAAAATATATGAAGTATAAAGAACTCAGTATAATAATAATGCCGATTAATCTAGGATTATAGGATGATTAGACTTGGTTTTTAAAAGCGGGCTGCTCCAAGATTATTATAACACATTTTTAAATTGGTAAAAGTAAGTACATGTTCATTTTCCAGGATTGATTATTTCAAAATCTCTCGTTTTATTTTCCCAGTGAAGGGAGAAGAGTGAAGTTACTTGTCGAGAATAAAATCCTTCAACAAATCCTGTTCGCCTAATAGAGAATTCGAGTGATGAAGACTGGCACCGGGAGCCTGTGGTTAATTTCACATCTTCACAGCATCCCACTCTACCCTTGGACCACGAAACCGATGAGAGAAATACTGACGTCACAAGATCCTACCCAAATAATATGCAAATAACGTTCCAACCGGCCACCGTTCGAAGCAAAATAGGACATCTCAGTGGTAGGGGAACAGCAGTTGTGAGGAGGTAGTGTTTCAACTGGAGTGGCTGGGGATAAAATGGAATCGCCCTTGAGACGATCGAGAGCATGTGTGTAAGTGTATGTGAGAGAGAGAGAGAGAGAGAGAGAGAGAGAGAGAGAGAGAGAGAGAGAGAGAGAGAGTGGGGGAGAGAGAGAGAGAGAGAGATAGAGAGAGAAGGGATATACTAGAAGAGGGTGAAGGATGAATAGAGAAGGGGAGATGGAAAAGGCGAGGTATTATATACGAAGATAAAACTTTATATATAAAATTGTGAAAGGAATTTAAAATGAGAAAAGATCTTGTTCAGCACATAGGTCAGAGGCTCAACTGGTACTCTTCGCGTTCACGGAAAATGGTTGAATTCGAAATTTAAATAAAATCTGCGCACATTTTTACTGCGAATATTTTTATAGGCTATGCGTGGAGTTTGTATGCACATTGTTTTCTAGTTTTAGTGAGTGTAATATCAGTATATTTTTTTCAGGATGCACTTTAATGTAGCCTGATCGACCATTTGATGTGATCGCAGCCTCGCACATTGGCATCATCTTAATGATTTCTTTTTATTCATAGATTATAGTCCTTATATTTCGCCAATTTTTAAATCTGACATATAGCAGTCATTTTCTTACTACTTCACTGAACTACTTTATATAATTCTTCTCTATATATCATTACAATAGGGCTCTCATAGCTTCATTCTGACAAAATGATACTATATTTGTGCATTATTGAATTTTGATCTCTCATTATAATGATACCTTGTTCTTATTGTTGTACTGATGTGTGTATTTTGATGCCATTCTGATGCCAATGTTAAATCAACATTAATTATCCTCGGCAGTTTATAAAGAGATGAGCAGAATCAGAATTCATACCAAATAGTCAAATACTAGAATATATAGGCCTTTTGGGTTTATTGGAATTTCAGTTCCCACCTTTTGATAGTAAGAAGTGTAACAGCATGAAGAACAATGTTCAGACCAATCCACCATAATATCCTCTCTTGATGCACCTCGGCATCGCTATTCCTCATGCATCCATCCCATGATATATATATTATATACGTATATATATATATATATATATATATATATATATATATATATATATATATATATATATATATATATATATATATATATATATATATATATATATATATATATATATATATATATATATATATATATATATATATATATATATATATATATATATATGTATATATATATATATATA
The DNA here is from genome assembly GCA_964007535.1 of Brachyptera risi. Taxonomy (NCBI): domain Eukaryota; kingdom Metazoa; phylum Arthropoda; class Insecta; order Plecoptera; family Taeniopterygidae; genus Brachyptera; species Brachyptera risi. The sequence goes on along the minus strand of OZ023328.1, from coordinate 17,003,469 downwards.
TATATATATATATATATATATATATATATATATATATATATATATATATATATATATATATATATATATATATATATATACATATATATATATATATATATATATATATATATATATATATATATATATATATATATATATATATATATACATATATATATATATATATATATATATATATATATATATATATATATATATATATATATATATATATATATACATATATATATATATATATATATATATATATATATATGTGTAATATATATATATATATATATATATATATATATATATATAAATATATATATATATATATATATATATATATATATATATATATATATATATATATATATAGATATATATATATATATATATATATATATATATATATATATATATATATATATATATATATATATATTGGGTTTAACGACGCACTGTATTTGTAATATTATATTATATTTTATTTTTATATATTATTATAGCATTATGTTAACTTTTGTTCAGAAATTGGCTTATTTTATTTCACTTGATGTCACACATTGTTGTAATCCCCCCCTCCCCTTCCAACTAAGTGGATAACAATTCCCCCCCCCCCCCCCACAAAAAAAAATTCACAACTTTGGTAAGTATTAGTTTGTCTCCCCTAATCTCTCTATTATTTGCAAATTGGCATTACGATGACAATCGCACGCTTCAGACACGCTTCGTCACTTCAGCATTCAGGTTCATATTGTTGCAGGGACATCTCATCATTTTCAAGTATAGGCCACAGATGGTATAGGCCTAAACGCCGAAATTACTTGACAAAATACCGGTTTGTTCTGATTTCAAAACGTTGAAAATCTAGAGAAAGAACCAAGTTATATTATATGGTTGGATGACAAATATATAATTTTATGAATTAATTCCTTTTGAAATATTAAATAATTTCAATATACGCTATAAAATCTAGACAACAATTCATTAAAATATTTTTGGAGGATTTCAGTCATGTTACAAACAAACAAACAAGTGAAAGTATTAGAATAACACGCAAATTTGAATGAACTTTGTTATCTGGTTGGATAAAAATAAAGACAAGACTAATTGATAGAAGCTAGGCCTAGGGTGATTATTATTATTATTATTTTTCATTTTTTCACATATATATATATTTTTTAAAATTATATTTCATTTAAAAGCCCAGTATTATCAAGTCCAGTTAATATTTATCTGAGAGTTGGTGAAAACAAATACCACAGGTAATCATGGTGATAACAAGTTTGAACTGTTAGATAAGGCTAACTGGACTTGGTAATACCGGGCCTTAGTCGATTTTAGTCTCCTCCTACCTCCTTCCCCTCACTCAGGCTTATCAATCATTCATTTTCACTGCCAACAACTAATCTTTTGGACAGAATAAGGAGGCTATCTTCTGCATAAAAACGTATTTCTTTTCCCCCGACCACTCTGTTAGTTAGCACCACCAACCACACTGCTAGCTGCTAGAGCTCGAGCTCGGCATGCATGTATGTGCATGATCCCAATGCGATTGCCGAATCAATTCACACGAGACATTCCATTCCAATGCCGAGTTGCAACGTTTGTTCTATCAGGCGAGCAGAAGAACGAAGTGTATCGAGTAAATGAGAATTTCACCAACCATTCAGCCAGCACTCACTTCATACTGTTTGTTTACTTCTCTATGCACTCACTGAGCACAAACGAGAACATCTTTTTTAAAAATGTTCATATTTTTTAATAATTATTATTATTATTATTATTATTATTATATTTATTATTATTATTATTATATGTCTGTGCTCAACGAGTCACGAGAATAATTTATATGTTCATTTTATTGTATATATTCTGCTGACAACTGCTGCTCTTGTAGCTTAGCGGAAATCAATATATTTGTAAGGTTCATACTTATTGTGTGAAAAAAAATATATTATTTTATATATTGGGTTTAACGACGCACTTTACTGATGACTAGGTTCTATTGGCGTCGGTGAATGATTATATGAGATGATGGGATGAATATGATGAGATAAAAGTTTATTTTATTAGGTGTTTTTGGATAGTGGTAAGGAGTTGGTCGTGGCCTGTTGTTAAGTAACCATCCCAGTATTGACTTGAACGACAGAGGGAAACCTGCACGAAAAAAAACCT
>OZ023328.1:16968803-16996303 GCA_964007535.1 Brachyptera risi | reverse complement strand
ATTGAAGAATTGGTAATTATTTCAGAAAGTTATTGCTGTCAAGTGTTTAATAAGTGTTTAATATTATTGTTCAATATTTGTTGAAGTAGGTACATGTTTGATCGCATCATTAACATTCAGAACCGGTATTATGAGAATTTGCATTTGAATATGTTATGTTCTTAATTAAAGCTGAAACTCTGAAGAATACTCTCAGTTGTAATTTAGGTTTATACAGTTATACCTTTATTATATATAATTCATTTAGCTATAGATGTGAGGAGAAGTAGAGAAGACATATTTATGTTATGACTACAGTAGGCCTACGAGAGAATATAGACTGTTTTTTCTCGATTGTTTGTGATTCTCATCAATTGATTTCAGGTCCGAACCTGAAGGTGTTTGCTACAATGTCTGCTGGTTACGACAATGTCGACGTGGAAGAATTCAAGTCTCATGGTATTAAAGTGGGCAACGCTCCAGACGTGGTTAACAATTCAGTAGCCGAAATGGCTGTTGGACTTATGATATCCGCTGCCAGGCGCTTCACAGAGGGTCGCCAGATAATAGTCGAGTAAGAATTAAGTGTGTTCCTCTTTTTTTAAAGAATTTGTGTATGGAGAGCAACTCAAAATAAAATATTCATTAGTCATTTTATTTGCTTATTATTATAATTGCTTATTGGTAATATTGATACGTTAACCAATAGGGCCTACTATCTAAAAATGTATAGAAAGCTTTCTATCAATAATATTGTTTCATATTATCTTTCATTTTAAAAAATTCAGTGCTCAGAGTAAATTCGTATGTATTTGAAAAATAGCATTCAATAAGCTCGTTGCTTTTACATTTTATTTATCTAAATTTCAAACTGTACTAATGATAAATAATACAGTGTGCATGAAAAGGTATGCAAATTTTTTTATAAGCAGGCCATCAGTAGTGTCGCCTATGTATGTCGGAATTTTTCCATCAGGATACTTCAACAAATGACTGTATTTGTAAGAAGTTGTAACTAATGCATTTTTCCACCATTCATATTTTTTTATCTAGGTCTAAATGGCAAGAGACTTTTTCACCTGTCTGGATGCTTGGGCAAGAAGTGTGCGGTTCTGTGGTGGGAATCGTTGGATTGGGAGGAATCGGCCAAGCAATCGCCAAGAGGCTACTGCCCTTTGAACCGTCAAAGATCGTCTATACTGGACATGCTGCCAAACCAGCTGGTAAACAGAAAGCCATCTTGACAAATCCATTGAATAGATGAATGAATAGATAGATGAATGTCCATTGATATATTTAGACCTTTTTCGGCAAAACCGATCGCGACCTTTTTCATTAAAGCAGATATGACTCCATAATAGGTATTTTAAATTGGCTGAAAGTTTTTGTTTCTATGCACAATTTTTTTTTTATACTGATATTCTTGTGGCTAATGATTTGTTGCCATGTAATTTCTAGTACGCCAACTACTTTCATTTCATGGATATAGTGAAAAAACAGAAATCTAGCAACATTTAGCGCACTTTACGTGGTTGAACATTATAGTTTCCTAAGATGAAAACGTTTGTTTCCTCACGGTACCTTCATAATATCGAGCGGAGTGTAAACTTTCATGTAGGAGTCATATACTGTATTGAAAAATTCAAGAGTTGTTTATTAAATTGTGTTGAACAATAATTGATATCAGGAACAAACTTATGAAAGAAATAATTTAACATTTTCAGGGTTCTACTGTATTATAGAATGATATGATCATTAAAAAGTAAGACTTAAATCCTACAACTTTGTTCTATTCTTGGTGACTACTGAAAATGATTAATAAAGTCAAGCTAATGTATATTTTATGTAAGATACTTTATTTTACTTTATTTTAAATCTAGTGTTGAGCCATTCTGCCCATTCATGAGAAAAAAATATTTGTTACGAGTGGGCTATTATTTTCAAAATATCATCTCTCATATGCAAAAATAATAATTGAATATGAAAATGTTTGCCCAAGAAAAATTATTAATTTTCAGGAGAAAAGCTTGGTGCAGATTTCGTGTCGTTCGACGAACTCCTCAAAGTGAGCGATTTTGTAGTAGTAGCTTGTCCGTTCAATGACGAAACGAAGAATATGTTCAACGATGCTGCTTTTGCAAAGATGAAATCGAATTCAATATTTATAAACATTGGTCGAGGGGGTAAGTTAGTAGGAAAACAAAATATGAACACGTAATATAGCACAGTGATGCATAATCTTTTTATCAGCAGGGCCAATTTTGAAGATCCGCAGGTAACACTGCATAAAGTGTCGCAGATAATGTTATATTCCAATCAATTCCTTTCTAAGGCTGGACAAATTAGGGTTTCTGAAATTTAAATTAAATGGGTGCATAGCAACATATTGACAAATATAGGGGCCTACTTACAAATTATGAGGATGAATAATTGGGTGAAACTTTGTGAAAATGCAAGCGCACAGTGAATTTGATCACAAACGCATTCAAATTTATTTTTAAAAATGCTATTATTGAAATGCACAGAGAAAAATCTTTTTTTTTCTTATCTGATGAAGCCATAATTGAGTAAAAGGTAGCTGAAAATTATTATAATTCAAAGTGAACATGTTTGAGTGACCTCGAGTAATGCAGAGTTATCATTCAATGTTTTTCTCGTTTCCAGGATGCGTAGACCAGCCGGCCCTTATTCGGGCTCTCGAGGAAAGCATCATTTGGGGTGCCGGCTTAGATGTATCAACTCCAGAGCCTCTTCCTGGTGATCATCCCTTATTAAAACTCCCAAACCTAGGTAACATTATGAATGAAATTTACTATTTTTGTCAATTTGTATTATTTTTTAAATTAGGCCCATGATATTGAGATGGTATAGCCGTATAGGCTTACTAAAATATACGTACGTAAGTGTCACAAACGTATTGAAGTCTCATTAGCATAGATAATGGAACTCTGCCTATTTTACATTCAATATCATTGACCACACATTTTGTATTCAATTATGTAATAAGTTGCAACGTTCTAGCTGCTTCGTGTACATAGGTGATACCGTATCTGTTTCCTACATTTACAGTGCAAGTAATTTAGAATTGTTCTCTGTATTTTGTAGTTATTGTGCCACATTTGGGTACAGCCACTCTCAAGACTCGTACTGCTATGGCCAAATTAACTGCTGAAAACATTCTTGCCGGACTCGATGGGAAGCCATTGCCGGCACCTCTGTGATAATATCTCGGTGCTAACAACGCTGGAAGATGTTGTATTTCTATTATATAGAAAATCAGTGCACAACAAACTCATAAAATATGGAAATTATTTATCAATCATGTAGTCATATACAAAATGAAAACTCACATTACATTAGGAGATGGAATGTGTTTGTATTGTAATGAAGCCATCAAGCAGAGTGGACGTCTATGGTAAAGATCATCTAATAAATGAATGTGTTGTTTAAAAGAATTGTGGATGCATCAGTATTTCAAAGCAAGTGAACAAATATAGCTCGGAAAATGTTGATAGCATCCTATGTTATTCATTTGTGTACTCATATTCAAGTTGAATTTTACATAATCATCAACCACTTTTTAGCAAAACAAAATGACTAGATGCATTCAACAAAATTATACAGAAATTGTAGTTTTTATTTTACATTTATATTGATGGATTACCATCTTTCCGCTCCTTCCAGCCCTTCCTCTCCCCTTTCCTTCTCCTGACATCCACCTATACCAATCCATTTGTGCAGGCAGAGCTTGGCAACAAAACAAGCAGCTTACCTCAACTAGTTTCAAATTATTCATAACTTATAAGTTATACACAATTGACATTTGATATTCAATTTCTTGATCTAAATATTGTGATCCTTACAACTTGGATATCTGAGAGGGTGTATACTGAGTTGCAAGATCATGACCAAACTAGGTATCTCTCTCTTGAGGAGTCACACCACAGACATACTGAACTATTTATTACAAGGTATTTAACTATTTATTACAATTGAGAAATACATGATATTTTTTTTCATTTTTCCTTCAATAAATGTACATTATCACAAGACATTTTTCACTCTCGAGTGTCCAGAAAACCCATTGAGGGTTTATCTGTGGAATACAGTAATAACACTCTTCAAAAGTAATACTCGTCTTCTTTTACATGAATAAATAATATCTAAAAATTAGGTTTGATTAGCAAACTCACATCAAATGAAAATATAATAATGGACCATTTTCATTATTCAATGCGCAGCCGAGATCGCTGGTATTGCATTCTGGGAGTTTTAGTACTGTTTAAAAAGTCGGCTCTCTTATATCTTAAAACATTAAGATATATAACTTGCATTATCTCTCATCTTACTCACTCTGACAGTGTGTAAATCTCTCAGTATATAGTAAACATATAAATGATGAAACTACTATCATATTATAACTTAATACCTTCACTGTAACGCATAATAATATAAATCAACCGTGCTAAATAGCATTGGCAGCATAGGATTTTCGAGCTCGGGTAATAACATCCCGTTTTAGTTCAAACGATCGCTGCTAGATGGCTCATTCATTTTGGAAATGGTCTATTGTTTTACTTCCTTGAAGATCAGTACATGATATCGCAGAAAGTCATATAAGAGTTATATATCAAAATAAAATAGTAACTCTACTTTTAAATATATTGCTGGATAAAAATTTCAATGTATTCTTATATTATCAGAAATTTTTATCTTATCAAAACTCATCTAGCCTATACAAGCATTTTTCAATTAGATAACTGCATAGTCTTTTTTTGAAAACATATTTAAAAACTAGTTTGCTGGCATCTTTCAGCACAATTGGCAAAACATTAAGAAATGTACGCCCAGCATATACTGTCCCTTTCTTGAAAAGCTCCAGCTTGTGAGCCTCCACGACGAATGCGGATTTGTTTCTATGTTAAAATCATGCAGTTTGTCATACCGTCTCGGTTGTACGCTAGTGAGAACATAAATAATAGTACTGAAATAATAAGTAAAATAATAGTAAATAATAATAATAATAATAATTTATAATAGTAAAATGTATAAGCCAGCAACTATCAATATTTCGAATTGTCTAAACAGTGTTCTGCAAGAGTCAACTCTTTATACCAAACCTCGGCACCCGGGCCTTTACTTGCGCGCACCATAATACGCAAGACATGTTTTTGGAGCCTCAAAAGTCTTGGTGCTTGCGAGGAGCTACCCATAATGTGGCACTTTGCCCTAGGGTTGATGCAATTCTGGAACCCCAAAGTTATACCCACCCCTATAGCAAAGTCTTAAAAAAAAACAAGCCCACTCGATATTAGTTCCTACTGTATTCATAGCCGGATGATGAGGTCGCGATGAAGAATTTTATTGTATATGGTTCGACTCTTCTCTAGCTAGGCGGTGGCCCTACGGTGTAGATAGCGGTGTCTTGCTGCTGTAGGTCCTCGGAGACGATTGCCCACGTAATTCTGTGATTATGGATATGACTCGGGCAGTAGGTGCATAGTTATATGCATGCACGTATAGCTCTTGGTAAAGTATACCCGCTAACATAGACGTTATCATGCTAACGCGAATATTCGTGGTATCCTTGAGGGACAATGAGGAAAAGGCTGAGAGTTGAGATGAACTAATATGAAACAGATAGAGGGTATAAGATCTAGTGCAGGGCTTCCTAAATGACAGCCTGCAGGCCAACTCCGGCCCGTGGGACCTTTTCAAATTGCCAGCAGTATGATCTTCTAAACCAACGTAAAATCATTGCTATTTAGTATAATATTCTGTGTAGTCAAATTGAGAATATATTTGGCAAGGGTTAAACTGTTGTCACAAGCCAAACAGTAGGAGCGGCATTGAACTGACATTAGAGTTGATGATTTCTGACAAAATGTTTGTATTCTGGCATATCCTTTGGCTTGTGACAACAGGCGCACCCATTTCGCAACCTTGTGAGCTTCCCCGCTTGTGCCATATCAGTTATATAGACCTAAATGAAGACATGAAGACGAGAGGTGCAATTCAAGTGATTGAATTTTGATTTTAAAAAAATGTTCAGTTGTGAAAATGTTGAATATATGTGTGTATTAAAAATATATCATTTGTACACAGACATACGTCATGTTGAAAAGAAGTGAAAATAGAATAAAAATCATTGGACAATTACGTGTGTAGCCCACCTCAACTTTTCCCATAAAAAATGGCCCTCTGAGATACAGTATATAGTTGGAAAGCCCTAGCTGGTCTAGGGGCCATGTAGATACCAGGGACTCGAGGTGAAATCGAAATCGAAATTAATTGATATTTTTGTGGAAGTGGAATCGAAATTAAAATTTTCAATTCACGTATTTGGAAACTGGAATTGGAATCGAAATCATTATGCTGAGATTGTCTGAAGCAAAATCGAAATCGATAATCTCTTTATATTTTTTTTGAAGCGGATTTTTTTTTTTATCTTGGTCCGGTTGGTCCAATAGATTATTAAATGATTCATTTCATTCTCTGTTATCATTTGTAGGTAAAGCGGGTAGTAAAACTTGATGACGTTCGAGAAATTCGTGGAAGTCATAGGCCCAAATTGTCATACCTCACAAAAGACAGGAAGGGTTGGTACTTGCTGATAGATTGTAACTACTATCTATGCTGATACGATCTATACTATGCTGATAGATTGTACTTTGGATTAGATTAAAATCTAGGTGGCCACACTGTTCTCTAACCTGATGCGTCTTCAGTTGTCTGTGTCTCATGATGTGCGCATGGTGGTGTTGTATTCCAGTGGTGAATAAAAACATGATTTTGCAACATATTAGATATCACATCTTCGAGTGTTATAATTCTGCTCGTTATCTCTTTGTAGGCCTAAAGGTATTTACTTTTACTCTGTTAGTGAATTTCTAGTATGTGAATCAATGGTTTTGTCTACGAAAATGTGTTCATCAGTGTCAATAATAATGTGTAAATAAGATAGTTTAGAATTTGATAATTGCTATAAATTTTATTCATCATATGATGATGGACACATGCTATCAAATTGAACGTAGGCCTATTTGATAGTAAAACTGATAACAATGGGAACACCAGAAGTGAATTTCATTCAAGACTACTTTGAATTCAATGAGGCAACAAACGAATCTACTTGTGATGTGGATTGGGATGCAGCTCAAAGATTGAAGTAAGCCGCCGACAAGTTTTTTACTCTAATTATTAAATAATGTGGTAAAAATCTGGAAGTGGAATCGAAATCGAAATTAGTGATTTAAAAAAGCGAAATCTGAATCGAAATTTTCATAAATCAATGCTGGAAGTGGAAGTGAAATCGAAATACGTTTCACTCCGAGTCTCTGGTAGATACGAGGTCTCTACTTGTCAGTTGTCAATATAAAGATTTTAGGAAAATATTGAAAAGTGAATAAATAGCTCCACCAAAATAAAAAGCGGTAAAAATCATAATAAAACATTTATTCATAAACATTTCTTAACAAGTACAGTTCTTAACAGAATGAAAGTTCTATTCACTGAGTGTGGTGTGTTTTGTTAATTGTATACAAAGATTCAAAATGGAGTTGATTTGCCCTTGCAATGTTCAAAAATACACCATACTAGTCCATTCACACATATTCTGGGCAACGGGAATAATTGAAAAGTGTCCTGGTATACCTATACCAGAACGAACTTATTTCTACTTACTATGAATTGTTCTTCCATGATCAGAAAATCTAGCTACCTGCATTCAAGACAATGAATACTATAATGTTCCTGCTTTCATAATTCATTTTGTTACACCCTACTTGCTTATAACCAATATTGAATTTTCCTGCATGAATGGTTGTTTCATGTTTTACTGTACTCTTGGGCCTACGTTTTGACGTAGGCCTAGGTCATGAAATTCAAAAGGTCAAAAACGATCCATCCAGAAAAATGTAAAGAAGAAACATTCTTACATCTAGTATAGGCCCATTTTGAATACCAAAACTTGTATTTTCACTGTCATAATGTAATTCCTTTTAGGTATATATTAGGCCTAACTATCATCATTATTTACACTTCACTTTTTGAACAAGTGGCAACTGCTCGCCTGCCTGTGACATTTCATGTCAAAGATCACCTTTTCCACTGACAACAATATCAATCTGTTGATCGATCCCTATCGTTATTTAGCCCGCTTCTATTAGCACTCGGCCGTCCCGAGTCTGTCAGACGAGTGTTCCGAGTATAACATAGATCTCGGGCTCATCAAGGTCAGAGTGCACTCGGTTGACACACTCGAAGCGGCGAACAATGCTTCGGCTTATTATTACATGTCAAATAAAAAGGATGGAAATGAGGAAAATAATTATCAATTGAAGTATTTGAACTATTTCGAATTATCAAATCCAAAAACAGTGCTAAAGCAACTGATGGGTCGAAATATTAGTTTGAATTACGGATTAGCTGGAATTTAGATTAACCATATTAATTAACGTTGAAATGCCTACACCTTCAGCCGGGGACAGACTTCAAGTTCAATATATGTCAAATTTCGGATTAACCGAGTTGGATTAAAGAGGGTTTACTGTTATAATAAGTCAAGTTTCGTCACCATAGAGCTTGAAACTAGTAGAGAGCGCATAGATGAAGCTAAAATGCTTGGTGGCACAGGATCTGCGGGGTGCGAACGTGAGTCAAGTGCTGCGGTGATACAAGCTTGACTGGGAATATTTCGTTAGACGTTATCCTTAAATTGGAGCTCCCGAGTCACACCAAACAAATAACTTCATTCATTGATTGTTATAACTGATGTGGCAATTCTACTGAGAAATATACTTTATGATGATCAGCATATATTTCCACATCTTTCCATGTGACTTACACCCACGTTTTTGCATTCAGTATCCTCTGAGAATAAAATGAAACGGTGTTGTGCAGTGTACGCTGTGTATAACGCTATACTAGTCTGCTTGCCGACATTCGTGTCACGTGGTATTTTCCCTCTGGTCAGAGTACCGTAGCTAAGTTGGCCGCACTCCCTCTCAATGCCCGTGCTACATTTTGCAGTCAACATAGTCCATGTATTGAAATAGTCTGGACGATCGCAGATCTGCCTTATGCTTTTTCATTGATGGCCGGCAGTGTCCAACGGTTGGTCGTGTGACTGCTTGTAGTTGTGGGACAATTTAATTCATTATTGTTTGTTCCCATCAGAAAGATGGTTTCAATATAAAAAAGATAGGTTAGTGGAAATGAAGACTGAGCATCTAAATGTGCAGTGATTCACAAGTGGATAGTTAACAGCTATTTGTTATACAATAACTTTGCAGACTGTGGGAAACCAATTGAGAATGCCATAGGCCTGCAATCATATTTTTGGTCACATTGAGGAATCGAATCCTAATGATAATAACACAGAATGAATGTATGTTAGGTTCGACCTGTGAATGAACGCTATACTTATCACGAAATAATGTGCATAAATATTAAATACTGGTTCTTTATTGTCATGAGAGAATGCTAGTAGAAATGACACCAGAGTAAGATAATCATCAAGACTAAAAATAGACTAGGCTAAACGAGACCGAAGGCCAAAATTAATAGATGCATTCAGTTTCAGTTTTGTTCAATATTGACGAATCAATGTGTGAATTGATTGTCACGCAATATTGTCCCCCCCCCCCCCCCCCCCTCCATCCTTGCAGTGCACACCCACACTTTTTGATTCCACTGATTCCACTGAGATAATAGCAACATTTATCCACAATAGATGAAGGATTGAACCACCAGTGCGCTAGTGGTGTGGGATAGGGGGGGACAAGCACTCGGAACCTTCCCCTAACTCATGCATACACGCCTAGCGAGCTACTCTGTCAAGGCCAACTACTTGGAACTTTGAGCTGTCATCCATCACTGCTGGGTGGTATAGTGAGTTACAACAACATTGTCTATTTAATTGTATGGGATTTTGTTTTCATATTCAAAACAATTAAACAGAGTAATATATTTGATGGGACCAAAAATACAAAACGATGCAAGCAGGAAAACGATACAAAAGGGAACAATGCAAGCAGGAGAATTCAACATTAGTTAAACATTATTATTAGAGAAGAAGAGAAGAAGTTGAAAGAAAAAGAAGACCAACAAACACCTTTTTTATTCATTCCTGACTTGGTTTTTCGTGGTTTCCCACAGTCCTCAACGCAAATGCTTGGATGAAGTACTAATTGGCCACGACCTTTAATTAGTAGAGTGATAGGTCTAATTATAACATTATAGGCCAGCTGTTAATGGAAAAAAGTGATCATCGCCCAAGAGACTTAGTTCAAAGTGGAAGATTTCAACATTCGTGTGTTTTGTTTACTCTTAATACCAATGCTGGTGATGTCCAGATATATATATCACAGAAACGGTTTCTACTTATAATGTGTTCAGAACTTTTGGAAACTGAAAGACTTTTATCTGCGGCGGAAAGTTATAGTTACCAACAGCGCAGTTCTGGTGTTGAAGTTAATTGGTTTCAAATAATTAAAATGGGGTGATAAGATAGCCCTTGTGGTGCCCCGTCCAAACGATCCTACATTTCATCCATAGCCTTGATTGGGGAACAATGATTTTGTATCAAGTTTCGATGTGATTAAAAAAAAGAAGTTAAATGGGACTTTTTTGTACTAAATGAACGATAGAAACAGGAAAACGATAGGTCCGGGAACGATGGAACAAGGTTTCACTGTACTCATATAATTACAGTACCTGTAGTAATATAAATATTTAATATGCGCTATACAGGTCTTTCTGTTCGAACATTTCATTCTATATGGATAAAAAATTTGAACTTAAAATGTGCCAACCAATCTCTCCTAAATTAAAATAAATTGTAAAATATAGCATTTTCAAGGAACGGCACTCCTCACCATCGTAAATTACCCAATTAGGGCCTACAATTAGAAATGGCCTGAGCCATTGAATGAAGTTTTTGATTTTTAGTAAGATTAAAAATCTTAATTGTGATAAGACTTTCTCGAGTGGGATTTGAAAGTTTTAGGTGCTGCAAGGGCTACATCAGGACTCTGCCACAGCCCCCTTGAGGTCGCCAAGAAGAGGTTCTATGTGCTGTTCAAGCGATAGTATGTGGCCAGTGTTGCATGTATCACTCGCTACGAAGCTGATCACCAGTGGCAGTTTGTTTATCTGGACCACCTGATGAAAGCAGAAGATCAACAATGGAGAGAAATTGTTCGAAAATAAGCCCCAAGAGGCCACAGAAGTCTGTACGCTACAGCAAGATAGCAACTGGGTGCCTTTTTGGCCCACCATTTTTCATGTGAACATTATATACTTTTTATAGTTTTGTCACTATAATACACATTGATCAAATTTTGTTTTAAAATGTTTGAAGTTCATGGAAAAGCAGACTGTAATTTAATCAGGCTCTATTGATTAATAATTTCATGATTTATATAAGGACTAAAAGTGATGCAATTGCATCTGTTTTCTTAGACTCGAAGAGGCACTCTCCCGATTGCTTCAAGGATGAAACCTTTCAATCATTTTGGACTGCCTAGGTATATTATTTCAGCGATATGATTACTGTACCTGATATGTTGAATAGATGCATATAAGAGATTGATTCTTGCCCAAGCCCAGTTTTCCTCCCTGATCTGTAGCCATACCAAAAGTGGACAAGAAACTAGGACGCATTGCTAGCTCAGGAGCTTTGTCAGTCGCAGCTGAAAATGGGAAAGCATAACTTGCCGTAAATACCTATGTTTTTAGTAGTTCATAAACTTATTGGAAAAAAAAAATCCAAAATGTTTTCTACCCAGCAATGGAGCATCCTAGCAATGTTTTTTCCCCTTTTTTCAATGATGCCAAACGACCCCACCAACAGCTCGGTTATATGGCGGTACCAATTAACGGGTGATAATGAAACAATGAAGTGATGATAGGTGAAAGGACGTTTACAAAAACCAATTACTACAGCGGGACTTCAATCTAGGTGCAGCCCACTGACAATGGAAATATGATACAATGGGACAACCAAAAAAGAATGATATGATTGTATCAAGACATGCTCCCTCTGTTCATTTGAAAAAAAATATATTTCTTGATAAAAATCTAAATTTCAATTAAAATTAATAATGGTAGGTCTAATATGATGCAGTGAGGGCCAAAATCATACCTTTTAGTACAGGCACACCATCTCGATCGGTAATTAGAATACAATGTAAGCCATCAACTCGAAGGAGCAGCTGCTGCAAGTATTTCTTCATTTCCTGAAATCATATTTTATGAATAAATTCTCATAGATCTACAAAGACCTGATGCTATTGTAATTGATGTTCATACCACGATGTAGTGATACCAACCTATTTTATCATAAAGTAGAGGAGGTGCTCCAAGTCGGGTCTTGAAAGTTGAATATTTCCGTGATCAGTTATCGCGTCCAGGGTCCCGATTGCCTGTAGCGCAACTATCGCTTTTATATCGAATTATATAAAACCACAACGCTATACAATGCTATACACGGCTCAGTAGAATCATTATGGTAGCAGTTGCATTTGTTTTGGACGGAAATTATAGATTTTGTAAGTTTAACAATGCCACCGGTACCGTAGCCATTTACATCTAGTTCACAAGGAAATCCGCTAAATCGTGACAGGCAATCGGGACCTTTGACTCTGAACTGACCGCAAGAGACCACAAATAACGGCTATGTTATCAGTATGGGAGTTGGTAGGCCTACACCTTCTTTATATTATGATAAGGTATGTTTACCGGCACATCCAGCGTAGTGGTTAACGGACTTAGTTCATGTGACCCGAGAGGCAGTGGGCATATCGGACCTGGTTCGATCCCCTCTACCGACCATCTTTACAGGGTTGTTTTGTGGTTTCTCTCTGTAGTCTAGGCTAATGCCAGGATGGTTCCCACATTATAGGCCACGACCGCTTCCTTCCCATATTCATCCCATTACCCATAAAACCTTCATCTCATTAATATTAATATTAAAATAATATCTCATCATATTTCAGCCAATAGATCTTGGTAATCATTACAGTGCGTCGTTAGAATCCAATATAAAAATAATAAATAATAAGGTATGTTGGTATCTCTACATCATGTACCTACTGTATAGTACCACATATTTCGTCCATTATTATTAATATGCAAACAATTGAGCCATTGTTTAATCTGATCTACTCTTTGTATTCTGGACACAAATCGCTAAAACATTAAACTTAATCAAATACTACTAGGCCTATATACTGCTGTAATAAGTTTATGTTACTGGTACTTATATAGTTACATGTTGCATTTCTACCTGCATTTTCCTGTGAGATATGTCTGAGCCAATAGTGTACAATCTAATACATTGATTATAATATAGCCTACTGTTTACATGTACGGTATTTATAATTTAGACCCAAAATGAACAAAAATGGCTTGGGTAGGCTACCGTATACGATTATTGCAGCAAAGAAAGTGCCATTAGTGCCATAAAACGGCAGGATCAACTTTGGAGTAGACAGACTACATGTTGAAGATCTGTTTTAGATTCTGTTTCGGAATGTGTCTCGACTATATACCGTAGCCAGTTCATTACATTGTGACGCTGTTTACAGCAGTTAGGCAATTTTTTTTCTTTAATAAGGCCGTGCGTAGGTAGGCACACATTGCAAAGGTTATGTTGAAAGGAAAACAGCATATAGAAGAGGAACACCCTTATAAAACGTTATAGGCCTAGCTCAATTTATAGGGTCACCATCCATCCGGTTTCACACAGACTTGTCCTCTTTCTCAGCACTAACTTCTGTGTCTGGCCAGCTTTTTAATAGAAGATTGAAATGTCCAGGTTTTTTACATTTTGGTCATTAAGTGTATAATTTTGCAATTGCTCAATAAGATACCGTCTACAATGAATCGTTTTCCAAGTCGGGCCCAATCTGAAAAATATGTATACTAGTACACTTGATTCGCGATTATTGCAAGGTCATGATTGACCATCACCACAATCTCTCACTATTAGCAATGATTAATCAGGGTCATGTGTTTTGCTGGGGTAATTCTGTTCCGACAACACGTTGCCAACGCAAAAACTCACGCAAAAAGTGACATCATAATTGACACGTAGTCAGGATCACACCAAACTCGATCAAAGAAAAGGAATTTAAAATGTGCCAATATCAGTGGCAAAACAAACACCCATGGTTAAAAGTAGGCTAGTCCAGGGTGGATTCAAATGAAGAAATAAAAAAGTGAAGGCCTATGCTTCCCGATTACTTTTTTATATGGGGAGGGGTATGCCTTATAGAATCAAAGTTGGATAAATCAATGTGAACTAGGTACCGGTACTCTTTCTGTGTATTGGTAATTATGGTCACCAGTGGTCGAATTGTGTGTGGGGGGGGGGGGGATGCCATCCTTCCAAAGAGAAAACGTTGCTTACACCATCCCCCCAAATAGAAAAGGGGGTATACACCATCCCCCCTAAAATAATGTTTTTTTTACTATTCCATTTTTATATTTTTCTTACGTGTTTTAAAACCGATACCATTCCAGTTATTAGTTTTCCTTCTATATAGTATCTTGATTATCAATTAATAGTTTATTAACACCGTTATTTTAAAATCTAGTGTTTTACTTGCGTAATTTGCGTGTATTTACGTGTTATACTTCATAGCCCAGTTTACCAGTGTCGCGGTAGGCCTACTTTTGAGCGGAAACATGCACATTTTGCTGTAATTCACCGGTGAGGCGGTGACTCATCGTTATGTTAAATACAAAATATTGGTTACTCCTCGCTTCATTATACGTAAAACCTATCTTAACAATTGATTTAATTTATAGAATAATTAAATACATATAGTAAAGGTAAATTTACTGATTAACGTACCCCACCAATTTTTCAATTTTCTTCATTTTTTTTTCAAAAGTATATAAGCTCCGTTCCGCCTGCCGGCGGTATACGCGAGATTTGGACACTAACCTGACCCTAACCTAACCTACTGTCCACCTTTGTCAGATCACAAAGCATCAACTTCAAGTGAGTAAACAAATATTAAGACAAACAAAATACAAAATGTCCAAACTACACACCATAGATATAAACAAGATCTATCAGTAAACACCCAAAACGTAAACATAGAACAAAAATTGGCCATGGTACGTTAATCAGTCAAATTCCCATAGTAAAATAGTGTTTGACTACCTACAGACTCCCAAAACTTGGGAAACAGGATAAAAAAAACATGATTTCACATTTTCCCTGCGGGCTTTGAGGGGGGGGGCCTTCCCCCACCCATTTATCCTTTGAGCGCTTCCAATTGCGACTCGAGTTATCCCCCCAAAAGAAATTTCCCAATTCGACCACTGATGGTCACCCTAATTATTCGATGCATGAAGTCATCATAGGGTCGAGCTGCCTTTCAGCTTGCAGTTCAGCTGATGTTGAGTCATACATAACCTATAAGGGACGGCGACAATTCTATAAAAAAAATAACAAAACAGTATCGCCCAATCCAAAAATCTCACCTCCGTCATAATAAGGACGATGTTTATACTGAATCAAAGAATATTGAACTGTAGCAACATGTAAAATTTAGGTGATGTATTGAATAACTTGTTGCAGTAACCAGCTGACACTTGACAGCTCGAGTAAAAACAGACTTACTGAACCATAGCCTTCATAAAATAGATGACGCTCGACTCTACCTAGGATTACCATCCAACGAAAGTTAAATATAGACGGCCCTGCTCATTTGAAAACCGAAATATGTAAATAACGATTTAGAGAAGCTAGGATAATAAAAAATGTAGCATATGATCTATGATATGATGTAAGATTGACCAGACTACCGTATGTTTGGCGCTAAGTGAAAATTAATGCAGATAATCTGTTTCCAAACTCGACCTTTACACACCTTAATGTCATTACTTGATGAAGTGAATAGCCTCTGATTCACCGAAAAAATCTTACACTAAAAAATTTGTATACTGAGAAAATCATACACCGAAAAAATCTTACACCAAAAAGAACGATCTTTTCATACCTAATTGATGAGCGTAGCGAAGTCTCCATCCCACTCTTATAGGGCTTTGTCTGTGTGTTTTTTTTTTTTTTTTTTTTCTTGTAAGCACTCCACAGGTCGCAAGGGTTGACTGATCAACATGAAACTTTTTTTGTACACGCAAACTCATCCAACTTAGAACTGTATAGTTTTTGGAATGAATCGGTCTGACCGATTTTGAGAAAAATCATCTCAAAGTTTCTAAAAACCCCATAAGATTTGGCTGGGCAGAAAATGTTGAAAAATAAAATCTCTCCAAATAGGATGAAATTTTCTCTAAATGTGTAAACATGGATTTTACACATTATTACGATTTTTTAAGCAATTCTGATCAGTCGTTTTGAAGAAAAAAATAAAAATAACTGATAATATTCATCAAATATATCCTACAAATTGTTACAGATTCACTGCTTGTTGAGATTCACTGCTTTCTAGATTCAAGAGTTGACCAACAATGAAGTATTTTTTATATGCGTCAAGGTGTGTAGATTACCAGAGTCAATAAGGTGGCAAGATTAGAACTACTTTAACGACTTTTATAGCTTATTCAGATATCAAGGTGTGTAGAATACCAGAGTCGATAAAGTAGCAAGGGTAGAACTACTTCAACGACTTTCATACCTTATTAGGATATCTCGCTCATCTTACAACGCATATTTCGCGTTTGACTAGTAGTATATTATTATGGCGTAAGGGGAATAGTCCCCCACTATTTGATGAGCGTAGCGAAATCTCCATCCCACTCTTATAGGCTTTGTCTGTGTGTTTTTTTTTTGTTTTTTTTGTTTGTAAGCACTCCACAGGTCGCAAGGGTTGACCGATCAACATGAAACTTTTTTGGTACACGCAAAGTCATCCAACTTAGAACTGTATAGTTTTTGGAATGAATCGGTCAGACCGATTTTGAGAAAAATCATCTTGAAGTTTCTAAAAACCCCATAAGATTTGGCTGGGCAGAAAATGTTGAAAAATACTAGTCAAAAGCGAAATATGCGTTGTAAGATGAGCGAGATATCTGAATAAGGTATAAAAGTCCTTGAAGTAGTTCTATCCTTGCTACTTTATCAACTCTGGTATTCTACACACCTTGATATCTGAATAAGCTATAAAAGTCGTTAAAGTAGTTCTACTCTTGCCACTTCATTGACTCTGGTATTCTACACACCTTGATGTATTTGTGTATACTTCATTGTTGGTCAACTCTTGAATCTAGAAAGCAGTGAATCTCGACAACTTGATTCTGTCACAATTTTTATGATATAATTGATGAATATTATCAGTTATTTTATTTTTTTCTTCAAAACGGCTGATTGGAATTGCATACAAAATCGTGAAAATGTGTAAAATCTATGTATACACATTTAGAGAAAATTTCATCCCATTTGGAGAGATTTTATTTTTCAACATTTTCCGCCCAGCCAAATCTTATGGGGTTTTTAGAAACTTTGAGATAATTTTTCTCAAAATCGGTCCGACCGATTCATTCCAAAAACTATACAGTTCTAAGTTGGATGAGTTTGCGTGTACAAAAAAAGTTTCATGTTGATCAGTCAACCCTTGCGACCTGTGGAGTGCTCACAAACAAAAAAAACAAAAAAAAACACACAGACAAAGCCCCATAAGAGTGGGATGGAGACTTTGCTACGCTCATCAAAAATCTCTCCAAATGGGATAAAATTTTCTCTGCATGTGTATACATGGATTTTACACATTATCAGGATTTTGTAAGCAATTCTGATCAGTCGTTTTGAAGAAAAAAAATAAAATGACTGATAATATTCATAAAATATATCATAAACATTGTGACAGAATTAAGTTGTCAAGATTCACTACTTTCTAGATTCAAGAGTTGGCCAACAATGAAGTATTTCTTATATACGTCAAGGTGTGTAGAATACCAGAGTCAATGAAGTGACAAGAGTAGAACTACTTTAACGACTGTTATAGCTTATTCCGATATCAAGGTGTGTAAAATATCAGAGTCGATAAAGTAGCAAGGGTAAAACTACTTCAAGGACTTTTATACCTTATTCAGATATCTCGCTCATCTTACAACGCATATTTCGCGTTTGACTAGTTTAGAACAATACCGTAGCTCCACCCTGAGTCATCCTTCTACTCGGATCGTGCCTCCGAGTACAGTCACTCTGTAAAATAACATTTTCGGTGAATGAGATTTTCGATGTAAGATTTTATCAGTGTATGATTTTTCAGTGTAAGATTTTTTCGGTGTACAAATTTTTCGGTGTATCAGAGCAATCCCGATGAAGTTGATGTTGACATGGCCATCAACTGTTGGTGATTATAATAATTATTATTTATTCAATAAATAGCTTGAAAGCCAGTTTTTGGTACATCAACAATAAAAGTAACATGTCATACATCTAAAGACAGACACAAAAATGGAAATTTAATCGAAAAAAAAAATTGTCTGGCATGAAATTCAGGTTAATAATAATACCTTGAAGAATGATGGGAGATTATGTGAACATAAAGGTCTTTGACCTGAACAGTTGGTTCCAATTCAGAACTATAAAAAGTTTTTAACAGAACAATCAACTTTCTATATCTACAAATTGAGTGAATCAAAGTAAAAATTATAAAATATACAACAATCGTACATATGAAACAATGGTATATAGGACAAAGATCTTTATATACTAGGAAAACGCGGGATTTGCGTTGTGAGATGAGCTTAGAAGTATGGAAATCTAGAATGAAAAATATTCTGTCAGTTCAATCCACATTTACGGACCTTGGATTACTTCAAACGGTCAAAAACCTCACCTGCAACTTGTTGATATTTATATGCTGCAACCTGTCGCACATACACTACGCAAAACCAATTGATCCAAATATTCAATAGAATGTACCCTTTTATTGCGTTTTCTTTGTTATTTCTCATTCGATTGTTGCAAAAATCTCTGAAAAGGTGTATAATAGTATTGTTCATATACAATGAAAATTTAAGAGCTTTGAAGAACTCTTTTGTTTCTCAAGTATTTTTCCTCCGGGTTATTCTAATGAGTTTTTTCAAACTTTCTGGTTTTTTTTTACAGAAAAACCTTCCGACCGATTTTTCTGAAAAACAATCCCAGCCTATTCTGGCATGACAGAAATATGTAGAAAAAGTTTCAAGTCGATAGGTAATTTTTCCTGACCTGTATGCCGCACACAGAATTACAAAAAAAAAAAAACGAAGCCCATTTTTTTTTTGGTTTTTGAAATGGAATCTTCGCTACACTAATCATAATAATTCGAATCTTCGATTATTCGATTCATAATGAATCTTCGCTTCATCTAATAATATTAGGTACTTCGTAATGCTATAGGCCCACAAGATTAAGTCACCTCTTGTTTGTGATACTTATTTGTAACCTATAACATCAAAGTTTAGTTTGCAACTAACTACGGTAATACAAATATCATGTTTTCTTTCGTTTTATTAACAAAATGGATTTTCATTGTGATTCATATGAAATAATAGTCTTATATTTTATAAACAAAAAAATGAGGGTTATATATGAGAATAGATAAGGCCATAAGGTTCCCATTCCAGAAAGAAAATACCAAAAACTTGCAAACCAAGGTTAGGCCTAGATTAAACGTAATACATATTATACAGATTGATTATATATCTTGTTGAGAGTAGGCCTACACAAATAATAAAAGGAAAAATACAATATTAATCAAATGGTAATAATAATGCCATGGTATAGTATTTGTTTCTGATGGTTTCTTTATTATGAACGTTCCTTTCCATTGTGAGTGAAACAACTCAACATTGAACTTACACAAAACCACAAGTAACATTGAAACTTTTTGAAACGTTTCAATTTGTCAATAATAATCACTATATAATTAAATTGAAATACAATTTCAATACACCACCTTACACAAAAACAACACACCAACACGAACAAAGGTGTGTGTCGTAAGAGTCAGTCTTCGTACACGGTTTTGAGTGGGAGATGATTTGAGTAAATAGAACAGTCTGTGTCAATGCTCATTCCCTTTTTTTATTGCAAATATACGTCACACATCACACTTAACAAGATTATCACAAGGTAGACAAGAAATCACATTCAAGATAACATATATTATTTTCAACCTGAATATTTCAAGTATACACATTATACTGTTTTTATCTAAGGGACGAACAGCAATGTGGTATGAACATATTCAACCCGGGTGTAACCTCTGCTTTCTCTGAATTGTAACAACATTTATAATCACACTCAACACTTAGTAGTGCAATTCCAACATATTCAATCCACACGTGTATGTCTTCTACTTTCTCTGAATTGTAGCAAAATGTATATTCCAATAATCATCCAACACATAGCATACGCTACATTACTCTTGACCAATCATTGCTTAGAGTAATACAATATTAAATATGTATTTAAAAAAAATGATGAAACAAAGATTTCTTAGTTAACAGTTTTAGAAAATCATATGGCATAAAAGCTATTTTTTAGTTGAAAATGCAGCTAATGGTTTCAACATACATGACAATGAATATGCAAATGATATTAACAATAAAAATGATATATAATAAAGAACAGAAACATCCCTGAGGTTGATTATTGGATATGTTGACTAATTCTACTAATCAACAGTATGACATAGGAGCAAGAGTACATAATACAACCAAAAGATTTCTCTGGCATATATGCAGCTTTAATTCCATAGTACTACAATTGGGGGAGTTGAAGAGCTTTTACCGGAATACGGATATTACCAAGAGTGAACGTGGGCTTAATTGGTTAGGATTATTGGGTCAGGTTTTGATTGTTTCCTCGAATAGGTACAACCTCTCCAATCACTTTCACATCCTCTTTTTAAGTAAACACGCCAAGCCGACGTTCAGTCTTGGAAGTATCCGTATTCCAGTATGCGCTCTTCAGGTGCCCCTACAATCTAGCACATTCTTAGGTAGAAATTCTTGGTACGGATACCCTCAAATACTACAATGAAAACGTTTTAAAAAATGCACGCGTTGTATTAGATTGAGCATGATCAAAAAAAGTTGATTTATTCATGGCACACTAAAAAAGAATTTATGTTGATATAAAATTTCATATGAATGTATCAATATTGTTGGTTATAGCGGCACAAATTACAACTTGATATATACCGGTAGTGTCAGTAGAAATACTATTCACCAGGGCCAATCATTATTAAATAGTAAGACTACAATATTCAATACAAATAATGATTGTTAGTATGGAACTAGCAGACTACATAGAGAGTGTACATACAAGTATGTACAATAATTCCATTTCAAAACAAAAAAAATGTTATGTTACGGTATATGTACAAAAGTTGACAGAAAAAAATGGCTGTGCCAGACTTAATGTATGCATCATCAATCAACAGACGCATCAAAAGATGAATTTTTTTTACAAACAATATGGGTTACTGAATATCAAACAGGGTCATGAATGAATTGCAAATTTTTCATCTACAGTTGTTTAAATGTTTTAAGCAACCTTATCAAACTCTTGTGTGTTGACATTTTTCAATGATATTAAAACTTGGTCTATGATGTATTGTGAACAGGCATTGGGTTGTCAGCGACCGACGAATCCTCGTGGCTATTGGCGCAACCTCCTTGGATAAACATACTCGGTATTTCCGAACCATAGTAGATCTTATTATTCTGAGCAATCGATTCATACTTCTTCATTTCCAAATAATTTTTGGAGAGGAGCAATTTATTGGCTTCAGCCTGTCTCTGCATTTGATAAAAATCAGCATCCGAACGACTTTTCTCGCGGGCTAGATGAATTTCGTCTTCAATTTGAGACATACGTTGTAGTGATTCTTGTTCCATGATTTTCTGTCCAAATTGGATCTTCGCAACCAAAGCCTCTTTCTCGGCATTAATAACAGCTCTTTTCCTTTCGGTTTCAGCATCTTTCTCTACGAGCTTCTGGTGCTGCGTTGAAATCAGTAACTTTGTTTTCTCGGCCTCCATCAATTCGTAATTCTTACGAATAGTTTCAGGTATCTTTGGTTTCGTGACGCGAACGGCTTGAACTTTGAGACCTGGTGCCATTTCATTCAAATCTCTTTGCAATGCCGTCTTTAGATTCTCGTCAATCTGATCGAATAGGTCAATGTAAACTTCTTGCAAATTGTGTACACTACAAAATTGATTAAGTTCATGATGTACTTTGTTGAAAATAAGTGCTTTGTCATAATCAGCAGTGTAATTTTTGACAATATCAAAGACGCTACTCGCACTTAAAACATTGACGACTTCTATCCGATCGAAATAGATCATGACCCCTCCGCTTGTTCCACAAGGGACGTTTTTTACTTCATCAGTCTGTAATGTAACTTGAACGGAGCGGTACGACGTGATGAAGGGAACCATCATGTGAAAACCAGGCTGGCTCGTGTTCGACAATAAGGCTCCTCCCTACAATTTATATAAATAAATTATGCAGAGGGTAAAAGTTCCTAGGTATAGTTAGCCTACTCGTGAAAATAAATTACTTGAAACTCTAGATAATATGTAAAAATGATAGAAACATCACATATCTGGTATAAAAGTGCCGTGATATCCTAACATACCGTTAATACAAGCATTGATAAGCCCCTGTTATTCGTTGTTCAACTGCTGGTTGTATTTTATTTGAGGATAGAAATGAATGGAAGATAGGAGTATATGATATCATGATGTTTACAAAAAAAAAAAACTTGTCTTTTTAAAAGACTTGAACCTACGCCAGGATCAAGATGCATTGAGAGTTGCGTTGGTTTGCTGCCGGGAGATGGTAACTTCACAACTTTAAAACATGTTCCATTTTTTGAGTACTTTTCTGAGAACCAAAGATCCCTGATCTATCTGGTGTTGTTCTATAGAAATGGCTGACAGACTGACAAACTTGATGACAGCTGTTATTAGCTGAGGCGACGTGAACGTAAAGTTGGTTTCCTTTATCACTACTACCTACGTACGATCAATAGTTCTTAAAATGCGGCCCGTGAATTGGAACATATTTTGAACATAGGAAGGATAGGAAGTGAAGTCACCATCTCAAACCGGCAAACCAACGCAACCCTCAATGCATCTTGGACAGGATATTCATTTACTCAGTGCTTACGCCCAACTAACCGTCAGTTTTTCAATCAGTGCCTTAAATAAGCCACACAGGTGGCAATAGGTAACAGGTATAATGCAGGTATACCATATTCTAATTTTATTTATATCGAGTCTGACGACGCACTGTACTGATGACTGATCTATTGGCGTTGCAATAGTTTTATAAGATCTAACCAGCAGTAGGCCTAGATGCGTTTGTATTTTTTTTTTTGGTGACTAAAATTGATCAAATTACTAGATACCAATTATTTAAAAAATACTATCTGATCAACATAAAATTGCAAAAATCTGGGCTGGACCCAAATTATAGCAAGTTAGTTTAGTTGATTGCACCATTCTGAACCTGTACATTGTACAACATAAAATTTAATAGACCTATATAAACAATAACATTAGAATTCTTACAGGAAATTTGACATAATTTCGTACTGCAATTAGAATGCGTGATTAAAAGACAGCTGGAAGGACGAACAACAACACACAGAAATATTAATAAGAGACAATACGAGTTGTGGAGGATCAGTTGATAAAGCAGTAGGCCTATGAGTGGTAGAAATGAATTAATCAAACTGATGAGGAATATTTTCAGAGGATTTGAAGGAGAAAATTGATGGAGGCCTTGACTTATGAATGTTATAATGTGAGATTGTTGTAGAGAACGGAACATCCCCGCTTGAAATTTTGGATGGAAAGGGTAAAGTTGTGAGAAATAATGAAGATGGGCTCAAGTGGAATTAGGCAGTTAATGTGCCATAAGCTTGTAACCCACCTTTTTGAGGTTCATGTTTATTGTGATTTTATAGTGATGTTTATTCAGAGTTAGGTAGGGTAAGGTTTGGTTAACAAGATTGTAATTTTACAGTAAATCTCATTCTACCTGACGTCACCCGTCATAACCTAACGTGAGATTCATGTTGAATGGTTAACAAGACTGTTATTTTTAGAGTAAACCTCATTCAATGTTTCAATGTTTATTTATCAACAACTTAAGCCTGTTCAACACTGGTAAATACCAGTGGTGAACAGGCTATCATTTCCGGCTTACGCCTACATACTATATATTTATGGATCAACTATGGATTAGTCATTCTACCTGATGTCACCTGTCACCACCTAACATAACCCTTAAAGTGACGGATTACATTTACAGCATATTTACTGATTACGTTAGACTAATACTACTGATTTGACTATGGTTGCACCGTTTCAAGTAATTTTGGTAAATTTCAAGTAACATTCTATTGTAGCTTAGGGCCTAGTCTACCCTATATTTTTTAGTGATTAAAAGTTGGGTAAATATGCCATATCCTTACCTGTTCTTCTAACGCGTAATTTTCTAAAGTTTTTACGTTTTTTAGTGGTAGCCAAGGTTGAGTATAGGCCTAGTAAGGTTCTGTGTTTAATGGACAGCTGGATTGTAATTTTAGGATTCATGCCGTGCCCTACTAATACCCCTTTTACACAATCAACTCATCCCTGGCAATGCATTTTCAAAATGTATCGCTACCGGTACCTAGTTGAGTATATGCCTTTCCTATCTTGCGTTTACACCAGATAAAAAATTGCTATTGCTGTCAACGTATTGCCTTGAGTAGGAATACGCTCAACTTTCGAGGCAATATTGCTAGAAGCCGACCAATCAGCGACCAATGAGGTGTAACGTCACATTCCGTTGACTGCCTAGCTTCTGTTGACGCCATATCGTTGAGTGAGAGAATCTCGGAGATTGGTGACTGACCATTTTCGATCGACTAACCTTTTTGATATCACATTATCGATACAGTAGTACTCGAGGAGATATCGATTAGTATTTAATCGCACCTGTCAATCTACGTTTTGGTGACCGGCACATGCAGCATAGTGGTTAACGCACTTGCTTCAAGTAACCCAGGAGGCAGTGGGCATATCAGACACGGTTCGATCCCCGCTACCGTCCATCTTTACAGCCTGGGTTTTTCGTGGTTTCCCTCTGTAGTCTGGGCTAATGCCGGGATGGTTCCTACAATATAGGCCACAACCGCTTCCTTCCCACTATCCTAATTTACCGTATCTCACTAATCATTCATCCGACGCCAATAGATCTTAGTCATCATTACAGTGCGTCGTTAAAACCCAATATAATAATAATAATAATGTTTGAGTCATTTGAGCTCTAGGTAGCGCTACTGGCATTAGCTAGTTCAAGGCTCTAGATACTGACACCGCTACGGTAGAAAATACAAATTTTAGGATCCTATACACGACGGAAAATAAATTGCCGAAATGCATTGCTATTATAGTTGATCGTCTAAAGGGCCTTTAACCCTAACCATCATCTACCAGCACCAAACATAACCCTAACACAGACCAGTTAAGGTTATGGCATATTTACTAAACGTTTTTGATTAATTGATGGGTCACTCAGGCAATTCCAGCAATATGGGAGGGATATTTTAATTCATATAGGCCTACCTTATTCCGATCATTCTCATTTCAACTGTTTAGGGGTTTCGAAGTTAGTTTACATTTACTTGGTTGATATTGGCCTAGACTAGGGGGGCTCAGGCCTTGTCAGTGTTGGTCTTGATGTTTGACCGGTCATGTGAAAGGCCCACCCTAGGCCCTACGCCTATATTGTTATCTTACCCTGTAGTATACGCCAACATGACCCTCTTCTAGCTTGTGAAGTGAAAAGTTAACAATTATGGCCAATACAATTGCGAAAGCCGCCAATACGCCAATAACTTCAGTCATTTTTATTTAATAACAAGGCGTGGTGTAGGCCTATAATGATTTGCTTTATACAAATTCTATTAGTTTGCCATGTTTATTACATCTAGTGACTACCGTCACGTTGGACTAGGAACGAAATTGGAACTTGGATGATGCATGACGCCATCTGGGAGCAAACTCGACAAGCTCTGTGTATAATCCTGGCACTTCCATCAAAAAGTTTGAACTTGAAATGATTTTTTTTTATTTGGCTTCTACTATATTTATAATGAACAAAATTGCCTACCAACGACTCTAATTATGAATGAAACAAATTCTTACGTTTTGTGTTATAAATAATGTGGTGATTGGGATGAAGAGCAGGAAGTTGATTCTGAACTGAAAATGGGAAATGAGCAGTTTTTATAAGTATGCACGATTGGTAAATAAGGTAAAATAAGAATTATCATTGTCCCTCTACAATTCATCCCTATTTTATATTCAATTGATGAATAATTGGGTAGTATACACAAATTACAGTTTACACGTTTGTCAACTTTTCAAGTATGATCATTCTTTATTTTTAGTCTTCCCATTATGTCTCTTTTTATTTCCCTTTCCTGTTTTTCTCAAATTTAAAATGGTATCCATCTCCATCCTCTCAACGTCTTCCATATTCTGACGTAGCCCCTTGAGATCTTGCATTGCAACGCGAGCGAGTTGACTTTCCGGAGTGTGCGTCGGCTCGTAAAGCAATTGCGTTACCGCCTCGCGTAAATACCGTTCACCTTCTTTCAACCTCAGCAACAGCTCACTGCTAGTTATCTCACCGATCTGAAATTCACGGTTGGCTAATATGACAATTGGAACGTGTAATTCGTACAAAGTTATTCCTCTCAAACGAGAAATACCAGGTTCAATAATCTCCAAGATTGGAAGAAGTTCGTGACATAGTTCGATTTTTCTTTGTAGAATTTTTCTCCCTGGAGTAGATTCTCTGAGGATAATATCTCGGTATAATGCAATGAGACATTGTTTTATTTCTAGCATGACGGCGTGATTTAGAGAGAAGTTGCGTGACATTTTCTTCAGTAGTAGTTCCATCTCTCTTGGGTCTTCGCGGTCGACGTTTTCGAGGAGTTGGTGAGCTTCATTCACAGCCGCCGCGATCATGTAAGAACGGTACTTATGTGAACAGCTGTTGCAAGTCCAGACGTCGGTTGTCATCCTCCCGACGAGGCCGGTGTGGCAACGGACGCAGATGATGGAACTCATGTGCGTGCCCAACTCAGTGGGGTCGGTACAACGGGTACATGAACACTCGAAGTACTTGCCCTCGCGAAGGTGCTCGCGTCTGATGTCGGTACCCTATATAGGGTGAAAAGTATAGATATTATTATCTATTGAAAGCAGTAGAATGGAAACTGAGTTCCTTATCAAATGTAAATATTTTATTACCATGGAAAAAAATACAGGAACATTATCATGGAGAGTTTATTTATTTGAAATTTTGCATAATTTTACCATACAAATTTTTACAAATAATCGTTCTAGTTTTACTGATGATATTTTTACTATCCTTTCTGGAGACAATACGAAATTTTGAAGAAATTATCGATTCAATTATCAAAAGATAACTATAGTATGCCCTAACCATACTAAAAAATAAGTTCAAATTT
>OZ023328.1:16858803-16963803 GCA_964007535.1 Brachyptera risi | reverse complement strand
CACTATATATAGTGTTGTATACAGCACTTGCTGGCTATATATCTCCAGTGGCTATATATAGGTGCTGCATTTCGTACCAAATATTTAAGTTACACATCGTGATTCTGATATAATTAATTATTACCATAAACTAAAATAATATTGGCAGTGTCGAATAACTGTCTCCTTATACATCCGAGGTTTGACTCGTTTTTCAGAAAAGAGAATTTTCAAAATTTGAAAACCCTCACAAGAATAATTAATAAGAAAAGCAAATTAATTCATTTTCCCACGAAATGTAAGAACTGTACATTGTCTGCTAGTTTTAGTGCGTACTGCGTATTATGTCAATACCATTTTTTCATGATGCATTTGAATGATGCTCCAATCGACCACTTTACATGACCACAAGTTACTCCAAAACTAAAGACAAAATACATGCAAGTTCTCTATCAAAACATGCGACAACATCTGCTGATACTTCAATCGATTAATGCAGGCCTAACTCTAGTATTAGTGACTATACTTTATATTATTTATATTCAATTGACTTACCATCAAAATATCTTGATGTACCTTTGTACTCAAGTGTTCTTTCTTCATCTGTCTTCAAAATAATTTTAAAAATGTCTTTTTGGAATTGTCTCATATAATTCAACTACAAAATTAATAACTATACTGGTGTATTGAAACGTGCTATGATAGTGATGATCTTCTTATAATCTGCAACTCACATGTTGTTTTGTTGGAATTAGTCTTCAAAGCTGCATTCTATTTTTGGTTTTATATATATATATATATATATATATATATATATATATATATATATATATATATATATATATATAAAGTGAGTGTCACAAACTCAGTTCTTGTGTACTTGAGAGTACCTCACATTGTTGGTGCATGTGTGTGTGGGGGGGGGGGGGGGGAGGTGCAGGACTTGTATTGAGACAATTGTCCTCGCATTGCTCCAAAAAGGGAAAATCGCTACAGCAAAGGGGTCATCAACTCGTGCGATCATTTGTTCCATTGACCCCTGACCTCCACCACCGACGCCTGATGTCTCCGCCATATGGGGGCGTCGCGACGCTCCTCCATGTGCGCCTCGAGTGCCAGTAACGACTTCCACTTGTCGGGTGCGCTCTGACGTAGGAGGATGCAGCGGAGAGGAAGAATGAGTTGATAATTATTCAAGATGTCCACTGAGAATGAGCCCGAAGTCTGAAAGAGATGAGAAAGATTCGAATCGTTTTTTAAAATATAATTTCATCGAACCTTGAAGGCGCGAAATGCTGTTGCTGTCGACGCGCCTTAATTTTTCAACATTCATGCATTCAATAATTCAACTAGGCAAACGCGTTATGTATTGCCGCGTTGATGGATGAGCTGGAACATATCAACTTATCTTTGGATTGGTTATTATATATATATATATATATATATATATATATATATATATATATATATATACACCTTGAGATCCAAACCATTACATCACTGCCATCTTATTTTTCATTATTGATTTCTATGACAATAAAGAAGGCTTTGTTTTAATCGCTTACATTTAAGAGGTGACACCTGTGGCTTGGATTTAATTGGTATCTTAATAGCTTTGAGTGATTTAAAAAAATTAAATTATATATTTTTTTACATCAAAACGGCTGATCCGATTTGAATGAAATTTCGGAATAATATGTATCATTATTATATTGAAATTCCCTGAGAATTTGAAATGTCTCGGATGAAAATTATTTCACGAATATTTTCCTCTGGGTTATTCTAATGGGATTTTTGAAAACTTTAAAATAAGTTTTCTCAGAAGTGGTTCGACCGATTGCGCCTCAAAACTTTACAGTATCGAATTAGATAATGACACTTGTGAATGTCAAGTTTCAACTGATTTTGAATTTTCGTTTGACCTGTGGAGCGCGAAAAAAAAAAAAAAAAAGTTACTTTTTTTCGTGTATGGCGAAATTGAGTCTTCGCTTCGCTCATCCAATTGAACACAGAAAAAATCTGACAAAGTACCACAAGGGTGATTTTAGCACCCCAAATGAGATAATTAATTATAGTGTAACTAATTTAGCAAACTGTAAATAGTGTGAAAATTGAATAGTAAAAAAAGTGAGTGGTAATTTCGTAAAATGCATGTAATTTATTCTTCGTTGATTGTAATAGAATCTCAGGAAGCTTGAATCAAATGCGATGTATAGGCCTACATTTTCGTATATATTTACAGTATTTTGAAATAACTTTTCTAACTGTATGCAGATTTCCTGGAAATAGAATCAATATTTTAAAAACAATCGAAACAAACATTTTCTTCAAACCAACTTTATATTTAATTCTGGCCTAGTATCCTACTTAGCTGTTCAAAGGATACAAATGAAGCAATGTCACGCAAACAGGTATAAACTGAAAAAATCGTTGGAATTGCGAGAAAAATATTCGATTCGTTGATAATCATTAGAATACAGAAAAATACTTTTCAGACTCGAGATTGTTTTTCAAACTCTAGATACAATCAATAATTCAAAAGTCTAGACAATTGTCTACACACTGTTTGAAACAATTCGTATATATACTCTTTTTTGTGTGTAAGGAGGGACGACACCGACGGCAGCCTCGTCACAAATAAATCACATATAAAAGTTTCAATCATATTTTATCCAATGAATCGGTTAAATTAAGGAGGGAATCAGGTAAAAATCCTATCTCTGATAATATTGATTATCACTTTATATTTCGCACATAATAACTATCAAGCTTAAAACTGCAAAAAAATAATAACAATATAATAATAATCAACAATGGACATGACTATAATTGGTTTCAACGAATTCTTCAACAATTAAATTTATTTTTCGTTTTTCTCATACAATTTTTTTTTTATTCATTTTTTTCACGAAAATGTTGCTGAGGTATTGCTCAAGAGTTGGTCATATCGGTTTTTTGATATTCCTGTTATATTTCAAGATATGATTTCATTTGCGATGTGTTTTTTTTAAATTGATTTTATTTCTTTATATTGGGTTTAACGACGCACTGCAATGATGACTAAGATCTATTGGCGTCGGATGGATGATTGATGGGATGATGGTATGATATGATGAAGGTTTTTATAGTTAATGGGAAGGATAGTGCAGGTCGCGCCTCGTAAGCGGTCGTGGCCTATATTGTGGGAACCATCCCGACATTAGCCTAGACTACAGAGGGAAACCACGAAAAACCCCTATAAAGATGGACGGTGGCGGGGATCGAACCGGGTCCGACATGCCCACTACCTCCCGGGGTCACATGGAGCAAGTGCGCTAACCACTCAGCTACTGTGCCGTTTTTTTTTTTTAAATTAAATTTTATATCAAATGTATTTAGTCTTCATTTTTTATCTCCATTGTTAGGTGAAATATCAAAAAAGCGATGATATCAACCCTGGATGAACTGATAATGAACACTACAGAAAAAAATCGAGACATTTGAACATTTTTCCATAGATGTAGCACAAAAAACAAATTCTTGATTTGTGAAAAAAAATGTATTGCAGTAACATGCCCTATCGAGATTGACAATGTAAATTGCTATATTGAAAATAAGCAGACGGCTCGATGCACAGTGAAACTAAATAATTTATTTCAGGTATGATTATTGATATTTCTCAATATTTTGAACCATATGACTCGAATGAACATCCAAACCGATAATCATTTAAAAAAAAAAAGAATTGTCCAGAAAAATGAAAATTTCACCTGAGCCCCCCTGAGATTTGAATACTTTTGTCTGCACCCAACTGAAGTGTCATAAATTCAATCATACATTCATAAGTCAGACCACTTCGTGGTCATAATCTATATTTTCATTCTATATTTTCTTTGCAAAATCAGAAAAACGAAACGGGAAAATTTAAAACTGGAAAATTGCATATATATTTTTTACTATCTGATAATTGATAAATATCGATAGTGTGATTGAGAAAGAAGAGAGAGGAGCCTCGTAGAAGGAAGTATATAATATATGAATGTTTTTGACCTGAAAGATATATAATTTTCTAGTATTTCCAAATGTTTAAATTTTTGTTATACTTTTAAAAGAATTATGATCAATTCTTATTTATCGTCCATCATTGATTTTTCTGTATTTATCATTGTGTGTAGGTTAGTCAAATGCTAAAAAGCCTAATAGCTAAGCTTTATCTACCCCATGTCATTTGGATGAATAAATAAAAATAATGATGGTATTATGATGTAATTATGATTACGATAAGGGAGAGTGTGATTATATAATTGGTAGTTAAATGGGGAAATGCAATTTGAGATTAGAAAGAAGATTAGCATCTGTCAACTAACAACCAATATTGACACCGGTACTCGCGTATAGATAACGTGTCATTTAGGGTTCCTCGATTTTAATACATGAAAACGAAGTGTAATAAAAACTCATACAAGTATTATATCTGGCAAGCTATCGTGATAAGGTAATACTTGAGAACTTACTTCTTCATGAGTCGTATGTGAGACAACTGATAACTAGAAATGCAGGACGAACTGATGACGATTATTCAATCATTTAAATTACTTATTTTTTGATCATTGAACTCACCTGATTAAATATATTTTTGATTTCAGATTCATATTTATATATATATATATATATATATATATATATATATATATATATATATATATATATATATATATATAAATATATATATATATATATATATGTATATATATATATATATATATATATATATATATATATATATATATATATATATATATATATATATACTTAAACTAATGAATGAATGTATGAAAGGGGAAATTAATGAATAAATAAACGAATGTCTGTATCGAGGATGGAAGGAATAGTGAACAGGGTAAATAAAACATGCATACAAATTCAGGCTTATATACGAAAAAATACCTGACCAAAGTTTTTAAAATCTAGTTATCGATATATATATACATATATATATATATATATATATATATATATATATATATATATATATATATATATATATATATATATACATATATATATATATATATATATATATATATATATATTTATATATATATATATATATATATATATATATAAATATATATACATATATATATATATATATATATATATATATATATATATATATATATATATATATATATATATATATATATAGTATATACATATATATATATATATATATATATATATATATATATATATATATATATATATATATATATAGAGAGAGAGAGAGAGAGAGAGAGAGAGAGAGAGAGATATCTATATTATACGTTATTGCTTAAAATATATTCTTTTTGTTTGATTGCTTGCTGCATCCTTCAAGAAAAATTTAGTATTAAAACGATAATTTGTAGCTATACAAATATTATTGTGTTATTGAATTGTAGTTAAAGGGAGAAAACGTACGGATCCCCATTAAGCCACCAAAGATGTAGGTTAGGCCTACAAAAGACTGAGGACATGGTTTGTGTATGGGCTTCTTTCAAGTAACAAATGACTCACAATCATATCCATAACAAAGCAACACAACGAACTGGTGAGCTAACAAAGATTGTGATTGGTAAATACATTTGTTGGATAAATTGTTGTCTGTCTCTTTCAACAATGAGTGACGTCACTTGGTACTTGGTAAAAGCCTATAATGTTCACTAAAAGATCTAGTTACTATGGCAACATGTCTATTCTTCGTGTGTATCTATTGTTGTTAGCGCGAAATCTGAGAGAAAATTAATCTTACATTATATATAATTGTATAAAATGCATGAATGATACCTTTTGGATGCATTTAAATGAGGAAAAGAATAGAGGAATGAACGAATGACTGTATGAAGGATGAAAGGAAATACCCTAAATAGTACATAGATGAAAATACACGTCCATTATATGTACATTCATTTTTAATTGGGGAACAATGATTTTTTTAATTATGAGTTTCGATGTTATTGAGAAAAATAATAATAATTGTGTTGCCATAAATAAAACTTTATAATTATATATATATATATATATTAATATATATACATATATATATATATATATATATATATATATATATATATATATATATATATATATATATATATATATATATATATATATATATATATATACATATATATATATATATACGTATATATATTTATATATATATATATATATATATATATATATATATATATATATGTATGTATATATATATATATATATATATATATATATATATATATATATATATATATATATATATATATATATATATATATATAACTTCAAAGCACGGTCAGTAAAAAACCTTGACTATATAGACCTATAGGAAATTGTTTTCAGTCGTTTATCAGAAGAGGGTTCTGATCTATAGAAGTTTGAGTCAATTATCGACTCAAAAGACGGTCATGTCCTTACCGACGCCTTCTCAGCAGCGCGACGGAGGGCGTCGCATTCTTCCTCCCCGTGGTTACCACATTTTTCGCAGACGACGCTACATATCGGCGCTACTCGACAGCGTGAACAGCGCTGATTGGTCGGCGCCGACAAGGGCTTGTAACAGCTGATACAGATGATATCGGAATCTACCCGTGGACCCACTAGTAGCGGCGCTTCCTTCAGGATCGTCTCTCCTGGTTTGATGTCACGCTTGGCTACGAGATATCTGGAATGGTGACACTTGTGTTGAAAAGAGAACAGTTGTTCCTGTCTTTTGAAAAGTGAAAAAACATCATAATTGCAGTTTATTTTTCTATGGTAAATGCTTGACAACTTATTGTGATTATTCTCTTACAAACTGAAAATTTAAAATTTAAAAAAATATGAATATTAAATATAATAAGTAGAAAGACAGGAAGACTTGATAAAGGAGATGACGAAGAAAAATCGTAGAAGAATAAGAGGAATATGAATGAGAAAGATCAAACGTTCCTTGTTTTCCAGACGTTCAATAGTTTGAAGGTTTTAAATAATTTACAATTTACGGTTCGTTAAAAATTAGTTGTACAACTATGTTGATTTTATTTGGGGAGGAAAGGTCCCTCCCCCTTGAGGGACTCGCCCTTGTGGTGCCCCGTCCGAACGATCCTCAACTTGTCATCCATAACCTCAAAATGTGGAATGTTGATTCTGTGTCAAGATTTTCACTATAAGAATAACGAAATAAAAAATAATAAAGTGA
Source organism: Brachyptera risi (assembly GCA_964007535.1). NCBI lineage: Eukaryota > Metazoa > Arthropoda > Insecta > Plecoptera > Taeniopterygidae > Brachyptera > Brachyptera risi. The sequence goes on along the minus strand of OZ023328.1, from coordinate 16,956,623 downwards.
TATAATACAATTTAGTTTCTCAAGAACTGTTTCGGTGTCTTATTAGTAGGCCACCTGGATCATAGCATTTAAAGACATACCCTGATTGGTATTCTCTAAAATACCAAATAATTTAACAGTCCAATTGACCACTAGTTATCGGTAGGCCACCTTGATCTATACTTCATGTGGGCATCTAGAGATACTCTGATAGGTAATGTCAAATTACCCACATAACAAACAGCCCATTTGATTGGATGTTTTGTTTTGTGACATTTGTGAGCGGGTCAATCACTAGTCGTCAATTGGTAATTGTGTTCGGTTGAAAAAGCCGGCAGGTCAATCGCTAGTCATTGTGGTCAGTTGTTTTCGCAACATCAATTTCGATATTTGAACAGAGTTTTTCTCCGTGGCCAATGTCGTTGTCGTTGTATAAGAGAATTTTACTGAAATCTGAGACAAATTGTTTGGTCATATCTTGCTGTGTTCATCTCATCGTGAACACATGGTATCATCGTAACATCAGTTGAGATCCTTTCAACTATTTATAAGAATATCATTTATTTATTAATCAATTAACAGAGTTTGTTACGCGAACAATTAACGTAAGCAACTACAATGTAAATTTATACTTACACTAATTAATGTCGTAAGATGGTAAGCAACAGCTAATGCATACTTGTTTTCAACAAATAACTTCATGCTATCGTTTTTTTATTGCATACATTTATGATGAATAATGCACGTCGGATACTAAAATCAGGTTATATATATATATATATATATATATATATATATATATATATATATATATATTTATATATATATATATATACATATATATATATATATATATATATATATATATATATATTTATATATATATATATATATATATATATATATATATTTATATATATATATATATATATATATATATATATATAAATATATATATATATACATATATATATATATATATATATATATATATATATATATATATATATATATATATCAAGGATTACGTAATTGCATGCCAATTATCACTTAACGCTCAACTACTTTCATTTGATGAACGCCTTTGATTGAACACGTTATGTGTTTTTAGTATATGCATTCATTAGGAAATATATATAGGCCTACACAAGTTCATATACACGATCATCCGTAGGCCTATAATATATATATATATATACATATATATTCAATCTAATCAGATTCTTGGCAACTAATTTCGTAGAAGAAATATTATATGTATACAAATCCGATTCAAATATTATTTTCATAACACTCTGGTACGTGGAATATTTTTAATTACAAAATAATCAATTACCTGCCAAGGATATCAGAACGTTCGATTGTATACGGCTTGTTATTTACATTCGTCAGGTTGGCAGCCATTATCGCGTTAACTCACAATAGCAAGTGAGTTTTAACACCTTTGAGATTCCACCAACAAGAGACTGTTAGCAGTGTCAACAAGTTGAGCAACACGTTAAAAATAAAATGAAAAAAAGCGTGACTTTGTACGCTGCACCAAGTGATTTTCTGCGCCGCTGCCATGAACTATTGCAACCCTTTCAAACGACAAAATGTGTCACTGTAAAGACTGTGTACATTGTAGGTTTGGAGACACCAGTTGTACTAGATGTAAGAAACTGAGCTGATGCTATTTTAATCGTCGCTTGAATTTATAAATAGACAATAGATGGGAAGCTTTGAGCTTGATTCTTGATTTTTAGCTGTAGTTTTGGTTGAGTATATATTGTTCTGGCATGCACTTTTAGCACGTCAAATGCTAAGAAATTGCACAATTATAACAAAGAATTTGACTTGGTGTAATATGCGCTATGCCAACTTAAAAAGTATTATTGTGAAGAAAGTTATAATACATTGAGAAATTAGGTTGGACCTACTTTTTTTGATTAGGCCAACTTGCCACAAAGTTGTGCTTAACGAGCTAGGATCGTTCTGACGGGGTATCATAAGGGCGATCTTACCATCTCAAAGTAGATAATTAAATATGTTGTAACCCATTTTATTGAAATTATATTATCTAAAATATATAACCAAAATAATGTTTCATAGGTATATGTTATATTTTTATTAAAAAATTGTGAACAAGAAACGATCCTAGTTTGAAATATTCATTTCTACTATATTTATATAGACAAATGGATGTATACAAGAATGGATAACCCATGTGCTAAACTATTGATTTTTTTTCAAGAATTATATTTATTGCTTATGTCGATCATATTATCTAAAATCGATTTTCATTCATTGAAGAAAACGTTTAATTGACAACGAAAGTAATACACTTTTTTAGCCACTGAGAGGGAAGGGAGATAAGGAGTGGGAGGGGAGGGCTTGAGGGAGGTAGGGAGGGAGGGAGGGAGGGAGAGGGGGGAATAATCGATTGTCTGACAGATTCATTATGAATATCGATACAATTATTTTATTCGCTCTCTTCTAAACGAAACTATAAGTTGGAATGTACTTTCAAAAATACTCCAAAGATCCTGCTAAAAGAATGTGGGAGAACGTTGATTCAGGTCCGTGAACCTGGCCTCTCCAATGTCAGCACAAATTCTAAAACTTTGTCCAGAGTTTGTGCTAGGCCTCTAGATTTCATGCCGAGACTTTCAGAATTTGTGCTGGGTAATTTACCGAGAAAATCGATTTACAAAACATGAGGGGCGAAGTTCACGCAGCCCCTCCAATGTCAGCACAAATTTTGAAACTTTGTCCAGAGTTTGTGCTAGGTTTCTAGATTTTATGCCGAGAATTCACGGACCCCATTGAGTCATGACAAATGTAATAATTACAGCCTACAGGAATATAAAAATATAATAATTATATGAACCTATCAATAATTATGAAAACAGAACCATTGATTGAAATTCTCAATCCGTTCGTTCGTAAGACAATAATTTCCTTTCAGTCATACTTCAAATTCATTTCATCTAATTATTTTCTAATATATTTTTTTCGACGTGTGATATATATCACACATTCTGGCTCCCGTCTTGTTTTAGGAGTGAACGATTGACAGCAGGATAGTAATATATTATTAATACTATTTAATAAATGAGAAAGAGATATTTCCACCATATATTTTTTTATTCTGATCTTATTAAATAATGATTACACCAAACCTTATGCACAGAGAACAATGAAAACGTACACATCCGTGGTAATAAGTGAATTGTCAATTTGCTCTACCAGAATTGATAAGAAACAGAAATGTTGTTATTATACATGCAGCGTGCAAATATTTATTAGGTAACATTTCTATATAAATAAATAAATTGATGCTTGAAAAAATTAATGAGAATGTTAAATAAATAACAATTAATTAATTTATAGATGAATATACACAATCAAGTATAACATTATGAATTGTTGGATGGATAGAAAATCATTCATTCATGACGGCTGTTCATCTTCACGGTGAATGACCATGAAGGTCCACTACAAATTTGATATTATAATTGCCGAAAGTAAAAATGAGTTATACAGTGGTAATTGAAATCATTAGTAATAAACTGATAATAATACTTTTTCTTATACATACACTTTAAACTTATACCTACACTTAATGCTTAGATTTACATGCACTTTTTTAACAGATTCATGTTTTAGTAAGGTACAGTTTCAATATTGTTAAAATATTTATAATTATTGACACTTATATTAATTATTATATTGTATCAATATATTAATGAGGACCAACACGAGTAAATATATAAATGAGAGGTAACGAGAGGTAGGCCTACTCGTTTTGTTTCAATTACGCTACAAAAGAAGACATTTAAAAAAAAAATTCAACAGTTCGAGATAACCATAGAATGGCATGCTTTCTCTGAGTCAAGAATAGGACCTCCTCTATTCATTGGCTCATGAGATCGTTGTTATTGTTGTTGTTCCCTAAATCTCCCTAAATTAACCTAAATTAGCTCGACCTTTGAAACCTAGCCAACCCAACGCACCAAATATTTCATAAACTATTTTAATCTATTAGGGGCTGAGACTAACACGAACCAAGGCTTTTGAATTTTGAGTTTGGATGCAAGAACAAGAAAACAAGAAAACTACGTTTATGTCACGTTTTTTAACCCTCTTTTTTTTAAGAATTCACACCTCTGAAATAATCATTTTACAATGATTCATAGCATATTTTGCATCTAAAGTTCGGTTTTGAATCTCAGTGTTAGTGCTACCATTACCAATAGACATCCAGGGCTTTCCAACTAGATAGCTCAAAGGGCCATTTTTTCACGGAAAAAGTTGAGGTGGGCCACACAATTGATTGCTCAATGATTTTTCATTCATTATTCAATTGTTTTCAATATGGTATGCTGGTATACAAACAACATATTTTTTCAAGCTCTTTATAGTCGTTTTTTTCTCAAATCGAAATTCAATTACTTAAATTGCACTTCTCTTCTTTATGTCTTCATTTCGGTCTATATTACTGATGGTGCAAGAGGGGAAGCTCACAATTTTGTCAAATGGTGCGCCTGCTGTCACAAGCCAAATGGTAGGACAGAATACGAATATTTTGTCAGAAATTATCAACTATGATGTTAGTTTGAACGCCGCCCCTACCGTTTGGCTTGTTACAACAGTTCAACCCTTGCCAAATATATTCTCAATTTGACTACACAGAATGTTATAATAGATTACAATGATTTTACTTTGGTTCATAAGATCCTGCTGCGGGCCATTTGAAAAGGTCCCGCGGGCCGGAGTTGGCCCGCGGGCCGCCAGTTGGGAAGCCCTGCATGATACCGTATTTGCGGCCAAATAAAGTGGTCGATCAAGAATTCAAAACACATTGAAATGTATCCTGAAAAAAATTATCAACATTCGCACTAAAACTAGCAGACAATGTACATATATTATATACGCACTGAAAAACGTGAGTGTAAAATATACGTAGATTTTATTTAAATTGAAATATAAATTTTAGAAAAAAAAATTCATGTTACCGCAAGTGGATTTCCGGGCCGATAAATAGCAACTTTGATAGAAAAGCCATAGAAGACATTCATAATAAACTGAGCCCAAACATGTCAGCTATGTACAGTACTTGTATGGCTTGAAGTCTAAGTAAAAGTCTGTTTATGTAATTCAATACTTGTTAAATCATATGCAATATAACATGGTCGATTGGTTTGACCAGGTAGCAAAGAGACATTTACTTATGCTTCAAGCTGTACACAAAGACTGGATGGACTGTCTGAGTTGCTCCAACGACTGTTCTCCCATTATCGCCAACATCCCTTCCTGCGAACTGGGATCCTCCAACTTGAATATCTTCACCGCTTCTTCCAGGTATCCCGCTGCTTCTTCCAGTTTCTCCTTCAATACTTTCTGGTTCAACTCCCCGAACCGATACTGACTCCTCACGAACAACAATATCGGCGCGTGGAGTTCGTAGAGGGTCAACGCTCTCAGTCGAGTACACCCTGGTTCGACGACGTCGACTACCTTGAGTAAATCCCGACATAAAGCGATTTTCCGTTCCAGTAGGATGTCGGGAAGGTCCTCAAGAGTGTAGCCCTCGACTCGTCCGTAGAGGTTCGATAGAGTGTGACGTAGAGATGTCATACAGGCATGATGGGGGTGGAGGACTGACCGGTATTTTTTGAAGATGGATTCGCCGAATTCGATGGGTGACGATTCGGAATCGAGCGTGTCGATTAGATCGATTTCACCTTGGATGACATCGTAGACTCGACGGACCGCGTCGCCGCGAGTTGTGAACTCGCAGTGTGTGCATTTCCAACCGGCGTCCGCATCTGAGGACAAAGAAACATCACTTTTGTTTTTTGTTTTCGTTCCTTTTTTTTAATAATGTTGAAACTTGATGTACAATTATTGTTCCCCAATCAAGGCAAGATCATCAGTAAGATCGCTTGGACCTATTTCACCAGGGTGATCTTATTTACCACCCCATTTTGATTATTTTGAATAAAAAAAGTAATTTGACACCAGGACTGTGCTATCTGTGACCATACTTTTCTTAGTAGATAAAAGTCTTATGTTTCCAAAAGTCAGGAACATATTATCAAAGTATATACACCGATTTTGTAATATATTAGGACATTACTAGCATTGCGGTATTGAGAGTAAATCAAACACACGAATGTTGATATCTTCCACTTTGAAGACTCTTGGGCAATATGTTCACTTCTTCTCATAACAGCAGATGTATTTTTTTCCATTTTGTTTTCATTGTTATTGAATTATCTACATTTCAGTTATTTCATTCATGAATAAATTTACAATTTGAATTTGATTTCGAAAGACTAGAGCAGCAGTGCCTCACATCGTGTTTTATTACACCTCGAATAAATTTTTCTCTGAAGAGTTTTTCAAACCTGATATATTTCAACATTTCAACAGCCAGGGTGTCTGTGAAGTGTCATAGTTCTCCCAACAACTGATCTGATTTCAACTTCTCAATTCAAAATAATGGCAATTACAATTTTAAAAATATTTAATTGAAATGAAAAATCAGTTCAAATATAAATACTTATAATTTATGGACTTCAAAGAAAAAAATCATTTCAATATGATGAAAAAATAATCAGATATAAGTACCTATCTAAAAATATAAATTTCCATGATATAATAGCAACTATATGATTGAAAAACAGAATACAATAAAGATACTATATCTTATAGATAATAATGTAACCGAGATGCAGTTTTTTTGAACAAAAAAGCAAACAAACTCATTGACCTATTGATCTGTCATTTGATGATTGGTAAATATATATAGACTATCTGATTCTGATGACTTGGATTTTCCATTAGACCTACTTATAAAGTACTGTTTGTTTTTCATTAATTACATCACAACCTCGAAAAATGACCTCGCTGTCGATGCGCCTCAAAACTCTAATATTCATTCAAGACTTTTCAAGATGGCGAAACGAAAGAATCGGGAAAACATGTCAAGTGCGCGTGAAACCTGCTTTTAGGCCTACTTTAACAATACATTTATAGCAGAGAGTCGAGTTCAGTTTCTTTCACCTAACAATTTGAATTCGCATACAATTTCAATGAGACACAATTTTACAATTACTTGACAGCTGGACGGCACATCACGGAGAATACCATTTACGATAATTTGAATTAATGGTGAGGGTTAAATAAATGGTCAATTTTACCCACAAGAGTGTATCAATATTTTGTAATTTATTGACGTATCAATGTTGAAATAGTGAATTTAAAATTTGAAATGGAAAAAGGTGAAAATTCCGAGAAAATTTTGAAAAACTAATTAGATAGTACGTTGAATCGTTAGATACAAGAAAACCAGTAGGCCCTAGATATTGTATATAAGCATGAAGAGGACAATTGATACATCATAGTTTAGTAAACCTTTCTCTAACAGATGAATTAAATTTCATCAGCATACCTATGACCATTTCGATACAAATGAAAATTTTGTTCACATTGATTCACAACAAAAAATGACGTGACTTTCCCTGAACTTGTATGCCGAGCGCATACGGTTGAACTTTTTAATTTCAATTTATAATTTCATCTTTAGACCTTCCAGATAAAAGTATTGTTGTGAATGAAACTGCTTCACGCCGTGGAGAGAAGTATATCTTCTGAAATATTGTCGATCTATAATGAACATTCACAAGATATTCACAAAATATAATCATCCTGGTGGGAACTTTTTGCCCTGTGGAGACTGGGGACGCCTTAATTGGCAAACGCAGCTCACGACGCGGTTGGTGACTTGGTGTTACTGTTATACACTTATACTGCAAGTGATTTAATTCAACGTAACGACGTGAAACTGTTATAAACTTAGCAAATGTTGCGTTTACGTTACCGTGAACACATTTATATTCCTTCTGTCGTGGGCGGACTGTAGAACAAACCGTGACCTACCTTCATCTGAACTTGAATAAAAATAAACTATACCTGTGGATACATCTCCACTGAAGGGGCTAATTGGTAACGGAACCGGAATTCTAAATAAATAGTTTCACCCCTTGCCTATAGGCCTATATATCCAACTAAACACGTGAGTATCAAATCAATAGACATTTTTTGAAATAATTTTATTCTCATTATTCTAATGTCCAATTTTTTCACTATATCTGAAAACGTATTTCTTAAATTTCCACACTTTCCACCTAGAACCATGGATGAGATAAAGTAGGCCTATCTGTTACAGGGTCTGAAGCAATTTTGAACAGAAAATAAAGAAAGTATAAAATAAAATGAAGAAAAAACATTCAAAATATCAAGTTGTATACCATTATGTCCATCTTTACAGACGTGATTTACAGATGTTTTTCTCGGTTTTCCTCTGTATATAGGTAAATCACGTGATGGTTTCCACGGTATATAAGCCACGGCCGTTTCCTTCCCACTATCTCTCATATTAGTATTACCCAAGAAATCTTCAACCTCATCATTCCACCGTCTCATTCATCTTTCAACCGACGTCAATACAGATATTATTATTATAAAATGAATATAATGAATAAATATATACTCAAATACCGTAGGATACAGGAACGTATACCGGAACGTTTCAGTATCCCAAAAAAAGAGAACGCCGTTCCAAGCAACACTTACCCAGCGGATCTGTCGAGATGACAATCCCATTGTCACATTTATTACACTTCAGCGATCCCAAATGCGTTCCCAATTCTGTCGGATCCGCACAACGTTGACATCGACAGTCGAAATATTTGCTCAACCGAAGTTTCTCTCTTCTGACAAGCGTCGGTTCCAACGAGGGCGCGTACGACGTAAACAACTCGTTGCCCTTTTCCACTCTAACACTCGTGCGAAGCTGCAGTCGGTACTCTTCCCCCAACTCGTTCCACAACGCCACACTATGACTCGTGTTGGCCACGCAACAATGTGATAAGATAGCGGTTTGGGGATACAAACCTCGGAGCAAGGACCCACTCAGTGAGCGAATCTCAAAGGAATTCACATCTAAAATTCCGCACGCCGTATGGATTTGTTCGTCGCTGAATCTATCTCCCAGCTTACAAGCTTTACGCAAGAAATCGACGATATTATTCTGATTGGCGTGCCACAATGGAGTGTCTTGTCGTTCTTTATTGTGAGATTCCATACATTTCACTTCATTCTCCCAGCGTTCTGGGTTTGCTTCATTGGCGAGCAAGAGTCTCAGAGGGGTGATGCACTCGTACTGGGGACAGAAAGATGACCAATCGTCGAAAGGTTGGAACCGGATGTTGGCTGCAGAGAAAATGGGACATTCGGCGTTGGCGTGACGCGAGAGGTTTTCACAGGCGGTACTACAGACAGGCCAGCTGCAGCGAGAACAGAAGACGGTGCAGTCGACGGGGGCGTGGCAGCCGAGGCACAAGGGCAGTGTTTCAGATTTGGGACCGACGGTGACGGGGGTTTCTGTTAGTACGAGCTCACCAGCTTCCAACGTTCGGGATGTGACGCCGTATCTGTAGAATATAGAAGAAATACAGGAAAATGTTTGTTTTGGTGTGATTGTATACTGGTATTTGAGAATATTGGCAAATATATCCCTTGATAACACACATGAGCGTGCTGTTGTTGTTGCTCACAATCCGAATTAACCTGAATTAACCTAATCAAACTTACCCAACCCAACCTGAACTTATTTAATCTTACACAAAACTAATTTAATCTGACCTAAAACTGAGCAACTTTATCTAAAGATGACCTGATCTAACCGAAAACTATTCTCATGCAACCAAAACTGAGTTAACCTAATTTGAGCCTCACATAAAGCCATAACATATAGTGTGTGCAACAGGTATGGGTGTAAAGTGGAAAAAAAAACTCGAAAAAGAACGAAAATGGAAAACTAATATTTCAAGATTAGAAAATTATACCCCTCTAATATCCCCTAGTAATTATACTTCCCTTCCTCTATACCATTTCATATGTTTTTCTCACAGTGGGGGATAACAGAGAAAATTATTATGATTGCCTTTTTTTTACTTCTAAAACTTCAGCTTCTATTGATTTTAACTCTCACTTAATCTTCAAGACAGCGTCGACTACATTGCAGATCATAACTTCTCACCTGCCAACTTCATCTTTTGTAAGGACTTTATAAGCTTTGCACTGCTCCTTATGTGAACTCCAGTGTTCCTTCTGATGTTCCCCTGAACAATAGGCAGTCAGTTCACACCCTTCACATCCGTGCTTTGCTGGTTGCCCACATGTGGTGCAAATACTGATTTTTGGCTCACTTGTCTGTGAAATTGAAATATTACAGTCAACTTGGCAGTTTATGCTTGAACAATTCTCACTGTCAATATGACAATCTGAATAAATTGAATATACAATAAGACAAACGCATGGGTTGAAATGGAGAAATTTTCGGAATGAATTTCATTGGAATAATTTTGTAATTAATGTTTAAATACTGTACATAACATTTAAAAAAAAACGTGTAGCTTTATTCAAGTTGGAGCAAGTATGACTCTCATTTTTAGATATAATCTGTGTTTCATAAATTGTAATTAACATTCATTCAATGTTCCAAAAATCCTAATGATCGATCCTTAATCTATTTGAAGCACAAAAAAAAATACACATGCTCGCTAAACCACTTCACTTGAACAAACTATAACAGAAAGCAATTACCAAATCAGGAAGATTCATTTCAAGTTCTTTTTCGAAAAACTTCAAAAAAATGTTTTACTTGCGTAACTTTTCACAAAAACTGTCCCAATATTTTATTACGATCTTGTCACTATCAGATGATTTGTATTTATTATTTAATGATGATCTTGCCACTTTCAGATGATCTTTTACTCTGAATCAAATACACCTTGTTTACACTCCTTTTATATTGTACTTCGCATAGCAGCGAAGGCGGAATAATGTTTTGCGCAGTGGTCGAACCTGCTAGAATGAAATAAAGGGCTCTCGAACCATCGAACGTCCAAGGAAAACTTAATTTAGAACATGCATTGAACGATTACAACCGACTTGGCACACGGAAGATTTATTTTCGTACCCTGCGGATTAGTTCACGTACAATAATGCGCTATAAATATTCGATTTAATTAACGTTTTTCACATATTGAATGAAATTATTGTCGTAGGTTTAAAACACGATACATTAAGGATTTGAATAGATTGTGGATTCATTATTAAATAGGATGAGATTGTTGTAATGGAGTGATTATTTTCGTCGACATTGAAAATCTGGTCTTGAATTATTTTGAAAGCGTTTGTATTGGGAATGTGAAACGAGTTGACTTGAACAATTTATGGGAGATGAAGCAATCAAACGTGCTATACATATTAAAACACACCATAAATACTGTACTTTTAGACATTATGTTGAAACAACATTACCGAATGAAGTTGTTTATAATATTAAGGACTATTTCGAAATGAATTTTCTTAAAACTTTTCTTTTCTTTTTTCTTCATTACTCACGTTATTTGAGTTGTTATTTGTTGTTTTATTGATCTAGTTGAAATTGATTGATAGTTTTTTTTAGAAACAAAATGTGATTAATCTAATCGAGTCAGTCTATATACCATTGAAAGTTTTGTTGTTGAAAATGTAACTCTAAATACTTTTTTTTTTTTTAATAACATCGGAACTTGATACAAAATCATATGAATGTTATAAATACTAACAGATTTTCTGGTTTGAATTCAATTGAATTAATTAAATTTTTCTTAATTTTGTAAAATATATACATATACTCAGGAAGTGAAATAATATAATATATATTATATAGTACAAAAAAGGCGATATCCAATATTTTTTGGCACGACTGGGTCACTGCCCTATTGATCTTCCACATAACCATATAATGACCAACTTATAAAAACTATTCCAATCTATTCTAAAAACGATCACGACAAAAACTGAAAACATTCCATAAATGCATGCAAAATAAGAATTCCATAAATATTCTTGAATATTAAATTCAGAACATTAATCTAATCATTATGGCTTGAAATTAGTTGGAATTCTGATTTTGTTTAATGGTGCCTCTGCCCAACCACTCCACCGAACACAATAGGTATAAGGTATAGGTTATAGGTTATATGGAGGTACGAATGAGCAGGTGATAAGGAAAAGGTGAAGTGATGAGAGGGAAAAGGACGTTTACAAAAACCTATACCTTATGCGGGAATCGTGCACGCACGCCTTATATACTTTATTTTTTAAAGCGGTGTATTAGCTGAATTAGCCAGGGAGGATGAGGTGACCGGATTTTTTTGTACAGATATAGGCCTATATATCAAAAAAAAAATTGAACAGATTCATTTCAGTATTGTTACTGATACAATTTAAAAGACTATTTTAGGACTGACTAACTAAGACTAACTCGTAAGGGGTAACCCTTGATTTACCCAAAGACAATAGATATAATATGAATCGCCTATCCCTGCTGCCTTCTCTGTGTGCAGCATGTATATCTATCAACAGTGCCGACCGAGTTTGGTCACGAAAGGTTTTTCCTGGCATTTCATTCCTGGTTCATATATATATAGTGTTTCCTGCAGTTTAATTCTGCTTTTGATGGGCGCGCTTATTTATTTGAAATTAAATTTGGAATATAAATTAAATTCCGGACTTATCGTTTATATCGTATACATCGATATCATTATATTATCGATATATTATTATCGTATATTTTATTATATTTTATATTATTATATTTTACTATTCTGTGACGTATTTCTATACTTATAAACAATGTATTAACCTGCTTGATTACGATGTTTGTATGTAGTATGCTTGTCATGAAATAAAATTGATTGATTGATTGATTGATAGATATTATTATAGATTTTCTCCATGATTTTACCTCTAGATCATTTCCTGTGTCTGTGCTTTAAATCAAAGTTCTAATTGACGACTAGTGATTGACCTTCCCACAAAGGTCACAAAACACCCACTCAAGTGGGCTGTTTATTATGTGGGGAATTGACAATGCCACACACAATATTTATTAATGGCCCCCTCCAGGTGGCCTACTGATAGGCCACGATTATCATCAGTAGTCAATTTGGACTGGTATGCAAATTATCAGATGAGGCAAGAGGGTAGCGAAAACTTCCATTCCACATACCGAAAAATAGGGCTTCGTTTTCTATGATTATTTTTTACTTCTGTACCAAGATGCATTGAGAGTTGTGTTGATTTTATGGAATATTATATTATCATTGAATATATTTCATAGATTGAATGTATTCAATTGATTGAAAATTCATTGAATATTGAACATTATAAACATTGAACACATCGCACTTTATATAAATGTTAAAAGTCAGCAGGTAGGGGTTTTAAACGTTTGAAGTAATCCAAGGTATGTAGATATAGAGATCGAAAGAATATTTAGTAAATTTGTAGATTGGCGTACCATGCCTATTTTGGGGGGAGGGGATCAACTCCAAGTTGTTTCTTTCAATTTTTTAAAAGTATATAAGCGTTTACAAATAGCGAATAGCGAATAGGTTACATTCTAGATTTTCATACTTCTATGCTCATCCCACAACCCATATACTGCATTTTCCTAGTTGTTTTTAATTGTATGAAACTTTTATTGGTCCCTCCCTTATTTCAAAAGTGTACATAATAAAAATGAATTTAAAATACATTTGTTAATATTAAACAAAAAATGAATAGAAAATGAATAGAACATGATAGAACAAGTAAATACGGAAAATATGATATAACACAATTAAATAATTATTGAGAATGAAATTATTGAATGAGCGACAGCGAAGACTTCCATCCTACACTGATGGAGCTTTGTATATGTGTGTGTGTGTGTGTGTGTGTGTTTTTCGGGGGGGGGGGGGTTACCCACTGGATGCACTGGACGCACGGTACGACTGATCAACAAAAAACTACTCAAGTATAGACGCAAACTTATCGAACTTGAAATTGTATAGTTTTGGGGTAAAATCGTTTAAAACATTCTTGAGCAACACCATCTCAAAATTTCTAAAAATGCCATAAGATTTTGTGCCGGGTAAGAAAATGTGAAAAATAAAATCTCTCAAAATTAATTCAAATTTTCCCTGAGTGTGATCACAAAAATGATACGCACTGCCACAAATTTGTATGCAATTCGGATCGGCAGTTTTGAAGAAAATGATTTAATAAAAGTTTTTCATAGTCATAGATCAAATAGACAGAAATGTTAGCAGAAGTATGTTGGCGAGATTCAGGGCTTCCTAGATCCGATATTTAGAAGTACATTTTACTTGAGTCAAGGCGTGTGAAGTTCTCGATTAGACCAGTCTTCAGAAGGTGGATATAACTACTTTATCGACTCTTGGTTATCTATTTAGATATCTCGCTCATCTTGCAACCCATGTTCTGCGTTTGCCTAGTATAAAACATAAATTATTAATGCTAGCTGAATGGAGGAAATTAATAATTGAAAAACCAGGTGAAAATAAGTGTTTCAAGTTAATATATTGATGGTTCATTTAGTTAAGAAAACATACAGAAAACTGAGACGTGCTCGAAAAAAGAAATAATCACGGCCTTCTTTATTTCATGTCAAATATACAACTTAACATCACAGCCAGGTGGATTCACAATATGCTTTTTATGTAAGTTGTTCTCACATTTTTATCTACGGTGCACTCTGCTCGTAAGAAACAGAATAAATTTTTTCATATTATTATATCAACAGTCTATGGCAATTATAGTGTATCTTAGATTGTTAACAAACTTTCGGATTACAGAAATAAGGTGGGTACTGAGCCAAATAGGCCAACATGGTTCAAATATCAATCTGTAAAACAAGACTGCTTAACATTCTTATATTTCACTCCAATTCTCTCAATAGAGCAGGCTGTGACAAAACCATAATTCTATTTATTTATTTGAGTGACATTGTTGTTCGTATGTTTTTTCGGTTCAAGATGGGAAATTTATTGTATTTCAGTCTGTTTTTCTTAAACTTCGACACGAACTAAACTGGTAACGTACATTAAAAATGTCATGTTGCAAACCTAAAGGAAGTGGCGACGGGAAAAGTGGAAATGTGCCTGGCGACGTGCAACCACCGAAAAAGAGGGTATGCGGAAAACATGGAGGTCAGGATCAGGACGACAAATCCAACGATCGACTGGTAAGGACTGACAGTTTGTTGATTATTGATTAACGATCCCACCAACAGTTAGCTTATTTGGGGGTGCGAATGTGCGGACAACAGATGAATGATATTCACGAAAAACCGACCCCTTATTTTGGAAACGAACCCTTGGCTTTGATTTCTGAAGCATTGTCTTAGATTCTTAGTTGATTGTGGTAGGAGGCAGTGGCAGCAGCCAAAAATGGTGACTAGGCCTACATCAATGAGGTTTAGAAAAAAGCGTGGAAAATCTTTCTAGACGCATATATTTAGACTTGACTATTCGCTTACTGCAGACAGAATGGTACAGTTGCAACTAGCAATATATGTTGTTGTTTTTTTACCCTTAATGTAGTGGTTTGAATGATTGAGTGGGTTGAAGGACATTTTGCCACCTGTATGTATATTTACAAATTGCAGATTAAATAAATGAATAAATGAAGCGCACTGAACCTTCATTCGAAAGATCGGGATTCGATTTTGAGTTTGAATTTTCTATAGTTCCGGTTAATTTCCTATTAATTAGATATATAATTATATTTATATAATTATATTCATATTATATAATTATAATTATATATATGGATAAATTATAATAATTAGAATATAAGTTCCTATTAATTAGAAAAAAATAGATTAAAATTCTTTATGAAAAAGACCACAATAACTTAAGAACTAACCAGTTTACTCTTCTAATTCATGATTGTAATAGATGCCCAATTCGATATTAGCTCGTGAATTGATATGGCGAAAAAATTGAATACAGAATTATTGCAGTGCTTACTCATCAGTCATCACATAGACTAAGCTGAGTTCCAAATAAGTACGCTACAGTATAGTTTTTGAAAAGAACACCAAATACTCTATATAACTTCGAAAAATGAAAGAAAAAATCTTTTACGATATTAGTAGGCCTACCGGTATAGTGTAAATCTTAAGTGAAGTAAATTTATTTATACGATGATCAATACAAAATAATTGTAGAATGTGATATTGTAATTGAATCTTTAATAACAAGAAATAAACAATATACTTACAAAATGGAATAAGAAATTTTGTCTCATGCTTGTATCCACGAAAGTAGGTCGTCAACATAACAATACAAGAGTATCACAGTTATATTTTGTGAAGCTGTGGTATGTTTAGGGTATTATGATTTATTAGTCCGAGACTCAACATGATAACGCATCTACATCTTTTAAAAGCGTTGAATCCTGGAAGTTTAAACGAGATTATATAATCATCACAGTTTTTACAATTATTATTTGATTTGTAGACGACCTTTTTACGTGTATAAAAGTGTCCATGCATTCATTTTGAGCACTGAGTCATTTGTAGGCCATAGTAAGCTTTCGAGTTATTACTAATCGATGTGGAATAAAACCCATACCGGTAATGACATCGTCAGTCTCACAGTGATGTGAATAGTGTACCATGTATGAATGTAAATATACGATGCTACATGAGAACGTAGTTCAGCAATGTTTGGTTGGTGGTAAGGCGAATAGCTTATATTTAAATATAGGGCCTAACTGTGTGTCCAAAATTTAAATCTTCAGATCGAGTTCCGGAGGTATAGACACATTTTATGTATGTAATTAATTGATTAATTGAATAATAGTAAAATTGTGATAACACATTGATTGATTTTGTTTAATACCGTTTCATGAAGATGAGAGAAATGACATCGGCTTCATAACATAAGCTTACAACAATTGATGAAAAAATCATGATCCAATAATGTATAACTTACTGTATTATAATTTCGTATGCTTATACGATGGACTAAAGAAGACTAATATTCTTTAGTCTATGCTTATACGATTCACATAAATATACGTGAAAAATATGAGTATATTAATTAGCATAAACTAAATTCTTTAGTCTATGAAATTATTATATAATTTTTTTCAATTTTTCATTCATATTTCCACATAGATTTGGGTACAATTTTGTAGACCCGCAAAGTCACAGAATTTAACTAACATAACTCTACTAACATGTCTACTAACATTTTATTAGACGAGCTTTAGCGAGGATTCAATTTGTTACACTGAAAAAAAATGGTGTTCGTTTTTATGTTTTTTTTTTTTTTTTTTGTTTTTATGTTTTTTTGTCGGTTCTCCACAGGTCAAACGGCTACAGCTATCAACTTCAAACTTTTTTTCGTCATGGTTCCTCATCTAACTTAGATCTGTATAGTTTTGTGGCATTATCGGGTGGTAACTTTTGTTTTTATGAATTTTAGAAATTTCAAACATCCCCATTAGAATAACCCGGAGGAAAATACTTGAAAAATCAAAATTTTTCAAGACCTCTCAAATTTTCGCCGAATATAAAGGAAACTATTAAGCACATTTTGAGAGATTTTTCGCATCAATCGGATGAGAAATAACGAAGAAAACGCATTTATAAAGCATTTTCCCATCAATTTAAGCTATTACGGGAACCAATTAAATCTATAGCAACAAGTGTCACCAATTAATTCAAAACGATTGAAATGAATGAAGAGGAAGGCCGTGACATAACTGATTCTCGTAAGGTTTTCGAACGTTTGGAGTGATCCAAGGTCTGTAGATGTAGATTGGGTTGACAAATTATTTTTCATTCTAGATTTCTATACCCCTAAGCTCGTCTAACAACGCGCATCCCGCGTTTTCCTAGTAAATAAGAATAATACAGATTCTTATACATACAAAATAAATACAGATTTAGATATTTAAAAATAAGTAATAATAATAATAATAATAATTTTATTTCATAATTGTGAATTAACAACCTCTCATGTGTACATATTCATAAAATAAATATGTAGGCCTACGAGTATTGAAATACATCAATTTTGGATATTTTAAAATTGGTCAAATCAGTTTAACATGTCAATTTCCCACATATGCTTCAAAGTATCATAATTTTATGATAGTAATACATCTCAGTTTAAATATCAGCAGTATATATACATATATATATATATATATATATATATATATATATATATATATATATATATATATATATATATATATATATATATATATATATATATATATATATATATATACGTACAATTTTAAAACCCTTTCAAGTAAAAGTATTTAATTTCTCTTTAAAAATCAATCGTTGTCGATAAAGTAAAGATCAGAATTGAGTTATAGGCCTACCCTACAAACCGCATGGCTGAAACTCTGGGAACTTTCGCTCTTGGAAACTGCACTGATTCTTCCTAATATAAAGGAATCAGCATATTTGACTGTTTATATTTTGGTGACAAAGCAAATTACTTCGCGAATTCATTACAATATACAAATAAAACAAAAGAGTCTATATAAGTGATGATATGATTTTTATAGTAAATTCGCTCCCCGTAGCTCATTTAGCTAAGGCAACGCATTAAAAAGTGATGGGCTTAGGTTCAAGTCCGAGTAAAAGGCATGGGGTTTCTAAACGTCTATTCACAACGTTCGATTTTTTTCCAATACAAGAGGGGATCTAGTTCGAGTAACAAAGGAATTTTATATACAATAATACAACAAGTGGGTGGGCACATAGCCCCGCAGAGAATATTCTGAAATCATGTTTCTTCTATCGTATTTCTTTGAGTTCATTCAGGTCAAATTTACGCTAATCCAGACTTAAGATTGTGTACAATACATATTACAATGAGTAACTAGACTAACTGCATAATGATTGTGTTAATGATATTTTTAAATAAATAAATAGCACGATAACATAAAGGAGGAAAAACTAAATCTTCACTCATCTATCAACTAATCTTTTGTTCTATTTGGCTATTTTGTAATCCTGTCTGATAGGCGTATATCGTTTCAAGTCGCTTTTCAATTTTCACGGAATCTATTTGACATGGAGTCAGAGAGCAATAACTATCAGCTTTTAATCTGATAATAGTATATTCGAAATATCTCACATTAAACTCTCACATATTATCTTATCATCAATTCTGCCCAAACAATTTCGTCAATTCTCACATCTCATATTTAATTCACTTGTTGAATAATTTTTCATTTCCATGTTATTTATAGATTTAGTCCACGGTCTAAGATGTCTTGTATCGGGCTATGGGCTATCTCCATGCGCTGGAATAGTGCTACTAGTTCCACCAAAATCTCTGCGAAACGCTGGGTGAAAAGAGGCCAGTCATGTGGTCCAGTTGGCGTTGACAGTTGACGTTTTGCCGTCAACAATGACGCACATTTGAAGATGCATTGAGGGTTGCGTTGGTTTGCCGTTTCTCAAACCGGCAAACCGACGCAACCCTCAATGCATTTTGGATCTATGCATAGAGCGTGGTCCACTGGACTCTTTACGCCTAGCGTTTCGTACGGATTTTGGTGAAACTAGTAGCACTCAAAGGTAGCACTGTTCGTATCAGCCGAAATAGCTTCGATACAAGACCTATACTACTTATCCGGGCTTGAGTCCTAAATCTTGTCGTTTCCGAGATTTGTTTCATGTACAAATCAACAGGAACAAACTAAATACTAAATAATTCAACCATCTTTCTCATTCTCAGTTTTTAACTGCAGTTCTCTGTAGAGTGTAGACAGAACACGATTTGATTTTGAAGACATGGCGGGCATTTGTCACGCGTCACGATCGTACCATTGGGTCCGAGTTTTCATAAAACACTCTGAATGCGCTTCATAGTTTTCCAAATATTTTATATATTGCGATGACAATTAATTTCAAAACTCATGGTTTTTCATTCCCAATGTAATATAATATCCTATGAGTTTGTTGAGCATTAATCTTGTACCCCAATTCTCCTGAACGATCTCTTGCGTAGATTCACCCAGTGCAGTGTCTGGCGAAAGAAGTAACCAGTTTTAATAACTTATTGATTAAGTATATATTTTGATAAAAACTTGTAAGTATTCATTTTCAGGTTATTTAACTTAAAATCAAGTGCAGGAAGTACGTAGGTTTGAGTGCTTGCAAATACTTCATGCTAAAAAAGGGGTCAATGCATCAGTTTGGTCATGAACCATGGTCCACATAGCCTATTATGTGACCCAAGGCCTACGCCTATTTTACCGGTGCAACTTATTCAGACCTTTAACTGGAACATGTATTTATATTCACGTTATTGTTTATTAGTTGGGATATTATATAATCGGTCGAAACATTCAATCCATGTAACCTGGCTAGGCCTAGCAAGAGCCATTTTTCTTGAAATCTATAAAAAGAAAATATTGTAGGGGGTCCTAGGCACAACATTCAACCTTGGCCTTGCAGGCAGCTAAGCCTAGGCATGCCTAGGCCTACCCTTACAAAGTCGTCATTCACTTCCTGCAAACTCAGCTTTTAGAGTAGTGTAAGTCAACGACACACTAAGTAGCGCAGAACTTCCGAAATGACTTCCATTTCGAACTTATAAAGTTGAGGTTTGTGGAGGTGACCTAGAACGTAAAAATGTCCCAGGGCCTAGGACGGTCTTTTCATCATAATAATATTTAGAATTTGAAACTGCCTTTTGAGTTGCATGAAAAATCCACTTGTTGATTGCGTCCCAATGGGTTATAACTTATAAACTTGAACGTCGTTGGGCAAGACAGATTAGGGATTCGTTCAAGACTGGTGGATGTTTCTAGTTAACCGTAGATGAATATTGGATTGGATTCAGCTATAATTATGAGCACATGCAAACATCGTTATCAAGGTTGTATTTTACCTTCATTTACTAGCCGAAGGTGGACGTCGCAAATCTTGAATCAAAACACGAAACTGCGAGCCTTTCATTAAATACTTATAGTAGTATCTGTAGGCCTATGCCTATAAGCCTAATCCTAAGATAGGAAAAGAGGTTACAAATGAATCAATCTCAGAATATCTAGGCCTGCACTTGAGTGAATGATGGTAGATTGTAATCGTAATTGTGTGATATGCATCAATAGGCCTAGGCCTACTCTCAATTAACTGATCCGAAAGAATGGGACCTTGAAGAGGTTGTGGAGGAGTGCCTTAACACTCTTGGAAGTAGAGAATGAAAAGAATGTTGGGCATAGGTCTACTATGTGCAAAACAGTGTAAAAAATGTTGTATAATTTTAGGTGAAGGATAGAACATAAATTAAGACGCAACATCAATCTGTAAATATGTATCGGTAATGCTAGACTTATATAATTTTTAGGGTCAATTTGTTGAATAAATTTATTGAGTCTCCAATGGGTTTCGATGCCGCAATCTTTGGCACAAGAGATAAACGTGCAACTCGTGGTACAACGGCTTTTACAGATACATATATTGATATTTTCGGTTCTAGTCCTAATCGCACTGTCTTTATCGAAGGCTTATCTAAAGTAGGTATACAGAATTTGCATATTATTATATATTCTTTATTAATAACTACTAAAAAATTTCCATTATGTGATTGTAATAAACTTTGCCAAAACCGTTCATCTTCTTAATACTTGTGTACAATTCTGCCTTCGTGCAATGACATTCAAAATTGCGGCCAGTTTCAACTTCCAATGCGACTCTTCGCCAGTCCGAAGCGTTGTGGGTTGGGAAGGTCCTCTTTAGTAAACGAGAGTTGAAAACGATACTCTTTACAGGTGAATGTCGGAGATAAAAGAAATGGTCAGTCAAAGAAATAACTATTGGAAAGCCTTCACTAAAGGCACGGTTTTTCAATAAATCTTTGAAAGTTGATCAACTGTTGAAGTTATATCTCCCTTGTTTACCTGTGTTATTTTATCGACTTTTTGAATTGATAAGCCGGGCCTAAGTAGGCCTAGAGTTTCACATGATTGAGTGTTGTAAATTCCATCTAAAACTTACAAAATGCATGAGATCAAGATGAAATCTCAATACGGTTCTTATGTTCCAGATAATGTCTCCTCCACTGTATGCCGATTTGGGAAAGGATGCTCGTAATGTGTTTGGAAAGGGTTACCATTTTGGTCTCATCAAGCTAGATTGCAAGACAAAGACATCATCTGGTGTTGAATTCTCATCCGGAGGAGCATCGAACATTGATTCGGGAAATGTTTCCGGTCAATTGGAAACTACCTATAAAGTCAAAGACTATGGACTAAGTTTCACTGAGAAGTGGAATACTGATAATGTTTTAGCGACGGGAGTTTCTGTCCAAGATTACCTTGCCAAAGGACTGAAGGTTTCTTTTGATAGTTCATTTGCACCCCAAACTGGGTAAGCAAGATATCCTAATACGATAATGAGCTAGAAATATTGTATTTGTTGCGTTTGATTTTGTGCTCTGACTTCTAAAGAGTTCATTTTATGCATATTTTGTTGAGAATTCCATTAATACAATCATCACTTTGTCTATGTTGGTTGTTTATGCTTTTTAAACTTGTCATTCTATATTCTTTTGAATTTTCTCGCCATAAAGTACAATGTATCGGTGGCAAAGACCCTGTAAGGAAAATATGTTACGAAACGTTTTATAGGCCCTTACCGGTACAAAATACATATTAAATACAAATTTAATTAGGTTGAAACAAATTTTTTGAAACAATCGTTAAAATATAGGCCCAACTTGGATTTGTCAACAATTTTCTGACTTCTCAAAACATTGAATTTCAAATATTTTCACATTCAACTCGCTCCATTTTTTCCCGGCTCTACCTAGTAAATGGGACCCTCCCAACATTCGTTCTCAGTACAATATAGCGTTTGTGATTTCTGGATACTAACGCAGATCTGTATTCTATTTGCAGGAGCAAATCAGGTATTCTCAAGACCGAATTCAAGAATGACGTATGTGCTCTGAATTGTGACATTGACTTGGACATGGCTGGACCCCTTATGAAGGCTGCAGCAGTAATTGGTTATAATGGATGGTTAGCCGGTTACCAGACCAAATTCGATTCTCAGAAGTCTAAAATAACTTCAAACAATTTTGCACTGGGTTACTCCACAAATGAGTTTATTCTTCACACAAATGTGTAAGTATACAAACAAGTTGATCAACCAACTGTTTTAATTCTAACCTAAAAGCTAGCAAAACCATACATATGCAGCATTTGGATATTCAATGGCTCAGTGTTCAAGCTAAGTTAGCAGTGGAAGTGAGATGGTGACAGTCGGCATGCTGTAGCCTGTTTCCAATAATGAAAGCATACTGTATTGTAATTTGTATCTACTGGGAGTAGGCCTAAACGTTGAGACATCTATACAACAGAAAAAAATTGAAATATTCTATTTTTGTCTCCAAATTAATGTAAATTCTTCGTGGGTGAAGCTATTCAAAAGCAACTAGTCCGTATTGTATGCTGTTGCTAATATTACGTAGCGCATTTGTACGCGATGCCTATCCAACGCTGATCTATAAACAATCTGGAGCCATAGGCCTACAAACACAGGTTTGAGGTGTAAATGTATCTTCATCTATCATCACTTTGTTTCATTTTTGCCCACTGATTTGTAGGCCTACCCCCAGATAACTTTGTGTGATATGGTCTTTCAGCACTAGGCCTACTATAAAAGAATGACAACAAAATCATCAGTGAATGAATACTAGGCAAACGCAGCATATGCGTTGTAAGATGAGCGAGATATCTGAATAAGGTATAAAAGTCGTTCAAGTAGTTCTACCCTTGCTACTTTATCAACTCTGATATTGACCACCACCTTGACGCATATAAATAATACTTCCTTGTCAAATGTCGAATCTAGAAAGTGCTCAGTGAATCTTGGCAACATAATTCTGCTATTATTTCTATATAGGCTATTTGATGAGTAAAAATAGTTCATTGCATTTTTTTCTTCAAAACAGCTGGTTCGAATTGACCACCACTAGTGATAGGCGTGGCTAATCGCCAGGGCCACCTTGATCTATACTTCATGTGGGAATTTAGAGATACTCTGATAGGTAAATGTGAAATTTCCCACATAACAAAGCCCATTTGATTGGATGTTCTGTTTTGTGACGTCCATGGGCGGGTCAATCACTAGTCGTCAATTGCATACAAAATGATGATGTGTATCATTCATGTGTCACACACATTCTGGAATTGGAAAAAATAAATTTGAGAATTTATTTTTCAAGTTTTCTTGCCCAGCCTAATCTTATGGGGTTTTTAGAAACTTTGAGATGATATTTCTCGAAATCGGTCCAACCGATTCATTCCAAATACTATGCAGTTCGAAGTTATGAGTTTGCCTGTACAAAAAAAGTTTCATGTTAATCAGCCAAACCCTGCGACCTGTGTAGTGCTTACAAACAAACAAACAAGCCAAGAAAACCTGCAGACAAAGCTCTATAAGAGTGGGATGGAGTCTTCGCTATCGCTCAACTAATAATAGGAATGCATAACCAAATTAGACTCTCGGATCTATTATTGTACTGTAGATCAAGACTGGATAATCTTATCCTAAATATTTTCCAGACCTTGAACATATTGTTATACGGTATTCTTTTTTCAGTAATGATGGTCAAGAATTTGGAGGCTCCATATACCAGAAAGTAAGCCCCGCGTTGGAGACCGGTATTAATTTAGCTTGGTCCGCTAATTCCAATGAAACTCAATTCGGAATCGGATGCAAGTACGATTTGGACAAAACTGCGTCGGTCAGAGCCAAAGTGAACAATGCTAGCCAAGTTGGATTGGGATACCAGCAGAAGATCCGTGAAGGTAAATATAATCATCAATTAGGCCCAATACCACTTATAGCATAAAAATACTACGGTAAACCCTCGTTAATCCGAAGTGCAGGGGACCCCCAAATATGATTTTGATTTATAAAATTTCGGATTAACCAAATAACTCATTTTCCTCGAAAATCATCACAATTCCCAGTTAGAATTGAAGAAATTTCATATTGCACGCGAGAGAAAGCTATGTCACACGTGGAGGAACTGCTTCACTGATCGTGTGTACTCGGCTAGCCGACAACGCACGATCGTTATACAGCCCGCTTTTATTGGCGCTCGGCCGTCCCGAAAGTTACTGATGAACGTGTGTTCCGAACTTGCCATAAATTTCTTACTCGTCAAGGTCGGAGCGGCAAGCGCATTTGGGTGACACACTCAGAGCAGCGAACAGCTGAGCTGGCTTCGGCTTATTCTTGCGCGTAATATGTAAAGTTTGGAAATTGGGAAAATAGTTATCAGTTCAAGTAATTCACTTGAACTATTTCAAATTATCCAATCGGAAAACAGTGCTAAAGCCATTGTAGGGTCGAAATATTAGTTCAAATTACAGAATTAGAATCAACCATATTAATTAACATTGAAATGCCTATACCTTCAGCCCGGGACCAATTTGACGTTCGAAATATGTCAAATTTCGGATTGACCGAGTTTGGATCAACGAGGGTTTCTTGTGGGCCTATAGGCCTAAAACAGGAATATGTATTTTAATACAACCAATTGTTTGGAATGAATGATATGAAAAAATTTCCATTATAAATAATTATACCTGCCTAATATTTTATTTATATATAGTGAAACCTCTATCCATCGATTTTCAAGGGACCAGGAAAATAAAACCATCTATGCAGGAAAACGATCCATCCAGGAAAATTCAACATTGATTATATGGGAGTGGGGTTTGACAAAATGAATGATACAAGCAGGAAAACGATGGATGCGGGAACGATGCATAGAGGTTTCACTGTATTACACTATTGTAATTGAATAAGTTATTTATTCTATTCATTTGATGTTGGCCATTGATTGTTCAAAAAGTTTGTTGAATAA
This sequence comes from Brachyptera risi, assembly GCA_964007535.1. NCBI lineage: Eukaryota > Metazoa > Arthropoda > Insecta > Plecoptera > Taeniopterygidae > Brachyptera > Brachyptera risi. Next base: position 16,930,824 of record OZ023328.1, on the reverse strand, counting down.
ATCAAGTACCTAGGCTTGGAGCGTTGAAACATTGATGTACGCACAGTCGGTGAATCAATTGAATATGGCAAGTTGGTGAAGGTTCTGCCAGTGCAGTGATCTTGTAGGCTGTCAGTATGTCATGACTTCCATCAGATGAAACCAGTTATTAAGGCTTCAGCTGGCTTTGCCACTGGAGTTTGATTTTGTGTTGCCTGTCACAGTGATGTAGGTTTTTTGTAATATTCTCTTCGTTTTTATTGTTTTTATTGCTTCTCATACATATTGTATTGTGTATGAAAACAATTGCCATGTGGTAGGCCTACCTGTCTGAACGATCATGCCTTTCATCCAAGTAGGGAACAGGGATTTTGTCCTATCAAGTTTCGATGGTAATATAACTAAGAAAATAAAACGTAATGAAGTTATATTTTTAATGTTCATAAATTAGTGATCCCTGCGAGAGTGGGCAAAACTAATAATGAGGATGGTGTGAGGTACACAATTTGTTAGGCCTCATTATTGGTTGTCGTTAGCTGGTAGGTACTTGACCAGTAGGCTACCAACCAGGCAGAACGTTCAAGGAATTGAGTTATTGAAGGGCGCAACTGCCGTAGGCCTACTTACTGATCATATTCTTTACATCTACTTGAACATGTCAATATACTGCTTATTTATATTGTAATCAAAGTTATTCATCATTTGCGATGATTTCATTTTGAACATAGTAGGCCTACCAATATTTAATTTAAAAATTAATGTTACTGGCAGTGTTGGGGAAGTTCACTTATAAAAGAAACTTTTAATAAGTTCAGTTCATGTCAAATAAATCGATCTTTTGAAAAAATCAAAGTTCGTTTCCGTGGCTTTGCGGTAAAAAGTTCAAGTTCAAATTCGAAAAAGCATAAGTTCGTTCAAACATTCTCCTTGAAAATTATATTGAAGAAAGGGTTCAAAAATAATATATGGCTCGCCTGGTGACAAGTGATCACATAATGAAATCCCGAACGGATTATTATACATTTGGGAATTGGGATAGACCGTGAAATAGTCAATCTCATTCGGAATTTGATGGATTGGGAAGTTCGGATAGTGCGATTGTGTCAAATAGGATCATGAGTGATCTGAAATTATAAACTTTCAAATGATCATTTTATGCCATTAAAAATCACAGAAAAATCGAACGTGAAGAAAGTTCAAGATCGTCGACTGCAAATGTAACGCGTTCATGGAAAAGTTCAAAAAATAATAATACGTTCATTTTAAAAGTTAATTACCCAACACTGGTTACCGGTAATTATAATAATTATTCAAGGTTGACCTCACAAACCGGCACATTCACCTCAGTTGCTAACCCACTCGCTTCGTGTGATCTCGGAGGTGAGGAGAGTACCCGGCCTTGGTTGGAACCCCGGCATCGTCCATCGTTACGGGGGTTTTTCATGGTTTCCCTTCGTAGCCTGTAGACTGATGCCAGGATGGTTCTACAATATAGGCCACAACCGCTTCCTTCGCACTAACCTTTCCATACCTACGAAACCTCCATCTCATTGATTCAACGCCAGTAGATCGTAGTTAGCATTATAGTGCGTCGTTAACCCTGGCAATATAAATCGGAAATCGACCTCTCAACAAGTAGAAGTAGCAGAGATGATATATTATTTCATCTCTGCTACTGGTGTTGGCTGACTGGTTGTGAGGCCGACCTTGGATCGATAGTTAGTATTTATCATCACTTTCATTGTTACTACAATTGCTCTGGTAACTAAAAACCATCATCTTGGATGAGTGTGAATGTGACACGTATTGCTGCCCCAACAGCAAGTTCGACCATACAGTTGATCGACTACATTTCAAGATTTCTTGACCAATAGACTTGGCAACAGCGGTCCATTTAAGTAGGCCTACTGAAAGTTGAAGTTACCAAGAGTTAATTATTGAACATGTATTCAACTTGTGTTCCAGGAATCACCCTTACGTTATCAGCGCTGATCGATGGCAAGAACTTCAACCAAGGCGGACACAAGATTGGTGTTGCAATTGAACTCGAAGCATAAATGTTTCTTGCCATATTCCTAGGTGTGTGAAGCTTGAAGAATAGGCCAGAAAATTTGGAACTACATCTGAGGATGAATCCTACGTTTTTAGAATGCTCTTGAAATATTTTATTCGTTATAAAGATACTGAATAAAACCTACTGTAAAATGTTAGTATATCTACTTGACCGTTGATTGCGAAAGTAATTAACCCTAATTTATGTACAGATTTATTATTAAAGCAGTAGAGAACATGTCATCGGACAGTGGGATCTGTGCATTTAGTTTTGACTCGTTATCATATAATAATAATGTATAGTATGTACGTTTAAACAGCTTGTTGGAACGATAGCAGCTTTAATCTTGAATGTTGTTATTACAGTAGTTAGTGGTAAGCAGCAGGAATTTCTTCAAGCTTCACATTTGTGTAAGAACTTATTAATAAAGGAAAGCAATCATAATTTGCTGTTTGCAAAGTGATTTCCAATAGAAAATAAATAGTGGTGAAAAAGTGAATCGAGAAAGTACTACGTAATTTATTCTCAGTCTTTGTCAAGTAGTTGTATCAATACTCCACACCGAAGATTTTTGCCTTGAAGAAAGAATTGGCAATGGGAGAACTAGCATAAACAACTTTCCTCAACTTGCTTGAATGAATTTTATTCTAGTTCTAGACTGCACAATTTTGAGAAGGTTGTTGCATGAGAATATAGCATTCTGTTATTAATCGTATAATACTTCGTTGACTGTATTCTAGCAATAACCTCCTTATAGTAACGTCAAATTCATCTCGTACCATCATGTTTAATCACTGTTGTAAATTATTTCTATCAATAAACTTGAGGCTGTGTGCTAATCACTTGGAAAGTTGTAATGAATAAAATTATAGTCTGTATTACGCAAATCAAATTTCATCCATTTATTCTGACTTTGCACAATTATAGTCTTCTATGGATCAGGAAACATTGGATAAATATATAAAATTATATACGGTAATATAAACATCGGCGTAAGCTTATTAGTCCTGACCATAATAGGCCAACATCAATTTACACATTCAAATGAATGACATGCCTATGCAGGGGTGTGTTATCTTGTTGGTTGCCTGTTGCTGAAATGCAGTATTTATAGTTACAGCACTATTATTCCATCTCTACATCCAAAGCAACATTATATTTTATAGATTACTGGTAATACCAAATCTAAATGCCATATTGACATTCTCTTGGTTAAAATTCACCACTAACAAAAGCAAATGTTTAGAATTTGGAGATGCTAATGATTTAGTGCATCAGGGAAATACGCAGTCAACGTTTTCAGGTGTTGTCTGCACTTAATGGACCATCTGCTCGTCCATAGCCTTGGCAATCCAGTCGGGCTCGCTGTTGGTAATCTTCTCAATTATTTGATTGACTTGATAACACAAGGACTGGATTTGTTTATCCCACTGCGGCAGAAGTTCACGAGCTAGGGAGCAAAACGAGAAACATTGTAGGCCCTACAGTTATGGACACTTGATACACAATAATGGTGGTTCAGTCGTAAAATGGCTGAGCAAGCCCACCGATAGCTAGGTTATTTGGGGGCACGAACAGGTGAGCACAAGGTGTACTTGAATCAAATTCTGTCTAAATTAACGTGTGGTGGTTACTTATTATGCTCGTCGAAGGCTGAATACTGACATCCTACTAGCACATCCTGGACTACCTTATAATCCTTATTTAACAGGCACACTCCACTTTCATCTAAACTTCCATCCAAGTTTGATTGAGAAGTATAAACTTCAAAAAAATCCACTAATTCAAAGAAACACCTGATGCTATTTCAGTAGTATGGGGTTTTGTTCATGAAAACACTACAGTACCAGTACATCTAATTCAACACAGAATGTACTATTTCTTCACTCAATTTTCGAGTCAATAGAATGGATGATTGATAAAACCATTTTACAACAATATACTGTACTTACTTTCAAAATGGACAATCGAGTCAATCTGATCAATGTAACCATTCATCCGAGTTTCGGTTATCATTTGACTCGCTATTTTCTCGGCTTTCATCGGTGGAATTTCCAGCAAAGCACCAAGCTCTTCGAATGTGATATTGTTATACAGTTTACTGGCAGAGAGTAGGTTGTGTTCAATAACAGCTCGTTCAAGAATGGTGGAGCCATCTGTAGTGGATGCCTTTTGATGAGGTTGAAGAAGATTACCAAATTCTTGCAGTTCGGATCGGCGAATGATACGGTCCAGATACATCTTCTCGAGAATAGAATACGCGGGTAGCTGCTGACAACGTTCATCTTTGAACAGAGTAGCAAGCATCCTGCTGCGTTGCTGGCCCGCAGATGCCAATACGGTGCATATCAGCGCATTCCGCAGCGCCGTCATTCGTTCGTCCTCGTGGATTATTCCACGGTACGACAGTTCGTTGTATCGCTGAGCTGCTTCGATGAACTTCCGACGGTAATCCAGGACTCGAGCATAACAAACTTTATAATAGATTTGTAGCTGCTCATTCTTTGACTCTGCCTGTTCCAGAACAGAATAATGAAAATGAAGACCAACATATAGCTAATATAAGTTGAAAAAATATTTGACCTAAGAGGCTCGTATTTCACATCGCAAACTCTCACGGCCGTAATTTTTGAGATATCAATATGATTATATTTGCATTCTGTTAATAATTGAAAAACGGAGGTTATCGCATTTACAGAATTTTGAACCAAAAATTTGTAATTTATCAAATTCTCCAAATGGAAAATGAAAAAGTTTCTTGAATGCGAAAACCTAGATACCGGTACATATTTTTGAATACCGAAAAAATATGAAATGTGAAATATATCAAGTGTGAGCCAGAGAATTAACGGCGTTTACGTGAATATGAGTTCGGCGTTCTAGTCTACAGGTTGCGCCTAGCACACAATGCATTTTAAACTCGAGTCTGAAGCAAGCGAACAACGAGCCCGTGTAGAGCACCTGCGGCCTCTTAAATCAAGAGGCTTCCAACATTCGTGGGCCTACCTTTACTGTATATTTATAATTCAGCCTTGTAGACCTTCATTAATGATTGAAGATTTGAAAATATTGTCAAATGCATGCTTTTCAAGAAGCCAAAGCCAAAATTTCGTAAGTCTCAACTTTTAATACAAAATATACGGTAATTTGAACACTAAATACAGTACTATGTACTAACAAATATTCAATTAGTTTAATGATTTCAAAAATGTGTGTGGAGTATAAAAATTACCTGCAACAAAGATGCCCTGTTGATATATGCTTCTGCCTGCACTGAATCATCATTTTCAAGGTAGAGCCGAGCAATTTTCAGGTACGTCTCAAGCTTATATTCAACTGAATATTGTCTGTGAAATGAAGAGAGAATTTTATTGGCTTTTTAGTCACATTCCTTGTAAAGGTACATTCAAAGTTCAAACTAAATATAATAATGAATGAATATTAGGGTTTTAAGGCGCATCGACAGCGAGGTAATTTAACGCTAAATATAATAATACAGTGTCTATATTATTGATACAATGATTTTATAGGCAACCAATCACATTCTTTCTATAAATTACAAACTGAGATGCAATCTATATTGAGCAGTTTTCCGAGATTCACTTGGCAACAAAATTTGTTGCCAAGTGAATCTCTAATTGATAATGACTTAGGCCTTCAGGACACATTTAATGTGTCCTGAAGGCCTAAGTTATTATCAATTATTTTCATAATGCGTCATTAAAACCCAATATATATATGAATATTCAGATTACAATTTATCACACCATTAGGAATAGTAAGGGAGTGATACAGAAAGAACTGGAAAGACCAACCATAATGATTGAACAACTGAAATGGGAAACCCTGGAAGCAAGGAGACGAAGGACTAGACTGTGCAACTTCTTCAAAGCAAGACACAACTGTACCGGATGGGAAGAACTAGGCAGAAGAGTTGGAAAGGGGATCCAAAGAAGTAATAGGGGAGGAGAAAGAATGGAGGTGGAGAGAGTTTACTCAAATATAGGGAAAAACGGTTTCGTCCAGAGGACGATAAGAGACTGGAATGAGCTGGAAGAAGAAGGAAGAACTGCAAAGAAATTATTAGAATTCAAGAAAATGATCCAATAGAATAATAATATCTTGCCACCGTGCATCTAGCACATCTGCAAGAATGTTTACAAATACAAATACAAATTTATATAGGCCTATAGTAGCGAGAAAATTTTGTCATTTTATTAGCCTTGGAGAATTTATAGATGATAAACTAGTCTTTAGATTTTGCACTAAAGGTCTAGTACTCAGAGGTATGTTAACACTTCAGCGTTGAGCAACTTGAATGCAGAAGGCATTCAATGCTCGAATGTATTTACTCTCTAGCATTGTGAAATGTGACAGTAGTATTTCCAAATGGAGGGTGTTATTATCATAATTACAAAATTTATGCAACAATACCGGCTGCAAATGAGCCAGCGTAGATGTTTAGATCTCATATATTTAGTGAATTATGCTACAAAAATGACGCTGTGTTGTGATCATGCAAGGAAGTCGCTCGTCGATAGGTCAAGCCAAGTTGCTCAATGCTGAAGTGTAAACGTACCTTAATGCTGCAGCAGACGGTAAACACAAACAAATGCGTGGGGCCTAGTTAAAAGTTACTAATATAATATAGAAATAGAATCATAGTACACTTACTTCTGGCCAGTTTCTAGCGGTATTCCAACAAGCACATTGGCAGCTTCTCGCCACGTCTGCTCTCTCTCGTATATGTCGGCCAGGTGCTGACGGATGCTAGCCACTTGCTCTTCAAAGGATATCACTCGAGGCTGAACTTTGTCAAGCGTGTAATGGGAGACGGATTTCGATATCGTGTCTGGGAGAGTAGTGAGCTGCGTGCTGACGTCAGTGAGAATTTGCCGTGATATGACCAAACTGACATTTTCATTAACAACTGTAGAAATATTAATAGATCATTAGGCCTACTAGAAAACACCATCCCTATCATTGAGAGCACGAGAGCAGAGATCAAAATAACAACTTATTTGGATTCCCCCATAAATGATCAACTTTATTGTATTGTATGTCTTTATTTGAACGATATTTGTATAATATAATATAATATAATTGTATAATATCAAAAAATATACAAATACAGAACCAACTTATCCTGAAATCACAATTGTTTTCAAGTTTTTTCTAAACTGTGTCAGGGTTGACTTAGATTCGATTAAAGTATAAGATGTATGAGACTACATTTATTTCAATTCTTCAAATCACATCCATTCCTTGTACCGTAGTCTTGTCATAATAATCGATGATAACTTTGATTCTTCATAATTAGGTCTACAGCTGATTATATTCGCTAGGCCTATAGAGAGAACATTCTATTGGCGTATCGAAACAATTCAAAATGAACTCAACTGACGACTTGCATTTCCTGCCCTTTAATGTCACAAAACACAAAATATAACATCCAATCAAGGGGGCTATTAAAACTGCATGGTAAAATTCAATTTATAAGGGTATCTCTGAATACCACAAATGATATTCGTGATTAAAAGCTAACCAGGGGCAGCACTATCGGAGTGGGCGAAACTTCAAAATGGCCGTCCGGAGGCAGTTAGATCGTCATGTTGTTGATGAACCATGAATAATTGAATCTGCCTCTGCCCAGTTCACTAAAATGCCACCAGATGTCAGCCACTTTGCTTTTAATTGCGAATAGCACAACCTCCTCTAATTGTTTTGTTAACACAGCTTTAACTGGCCAACTGGTAAAGCCACACATAGTCTTATTGCAGGCCCTACAGTATGGGTACAGTGGAACCTCATTTATACATTTTTCAGGGACGAGACTAAAAAAGTGTATTAATGTCAAAAACTTATTAATGAAACTATTCAAGATGTGGAGCATATAGGTTGGATAAAAAAATAAAACTTATAAATGTAATAAACGTAATGTGATGTATAAACGAGAAACTTATAACTGAGGTTCAACTGTATTTTAAACAACTTGAGTTGTTTAAAATACAGTAGAACCTCAGTTATAAGTTTCTCGTTTATACATCACATTACGTTTATTACATTTATAAGTTTTATATAATTCAAACATAATTGATATTAAACATGAGAATTAATCTGGAACCAACTGTTCTTAAATAAGCTTCCTTGCACTTACTTGCTTCAATAAATACTTTCAGAGTTTCGTCAATGTGGTCCCCCGAATTGGCCAAAAGGTTATCAAGAATGGCACGATATCTGCAAAAATGAATTATTGTTAAAGGTTTTCAATGAATATAAATATATATACAGGTATAATAATATTTTCAAGTAGGCCTAGAGGGTGGGCCTACTTCAAATGCATGCCTAAAGTAGCATGATAACAGCAAAACTGTATTTTTTTCAGCTAGGACCTACCAAAAATCGACACACAGAGACACAAATAACGACCCCGAATCCACTACAACTATTATTATTATTATTATTATTATTATTAACTCTTGCAGTTGCACTAGCTATGTAGTAGCTATGTTATGTGATGGTTCAAATCAGTAGGTAATAATGAAACTAGTCAAGTGATGATAAGAGAAAGAAGGTTTACAAAAAGCGCCATGCCTTATGCGGGACTCGAACCCATGCTCCAAGCTGACTTCAGTTTCTAAAGCAGTAGGCCCACCTTGATTGATCGAGCTATGAAGCATTGGTACATTTCATAATTGACTGGCCTGCCATTCAGGTCTAGGGCTTAGCGTAGGCTTACCCTGATCTAGTTAGGTTGTTTCGATGAGTCTAAGTGATTTTCCGCCAGAAGCATAGGCCCTACCACTGAGTTCATAAATTTTCTTCAAAATAGAGCAGCAGATCCCTGCCATTGACTTTATAATAACTACGTTAGAAAGACTGGACATTCTTATGGAAGGCTCTATAATTCTGACAGTTCGAGCTTCACCCAAAAAACAAGGTGTTTTGTCCAGGTGGTGCTAGTGTCGCCGGTTGACTAGTAATGCCGACACTAGCACCACCTGGACAAAACACCATGCTTTTGGGGTGAAGCTCAAGCTGGCCGATCATGGTTGCTCTTATAGAACTTTAATATTGGAGGTACTCTCTTATAACTACAACCTCAATGTCCCTGCTCAAACAGTGTATAGAATGTGGTAGTGTTACGACTAGTTACTAATCCCACTAGGTGCACGACGGATCTCCAGACAAGTTAGTGTTAAGCCTGGTAATGCTGCTAGGAGTGTGCTGATCAGTCAACTTGGTGATCATTGGCATTGTTATAGGCCTAGGCCACGACTGTCCTAGGCACTGACATATGTCCTTACCTATCTAGAGACTAGGCCTAGGCCTACTTTGATCTATGTAATGTAATAGGCCTACATATCTTTATTAGCAGGTAAGCCATTTACATAATTAAATTCACAGTACTGCCTTACTACAATAACTTTTTGGCTTCACACCCAACATAATCACTTTCACTGCGAAAGACTTGATTATTGACATTTCCATTCCAACCTCCTAGGCTCTAGGGCTCTAGGTCTGAAAGGAAATCTTGGGGGTCAGTTGACAAACATAACCTAACATTCTTGCTTGTCACCACGAAGTGATGAAACGACAGAAATACGTATGCATTATATTATGTAATATTGAAATATAATTAGGTGATGATTACTTTTCTGCTTGATCTTTATGAGACCCTCCAGAATTGGCCAATTGAGTTAGTTGCTGGCGAACTGAAGCTACATTAGCTGACATGTTTGTTGTCTAATAAATAACATTAATTTTTGCTAATTTCAAGAAAGAAACTTCGCATTTGAGTCAACGACTTTAGTGCTTCCGGCATTTACTGAACCATCGCGGCGCGCTAAAAAATAGCGCCAGTCAGACTTTTGCGTGTCATGTTATAAAATAATTGATAAATTCAACTTCTTCTGTAGGTCAGCATAATTTTGTTATTTTTGTTCCAAATTACTTCATCAATAGTATTAGATGTCTGAATCAATTTCTTGTGACTTATAAGGAGCATTTTAGTTGCAGTCGACCTTTGGGCTTTTCATACGCAGCAGTCCAGTGCATTCTGGGCTAGTAATGGTGGGCGCGTGATTTTGAACAAATACGGGATGCCAGCTCCAAATACAGGTAATTCAAATGTTTGTAGACATATTTAATATTTGAAGATGTTCGCTACTGTATTATAGGTGTGTGGATAATTGTAGAATGTGATGTTGGGTAAATATTGAGGTTTTGAAGTGGAATTAAATTAATATCGAATCATTTTGACCAGCCTCCACCCAACCTTCTTTCATGTTGGCCAAAGTGTTAGCGCTGAAAACTTACAAATCTATAGGCCTATTATCAAAGTTATCGCTTGTTTAAAAGTTGTGCTGTACATCTTCATTTGCTTGAGCGTATACTTTCTGTAGCTTCTAAACTTCCTATGATTGGGAAGCATTTGGTTTCATCTTTCAATGATTATCAAACAGTTTCTGTGATTCTTGTTTTGAGGAGGAATGTTTCAAATTTCCGTGCCTTGCTGGCATAAAATGGCGCGTCATTTGAGCTCGGCAGCGTTGGTACTTGCTACTACTCGGTTAAATGGCGCTTAAATATGTCGAAATATTACAGTTGAAAATGATTTGACATTAGTTTCAACTTGATATCACTCCGTATATGGAACAAATGCTCATTTCGCTATTATTCACATTTGTTGCATCCATGGGCATTGATTCTCTGCCCATAGAGAGCTCATTATAGATTATGCAGCAAAGTATGTTGAAAATATCTCTAGTTTGTAAATAGCCTAGGATATGCACATACTTACGATTGGGCCACCTAGCCCATGACTAGACTCACTTTCAAAACATGTGTTATAAAATAGCCTCCTCTTTTTAGTAATTAAAACTAGTATGACCTAGCATACTGTGTTCTATGGGTGATAGGCCTACCATTGGGTATGTACAACTAGGCCTAGCCTAAGCCTACCAATATTTGTAATTTAAGAGCCTATATTTTTGGAAATGTTTCATTGCCCAGATTTGACGGATGCTGCTGCTCCGGAAGCGCGGGCAATTGTGGAGCCATTAGGGTTGGATGCAGGTGCGTTGGGTGATAGTGACTTCAGTGCCCTATCGCTGCAGCACTCTTCTGACCAATTCTCAACCTCGGATCTAGATACTTTGGCCAACTTCCAAGCAGAGCTGGAACTTGACAACATAAATGCAGATGATGGTGGACTTGGTGGTGACTATGGTGGTGAAGATGTTATTGTTAGCTCAGAGGAAACAGTCGAGTGTGTAGAGATTGATGGCACAGTGGATCATGAAGAGTATCTTTATCAAGAAGAACCCGAGGCAATATTGCCTGAAATAGAAGATTCAATTGGCCTATCTCTTGATTCCGACAATATTGAAACGATGACCATTGCACCTGAGGATTTAGGACAGACTTTGGTAAGTCAACCATTGTCTTTAGCTTCAAATTTATCTCAAGAACAATCGATTGTATTGATTCCATCTCCTGTGGCGTTAAGTACGTCATCTTTGGGATCTCAAGTTACGATAAGTGGAGGACAAATTCTGAACAAGATTTCGAGTGGTAACGTTACTCAAATTCAACATATTCAACAACAGTCACTAATAACGACTAAATCTACTAGCGGAAATGTCCAGATTCGCCCGAGCATAGTAGGTAGGCCAATCATGGCAACAGGTGTGACTGGTAACCTGCAAGGAATCAAACCTCTTCAAACTGCACTAAAGCGTTCAGCAGATGGCTCTCCTATTACCGGCAGAAATGTTTACGCCAAAGTTATTATCTCGGGCAACCAAACTGGACCAGGTCAGCCCATAATTCTGTCTACATCGCAAACTGGTGAGACGAGAACAAGTGGACAGCCTATTAAAATAATTAGCTCGACTGGACAACACGTAAATACTACGACAAGAGCTATAACATTGGCGCAAGCTCAGCAAATGGGTCTAATCACGTCATCGTCAAAACTGCAACAAATTCTGCCTTCTTCACCAGCAAAACATGTGAGTTTCAATGGTAGTTTCTGACTGGAACATAACACTATTTTTATTTACCTAAACATAATTAGGCATATCCTGGTACAGTACCGGTACTTTTCTTAGTATCGGTATGTCCAAGTTCACCATTTAAGCTACAAATAACCTTGTAGGCCTATTTGAAAGGCACTACACAAATCTTACCATAAGTGCCTACCAGTAATGAGTTCTTTGAATAATTTATGAATTGCATATTTAAGATATACTATCTGCTAAGCAGTTGAATCAACTTCTTTGCTAGATCTTGCTAGTCTTTTTGTTAGTTTATGCCACGTTCACGACCATAGTGTAAGTGCAGGCTTTACATAGATCAGTGATCTTTTGTAGATCTAGGCCTCTGATATAGATCTGATGTAGATCTCTGTTAAACCAGTATTTAGATAGCTTGAAGTAATATCCGTGCGGCGTGCCATTAATAAATTACCTGGGAAGAGGGCTTTGAAGTCAATTGACCAAAATGTCATCAGTTTATCAACTGTGATGGTGATAAGTTTTGAATGCGTATCAGTTATCATAATTCTAATGGGTCTATAGCAGAACTAACAAAACGACAGACCTATGCATTAAGACTATTTATATAAACTATGTGGGCCTCCGCCTACCTATATTTCCGTAGATACTAACTAACAGTACTGGAATGGTACTATCGTACCATACGCGTATGGTACATGCTTATGTGTGGAGAACATAATTTGTTGAAAAGTGTGGGCCTACCAGTACGTGTGAAAATTAAACCACCGGTACCGTAGGTCCTGTCCTATTCACTAGGCCTAAGATGAATTTAATGCGTTTGGCATTTTGAAAGAGGAGATTGGGGTAATTAAAAATTGGGGCCACCGTATTAGGAACAGCAACTGTCTCACGTGTTTGACCACAACATTTTCTATGGGTACCAATTTTTTTGGTTGGTAGCAAAATTTATCAAACAACACTTTTTCTCACTATGGAACATGGAAAAATGTGGTCTGTTACCTATCCAATATATTTTCTCATTTTACATTCTAATAGAATAAAGTAGACTATTAGATCATATTTTTTATGACAAAACATGTGTCAAAACAACTGAGTGACAGTTGCTGATTCCTACTAGCCCCAATTCCTTAATTAGTTATTACCCCAATATCCCCTGGGCCTGCTTGAAATGAATGAAAACGCTAACGGCATTTCATACGATTAGCGTTTTCAGCGGGGAATTCACGCTCGGCCCCCGGCAGGGCAGCGAGTTGAGATGACAAGTGGAACCACATTCTGAAGGAAAAGATCGAGAATGCCAATGCAATGAAAGAAATTAACTTAGCTACAGTAACAATGTGATGTGTTAACCTGCATTTGGGCTACTTGACAATTTACTATACTAGGAAAACGCAGGATTCGCTTTGTGAGATGAGCTTAGAAGTACCGGTATGGAAATCTAGAATGAAAAATAACTTGTTAGCTCAATTTACATCTACGGACCTTGGATTACTTCGAACGTTCGAAAACCTCACCTGCAACTTGTTGATATTTATAGTGCTGCAACCTGTCGCATATGCACTTTGCAAATCCATTTGATCCAAATATTCAATAAAATGTAACTTTTATTGCGTTTTCTTTGTCATTTCTCATCCGATTGTTGCAAAAATCTCTGAAAAGGTGTATATTAAGTAGGTATTGTCCATATTCGGTGGAAATTTTAGAGCTTTTGAAGAATTCTTCTTTCTAAAGTATTTTTCCTCCGGGTTATTCTCATGAGGATTTTTCAAACTTTCCAATCATTTTCCGGAAAAATTTTCTGACCGATTTTTCTGAATAACAATCCCAGCCTATTCTGGTATGACAGAAATATGTAGAAAAAGTTTCAAGTCGAAATGTATTTTTTCCTGACCTGTATGCTGCGTACAAAATTACAAGCATAAAAAACATACAAACCAAGCCCATTTTTTTTTCGGTATGTGAAATGGAATCTTCGCTATGCTTATCTAATAACACTCATCTTCACATATCAATTATTTTAATATCAATTAGGGATTAGGCTCATGTTGATTATTACTGTAGGCCCTATATAGGCCTAGATAATATTATTATTCATCATATTACCGGTACATGAAGTTTTTTTCCCCCAACAAATCTCTTGAGCTGAAACAGTATCTCAACTTACTCATTAGTATATATTGAATCAAAAAGTAAGTTTCTTTTTCCACATTCACATATATACCGGTATTCAACTATTCAATCAACTCACTAGTACCGGTATATATTGCATTATATATTAACATTTATCAAGTATTACAATCATCAATAGAATCTTCACATGACTGAGAACAATGTAGCCTAGATTTAACTGTTATCTGTCTCTAATGGTGTAGGCCTACATAAAACTGCGGTACCGGTAGGTAGGCCTATTCTATTCTATTGAAAGAGAAAAAATCGTCAAGCGAATAGGATGGATAGGACCTAGTTCAATTTTATAGTTCATTGATAGTTGATTTGTAACTTTATGTGGGCCTAGTTAGGGCCAGTGTTGGGGAAGTTACTTTTTTTAAGTAACTTTCTATAAGTCAAGTTACTTGATTAAAATAATAATGTTTTGAATGTTGAAGTTACCAAAAACTGAAATTAACAAAAAAAGTTACAGAAGTTACTTGAAAAAGTATATATATAAGTAACTTTTTAAAGTTACTTGGCAAAAAGCTGGAAAATCAGGGGCTGTTTATTGAAAACTCGTCATTTACGCAATACCAAACCACACAATAATGTTAGGCCTATGCCAAAATAATTTGAATTGTTCATGTTTATTTAGAGCATCATTGATTAAAACGTCGCCGTCCGTAGCTCACCCAACTAAGGCACCTCTTTATAAACTGAAGTTATTTACCGTTGAGCGTGGGTTCGTGTCCAGCATAAGACATGGTGTTTTGTAAAGGTCTTTTCACTTACCATCACCATTCAGTTTGTATTGTCAACACTACAAACTCAGTGCCATCACTTCACTTTTCACCGCCACCTGCTCATTCGTACCCTCAAATAACCTAGCTGTTGTTAAGCAAATAATATCATATTGTTTAAAAAATGTTGGTTCAATCAATCTGGTTCAAAATAAAATGAGAAATACATCAAATACATACCGGTAAGCAGTTTTTTGTTGATATCAAAAAAGTAACGGCGAAGTAACTTTCAACTTTTAATAAACGATACTTCTAAAAGTAACATGTAAAACGTTCAAGTTACCCATATAATGAAGTTGATGCTGTTACCTAAAAGTTGCTTTAAAAGTAACTCGTTACTAGTGACGCGTTACTTTTGGAAGTCACTTTCCCAACACTGGTTAAGGCCTAATTTAGTTTAATAGTATTGCAGTGGTGTCTACTTTTAGATGCAAGATTAGAGTTTTTTGGGGTGAACATTGATAAAAGTAGGCCTACTAGGGTTGAAAAATTAAAAAAGTGTTCTCCTCTTTTTTACAAGTTCCTGATTGCTCCTTGGAAATTACCTGCTAAAGATTGACCTGAGGCCCTTACCATACTAAATCTTATTGAAATTTTCATCCAGGCGAGCAGGCCTGAGGAAAAATCAGAATATTTTCAATTTCTCTAGACATAATTTTGAGTCAATCTTGTCGTGGCCCATTTGTATCCATTAAAATAAATTCACCTAATTTTACAGTACCGATACAATTTGTTTTTCAGGGAAGTAATATTATTTTGAACAAAATTATGGGCTCTCCTGTAAAGAGTCATCCTACAAAAATAACTATGATGCAAGCATCTTCGCTCAAGTCGCCAATGAAGATTCTCCCCGCTCCTCTAAGTAGTGTCGGCCAGCTGAGGACAGTGTCGGCGACTGTTACAACAATGGCCAGCTCCACCATGAAGTCTGGTCTCACCCCGCAGAAAGTGATTATTCGGCAAGGTTCGATGAAGCAAGGCACTGTGTTACAGTCGAACCTAGGTGGTGGCCAGGTCATCAGGATACCGGCGTCTCATAATTTGTTAGGGGGCGGAGGAAATGTGGCTCAAATTCAGATGCCAGGCACGAGACAAGTACAATACGTTCGTTTGGTAAGTTCTAAGCTGACCATTTACTGTAAACGAAATTTGGAAAGAGAACAATTCAATATGTGGACTGCTTTCTTGAATTTCAATTGACGAATTGTTTCAATTCTTAAGAATTATTATAAGGTTGTAAATTCACAAAACTAAATTATTTATTTAGGCCCAATCCTTTGATTTGATTTAATTTAGCTTAATTTGTTGCCATATCTCTAATTGGTGGTAGATGCTGTCTTGTGGTGCAAAGTGGTGACTAATAAGATGGCTTAGCTCAGTGGTGACCAACCTTTTTGGGCAGGGGGCCATTTAAATTTTCCAAATATCACCGCGGGCCACACAATTGTTCACAAAAAAATGTATGTATCATATATATATCAGCGGCGTGCGGTGATTATTTTGCTGGGTATGCTACTCTTAATAAGAACAATTAGCATATACAGGGTAGTATGTGCGAAGCCGGTGACCCGCGGGGGGTATGGGGGGCAAGACCCCCCCACATTCTAGCCCTGCAGGCAATTTTTTTCAAACCATAATTTTAGGTGTATTTTTTTTGACTTTTGATGGAAGGTATGAATGGATTCAGATGAGAAAATAGAGGAAAGAAAGAAAAACATTATGTTTTTGATGGTGCCTTTGCTCAAAGTATTTTAATTTTTTCAAATGCAAAATCACTGACAACACACCGATTTGCCTTGGAAGTAGGTAAAAAAAGTACATATTTGTCCACTTTTCCTGAAATAATCGACATTCATTATTGGTTGCTTTGCGCTTTGACATAATGTTAATTTTGCTCCGAAACACGTCTTTATTTAATTGCCGTCACAACACGTATAATAAAACTAAAAGTGACCAAGGGACTCACTACTCACTCACTGTGAATGTGATTTTGTGCTTCAATTTCAATCTCACCGATAGCGTTTAGTGGTAGCAAGCTAGCCTTTTGCGCGTGCTTGGTCCCGCATGTGTTACTGTTTTTGATACACTGTTTTGATTTACACGACAACGTTAATTATTATTTTTATCAATTTAGTAGTGGCTAGCTAGAGAATTACCCCGTCTTCGACACTCAATGCACCCACGTCTTGGCCCGCGGGCCATTTAATTTCCACACGTTTAATAGTGAAATAATTCACACAATTCCTCAGCGGGCCACTGAAATAACGCCCGCGGGCCACATGGATTGGTCACCAGTGGCTCAGCTGATGATTTAAAAAATTGTATAGGGCTCAGGCCTATATTTTATCAGTTTAAAGATCAACATATTTCCTATTCTCATTTGTTTTTCATAATTGTTTGTTGGGCATCTGCCTCCTGCCTATCGGAAAACTACGCTCGTAATCCAATTAATTAATCCATAAATTTCCGTGTATAAGCGGTCTGGCATACCAGGCTACCTCAGCCGCTCGCATAGTGTATTAAACACCTTGTTCGGCACGTGTACATCTGATCATAATTCTGTGTTGAGTTTCTGTGTTGGTATCTTATTTCTTTAGAAACAAAATTTAAAAATAGAATTATATTTTAAAAAGAATTATAGAATTTATATTTTGAAAAGAACTGTTGTGAGGGTTCACGTTGTGAAAGCTCACCCGCCTATCAGACGCCTGCGTCCTCTAACGTTCACTAATGTCGCCTCGACTCGTGTTGTTCAGGTGAGCGCCGCAGGTAGCAACACGTCGACAGTGATGACCGCCACACGGCCCCGAATGGTTCCCGTCAGCACGTTGACAGGCGTCAACCGGCCAGTGACAGTGTCGAATCTGCGACCGTCCCTCGGGCACACGGTGAAGATGGTGCCGATAGCGCCTGCCACGTCCAATGTTCGACTGGCGCCGCCCAAGACGATACAGCTGCAGAGCCAATCGAATCAGAGGATTCTCATCCCGTCGACACCCGCGCAGTTGAGAAGCGTCACGACGTCGACCGGACAGACGATCCTACCTTCGGGCACGAGGAATATCACGTACATGTTGCCTGCTCAATATGTACAGCAAGTTAGAAATGTAATTACGTTTGTAATGTTTGTTATGTATAAAACGGACTGGGAAATTACATTGAACTCGTAGTCACAGCATTCAGTGACCCCTAATGTGGTACTGGTTGGTTACGAAGTGTTGATATAAACACAAGTCTTGTGCACACATGTTTGAAGGACATCACAACCCTGAAGCAAGATTTCAACGAATAATGACTATTCATTCTCGTTATTCCAGAGGAAACTAGAATCCTCATCTCAATTTCAGAAATTATCATTTTATTTATTTGTTCTCCAGGACCCGTTCTTTTTTATGAATCGTGACGTAAACATTACTCAATTCTGTTCATGTTTCTATACAGAATCGGTAATGCCCATGTCAAGACTTGTAGTCTCTGTAGGACAGAAAAATTGGTTTTAATTTTCGAAATGAATATGATGATTTCTAGATTTTTAAAATTAGGGAAATGAATATCTTCATTATTCATTAAAATCTAGTTCAAGGGTTGTTGTGTCCTTTAAGAATGGCAGCATGCTCCAGAAAATGTGTGCATAGAAAAATCATAGATGGTACAGGTTCTTGATGAACCGAAATTAAAAAACAGCGTGCTAAGAGTGGCCGTACGTCCATGATAGGTATGGTGGTAGGCCTACATTCAAGTATTGGATCGTCTGTATACGCAGTGTTGAACTGTGGGGAAAGCAAGGGTTAGGTTAGTGCACAAAAGTACACATGGCGGCGTCGAATCCTAGTGCATATACTTTTTCAAGTGTTCGACACACAACTATCATTAAAGGACACCACAACTTTGAAACTAGATTCTAATAAATGAAGATGATATTCATTTGCCTAATTTCAGAGGAGACCAGAAATAATCATCTCAATTTCAGAAATTTAAATTATTATCCTCCAGAGTCATGACTAGAGACATGTAAATATAGCTTCTATTTTTTCTTCTCGTAGCATTTAGAATTTGAAAAGTTGCACTTTGGTGCATCTATTATTTTGAAATATCGTGTTTTGTCGCGCAACAACGTTCAGTAGCATAACAACAGTACAGTACCGGGAAAACCACTAGATAACGCACAATAGGCATACAAGAGAAGCACTCCAATTGATATTGAAAAAAATAGTCTCTACAAGTAGGTCAAACCTACGCCTCAGGCGTCTGCCACCTGTATCTGCAACTGCACTTTTTTCCGAATTCCCCGACTAACTTCACTTGTTTACACCTCAATTGAGATAATTTGGGGGGAAATAGCATCTATAATGCTTCTATTCCGAATATAGCGCCTCTATATCGCCAATACATTGAAACATAGCGGATTCAGACGTTTGTAGCGCTTTGTCGCCTTTTCAAAAACATGATAGAACAACATCAAACATAGTGTAACATGAAGAAATATTTGAAAAACATGTGTAAAGGCACTTTTAAATTCCATCGCTTTTATAGCAATTGCTATTTTTACATGTCTCTAGTCATGACCTAGGCATTACAGGTTCTGTAGTGAAACAACAACACGATCGAGTAATGTCTTGATCAAGACTCGGAAATGGCCGGGCCCTGAAGGACACATAAAATCATTATAATTCGTGGAATTGAGATGACGATTTCTAGTTTTCTCCAAAATTAGAGAAATAAATATTGTCATTATTCGTTGAAATCTAGTTTCAGGGTTGTCAACCTTTAATTATATACAGCCAGTACAATGCCTGTATAAAAAATTGCTTCTTCGTTTAGATCTAGCCGATGTGTTATCTGAGATTTGGAGGGAAAAATGTGTAAATTCAATTAGACCATATCATGGTAACCACGTGATCTTGGCAATACTGTAACCATAAGCCTCGATATTATTATTATTATTATTCAATTTAGCAATTCAGCAGAAAATACTCTTTTGAGTATACTTTCGAGTTTTAATATACAAGTGCTCATAGGATTATACACCAAATGATAAGGAAAACTCAACTAGAGATGGTTCCACAAAGTGTGTTATTCTGTTTTTTTTCACTTGGGTGATTGTTTCAAGAATTCAAGAAAAAAAATCAATCGTGAACCCAGACATATTCAGGGAGTTGATGTTGAAAAGTATCTCCATGGTTGGATTTGGTCTGTGGCAGGCCTACATTGAAGAAAATTTATTCATATTTTCTTTTCTTTTTTAATTGAACAAATGAAAACATAGGCATAGGCCCTACATATAAATAAATGAACAGTCACGTGATGTCCACAAAGCCCTAGAGAGCTTGACTGTGGATTAAATACAGGAAAATAATGGAAAGAATATTGTGTAATGCGATGGTTGAAGAAAAAGTAACATTTAACAAGGTCGAATAATAACAAACTAAATTAAATATGTTATAAAATGTTATTCAAGGTGGAGTTGAATAGTGAAAGTGAATAATAAATATAAATATAATAAACAATGAGTGAAAAATTCGAAATAATGCGAATACTATGAAACACATTTTATACCACACAATTTACAGTCGAGTTGAATAACCACTTCTTAATCTCTAATTTAGTTGCCTTATATTTGTCCATATTTCTTAAATTTACTGGCATTCCATTGAATTTGACCAGTACAGTGTATTCAAGTCGTCTTTGACCATATTTATTATTGTAATCAGGAATTTTAAAATTGTTCAGGAGTCTTAATCTGGTGTTTAAAGGGTGATCATTTATATTATTTAATATTAATATTATTTATTATTAATATTAGATAGATATAGAATTCTACACTTTGCCCGTGATTCATCTCACGTTACTGTTCAGCAGATACAGAGTCCTGGTCTCCCTTCGAGCATTCTCGCAAGTACGCCAACATCGACCGGGAGTATTCAAGCGTCCGGAAGTCTACTCACGCCAAGCTCAGAATCACCGGTTCCGCATGTGCGAGTTGGCACACCTGCTGCCGCAAGACTCTCGATAGAAGCCAATGGACTGCGGCCTCGGAAACCGTGCAACTGTACTAAATCTCAATGTCTCAAATTGTATGTACTGGTAGTCTTACTATCATGGTAATATTGTTGGTCAAGTTTTATTTATGGCAGTCTCAGGAGTCAGTAAGACTGGACACTTCATAGATTCCATCACGTAGAAATGCCTGAGTATTGAGTAAGCATTTATATCAGTTGAATAATATATGCAGTAAACCCTTGTTAATCGGAAATGGAAGAGACCCAGAGAAAATTCAATTTCATTTATAAAAATTTGGTTTGACAAAAAAGTCCTTTTTCACAAAATCTCTCATCTTCCAATTTAATTCAGTCAATTTCATATTGCGTGCCTGCCAAAGAAAGTTATGTCCCCATCCAAAACTAAGTATGAGAAGCATATATCGTTGGCGAGTACATACGATCCGTGAGGCCCCTTTACGGTTTCTCGAACGTAGGTTTGGCCGGTGGCATAGCTTTCTCTCGCACGCAATAGGAAATTTACTTGATTTCTAATTGTGGAAAATGAGTTTTTGGGTTGATCCTAATTTTTATAAATTAAATCCAATTTTTTGGTCCCTTCCATTTTTGATTAACGAGAGTGTACTGTATGCATCTAGTCGTAATAATTACTGAGTAAGTTCTTAGTGTTGTGTACTATTGATATAAACCTTGAGATACTGTAGACCCTAAGTGTATTTTTCATTTTTACCGTAGATGAGTGATTTGTCTAGGTAAGCTGCTCTTTCTGTTCCTTTTTTATTGTTCATACTTGTTTAATTTTTTCCGTACTTTCTCAAACCAATGTGGTATTTTGCAGTAGGTAACTAGATATATTCCACGTTTGCAAGTTATGTCAACCATCTCGAGTGAGGTTTTTCGTGGTTTTCTTCTGGTGTTAAAGTGAATGCTGGGATGGTTCTTTGGGTCATCAGCTGCTCATTTAGCTTCCTACTGTCACAAACACATAATGAAATAATCATTCATCTCATCATCTTCCCACCTTCTCATTGATAATTCACCGATGCCAATAGATTTTGACTATTATTAGAGTTCATCTCCAAACCTAATATAAATTTACAAATGTAAATCTTTCAATCGACAGATACTGTGACTGCTTTGCGAACGGCGAGTTTTGCTACATGTGCAACTGCAACAACTGTTTCAACAACCTGCAACACGAAGAGGACCGACAGACGGCCATCAAGTCCTGCCTCGAGCGCAACATCGGGGCGTTCCGGCCGAAGATCGGCAAGGCCCAGGTTGGGGACGAGCGTCGACACAACAAGGGGTGCAACTGCAAGCGCTCCGGCTGCCTCAAGAACTATTGCGAGTGTTACGAAGCAAAGATCTCGTGTTCGAACAATTGCAAGTGCGTCGGTTGCAGAAACGTGGAGGAACCAAGTGAAAGGAACTCGTTGCGTGATTTGGCGGACGCCGCCGAATCTCGTGTTCAACAGATGTCTGTCAAGAAAGAACCCAGTTCGCCTGGCATCGAAAAACCTAGACTATTTTTTGGACTACCCGGTGTTAAGTAAGTATCAAACGAACAACTGACCACATTATACCTTTGCTAATTCAGACTGTTGATTCAAATTTGGCTGTAGACCCAATTCGAACAATAGTTCTCCTCCCTATAAAGTTTCAACGCGTTGACTCAATATTGAATATTTCGAGAATTCAAATTTTCATGATTCAAAATGTGTGTTTTTGGTCCTTGAATCTCGTATTGGAGCTGGTTTACTACAGCAATTAACGACGAGCCAGGTGACACTGTTTGTTTGAGGCAAATAGCTCATACCGGTATATGCAAGTCGGCGCTAGTATTGTAATTGGTTCTACCAGTATGCTCGTTGGTAATAATAATAATTAAGGCCTAGTATATGAACCGTACAAAATGAAAATCTATCGCTGTCAAAAGAAGCTTCATGAATTATTCCTGTGCAAGGCACATTTAGTCACTAAAATGAGCCTTTATTACGTAGAACATAGTAGTACATACTACATAGTACACACGGGCCAACCTAGTACAAGTACTCTGGAATTTACACTCAATATTCGGAAAAAGCTACCGTACTGTCGTTGTACCGTACCTGATAAACGTAACTCATCGCGGGTTTGTGTTGTACATAAAATACTAGAAATTGCATTTCATAATTAGTTTTCAACATTAGTCTCATGGACTTGAATTTTCCTCCTTATTAAAATGAAATCGTGGTTTGGTTAGGCCAAAAAAAGAAGGGTCTTCACCAATATTGTCATGTTTAGGGTATTCAACAGAAGTTGACACCAATTTTGTCTTGCCCCTCACTTCTTGAAATCATCGAAGGTGGCCAGGAACAGTCGGTGGCATGTATTAGCTTGGATTATAGCAATCGTACCGATGGATAAGCATCAGCGTTCCATAGCTGTTCAACCAACTATATATAAGAAACCAAAATAATGCTGTTACTGTGGTACCGGTACAAATTATATCACTTTCTTATAGGTATTACACTATGCATTCAATCTATACATAAGGCCCATTCACAATGCAACGCTAACATTAACATTAACATGAACACTAACATTAACATGAACATGAAAAAACTGTGTTCACAATGAGAAAGAACATCAACGTAAACAATAACCAACAGCCAATCAGAAGTCCAGATTTTTCGCGCCGATTCCACTGCCATCTCACACGACTACCTGCTATCGCGTCTGTGTACTTCGTCCGACATTTGACTCGATTTGACATATGGGCCTATTCGAAAATGGATTTAGATGATTCTGCTTTTCAGTATTGTATGTTTGGAGTTTTGATGGGCTATACTTACATTTTACACCATTGTCCTGACCGAGAAGTCGAAGATCTGGGGTCAATCATTGCATGTTTGAAAAAGAAAGGGGAAACATAACCTGAAATTAAAATAGGCTAGGGACTCTTGCCAAAGTCGAAACAAGATGGAGGGACAAGTTCCGAACAACATCGTGATGGCTTCGTTGTACTTCGTCACTAGTCGTTTTTATTCGGAAATTGGAGGATTCTGATTGGCCAATTCTTACGTTTCGACACTAACGTCAACATGAAAGCTTGGAGCTTGCAAGGTTTCATGTTCATGTTCATCTTAGCGTGGTGGTTGTGAACGGACCAACGACATCCCATAAGGCAAACATTTCTCGCGTTAATGTTAGTGTTACATGTTAGTGTTAGCGTTGCATTGTGAATGGGCCTTTAAGATAGTTGAAATTATATAGGCCTACTTTATAACCTTTTCATGCTTGCAAACAGGTAGCCAAATAAATGTATGCATGTGATTTTTTTGCTCGGCATTACTTCTATCTACATTCGAGTCTTCTAAGTAGAAGATATCTCGTACAAATCGAGGAAAAAGTACTTTACTCAATTCAGGCCTAAGTAAACGTCGAGGTTTACAATAATCCGATTCACAATATACTTTGAACTTCAATCACCGCGCAAAATTGTAAGATGCAACAGTTCACCCTCATGAATGTTTCTGAGCTCTGGAGAGAGACTGCATTAGGAATAAGCAGGAGTTGCATATCCATATACGGTAACTATATCCAAGGTAGTATGCACTAGATAGAAGTGCGTCCCTGAGGCAAACGTCAAAATGCAATGTCAGATTTGATAATAGACTGCGTAGGCCCCTACTACCAGCCTAGTAGGTTTAGGTTACTTCTACTTAGGACTGGATTAAAGAAAGGTTACCATATTGGTAGAGTTGTAGGAACTAGGAATACAGTGAAACTTCTATCCATCGTTTTTCAAGGTACAATGAAAATAAAACCATCCTTGCAGGAAAACTAGGTATCCATCCGGGAAAATTTAGCATTGATTATATGGGAATGGGACGAGAAAAAATGAATTATACAAGCAGGTGAACGATGGATCCGGGAACGATGCATAGAGTTTCATTGTATAGCATTTATTTTCAAGTTTGGTAGCCTATATTTATGAGAAATGTAGCATTTTGTAGCAAACTACTGAAAACAGGAGCTGCAAACTTCAGACCAACAACTACCATTATCAACGGTAATTAGTAATTACACATTCTCTCGGACTTTTCAGTCTAGGGTAGAACTAGGAGTAGGAAGTTGTCCGAATACCACTTCTTTTGATGAATATCCAAGGAAAGAGGTAACGATTCCTTTCAACTTGATATCTGGTTTCTCTGGCTAATTTTGTATTTGAACTCACTCTTCAACATAATCATTTATATGATCCAACTCAATATCTTCAAAATAGACCTAGTGCAAATTTTCTTGAATTTAGTTAATTTGTAACTAAATACTCTGAAAAAAGGTACCAGTATACATAGTGAAAAAAAGTGAAATAAAATATGATCTTAAATGAATCGAAATACCATGAAACACAAAGAATGTCAAAAATGTATGTCCTTGTAAAATATTTGGATTTGATAGTCTAATTCATTAATGCCAAATTCCGACGGCTCTAGTTATAAGTTTTTTTATTAATTTTCATATAAAGAAAGGTTGTAATTTGTTTGTATCGGGAAATTTATTGGAATCTTCACTGTTCTAAAAATGATTTGCTCAATACCTAGGCCTACATTCTTTATTTATTTTCATTTTTTATTTATTCATTCATTTATGCTCCATTTGATTAATACAATGTAGGCCTACAGTACTACCAATATAGTATTCTTCATTAACTAGACCAACGCTACACTAAAAAGTTGAAAATTATTTACGTGATACTAAATTGGGAGCCTCTTCAACTCCGCAGAAATCGGGCTGCCCTTCAGTGCCTATATAAGACTGTTTCAGGCCATCCGGCTTGGATCGACATGATGGGTCTCGTCGCACCAGCCACATTCCATGGTCGACGAGACCATCGACATAAGCTATTTGTGCCCCGATTCAACACCAATGTAGGACGCAACTCATTCTTGGGTCAGGTCATTAGACTCTGCAATGACCTGCTCCAAGACCAGATGGAAGTTTTCCCCAAGGATATCTTCTACTTCAATGAAATTTTAAATAATTCTTAATAAATAATTCTATACTCATTCTTCTTGTCATCACCAATATGTGTGACTACCTATCCTCAACCACCGGATTTTTGATCGAAAGTTGTGTGTAATGAATACGGTAAATGAATAATAATATTTACAGTAAATAGAAAACAAAGTACCGGTAGGAATCAAGGTCAGAGTTGAAGCCACTTTTGATGAATCCATTGATGATATAGAATGGATTTAAAAGGAGAATTTTTTTTAAATTTGTGAGGAATATATGCATCATTAAGTTAGAGACGAGCGCCTGCGTTCTTTAAATGAGAATTGTTATCCGTGACATTCTATAGTTGAAAGTAATTGAGTATTTCAAAAAATATATCTGTAACAGTTCAAAGGTTTTAAATTTTTATGTTCCAATTCATGCATTATACCGTAATTAATAATTAATTGATTCCCCAAAGTACACTGCATAGTTAGAGTAGCATTGACTTCCATTATCAACAATCCTTGAAGCTAAAGAAAAATTCTAAAAATTTGTTCCAACTCTTTTTTCAATGCCGTTCTTTCATGAATAGCTTGAGGAATGTTGGGAACAGAATTTGTATTTGAAATGAATATGTCCGTTCACAGTAACAAATTATTTGGAACTCATAAATATGCATTTGCCTTAACGTTGTAGGGAGGTGCTATTTCTTTTATATTGATATGGTTCTTCTATAGTTGTTTGCAATAATCTTATTTTACTGATAATGTGTAATATACAGTAGAATCTCATTTATAAGTCTCTTGTTTATTCATTTAAATTGCATCAATTTTTGTATTGAAAGGGCTCAAGTCTTTCCATCATGTGCTCCCCATGTTGAATAGTTTCAACATTTTTTGAGTCTGGTTCCCTGAAAAATGTACTCAATGCCAGTACTAACAAAGCAACAATATACGCACGAAAGTATTCAGAATGATTTAATGTAAACATTCATTTCAAATTACATGTAGTCGTAGAACCTATTGATACTATTATAATATATACAAAGTTGGGCCTACCGCCTAATCGAAGTCGACTACCGGTAGTTATTTTATAGATGAAATATTTATTATTTTAGCTTTGTAATTTTATAGATCGATTCAGAATCGATCTTCAATTAATCGAACGCATCCCTAATTTTCAGGCCTAGCTATTAGAACTTTGTTCGGTTAATGTTTACTAAATTTCTATTTCATATTAACATCGAAACTTGATACAAAATCATTGTTCCCCAATTAAGGCTATGGACGGAAGATGGAATCGTGGTAAATGGCACCACAAGGGAGATCGTACCACCCCAAAAATGTTCACTAGTAGAGCTAAATTCTATGGCAACATATCTAGTCCATGTATGTATTGCCATTGGTCAAACCACAGAATCCTAGCACTGCTAATGGGGTGGGCTATGGAATATAACTTTTTGCAGTGCAAAAGACCGTGACTTTGTTTTCATCTTGCATTGTCATGGTATCAAGCTCTAGGCCTACTAGGGAACAATTCCCAATTAAACTCAAGTCATTTGAAGCTAGCTAGACCTAGGACGTTATTTCAAGTGACAGATCGCGGTAAGGGTCCTGAATTCTACGTCATATTTCCTGTCTTGACCCTTGAAAGAATTACTCGAAGAGGTTACTGATATAATTCGCTAATATGCTTGTTCTTTGTTTTTAGACCTCAGTTCAACTTTGTGACGTCAGCCGTCGTGTCTGCAACTGTCGAGTGTTTGGCTGCGATAGCGGAAGAGGCCGAGGCAAACAATCTAAGTGAAGCGGACTCCGAGAGACTAATGCTAGAAGAATTTGGACGATGTCTCAAAGAGGTTATTAATATTTCTGACAAAGCAGATGGTATGTTGTTTTAAATACGTACATTGTGTACTCGTATCAACGAAAGAAGAAGGTCGTCTACCAACAAAATAATTGTTAAAACTTCAGTTACAATATACTTGAACTCGATGTTACCGTACTTCGAGCTTTTAATGCTTTTGAAAGATGTAGGCCTAGTTTTGTTTCTTTGTGTAAACCTCGTCCTGGAAAAAAGAAACCTACAAACATAACGGCTGTACAAATTCGACTGCGACATTTCTGTTCTTCCTGTTGGTAGACTACCTTCTCCTTTTGTGAATAGAGTATACCATAGTTTATACTGGCTGTCGTATTTTTTTCTATGCTGCTGAAATACCCTATTGATTACTCTACATTGACATTCTCAATCAAATCAATACAAAATTGTGTCAAAATGGAGTTGAGGTATGTAGGCTACACTAGCATCAATTTCAAGTTTATTCTTCAAGTGATTTTGGTTCAGTATTAATTTGAATCCAGTTCTATGGTCCAGTCAGTAACTGTGGAAGTAGGTACACACAAATCTTGCTTGTAAATAGAATAATTCTCTGATTTAATCAAGCTTATAAGTGATCATGAGGTTTAATTATCGATTAGTAGGCGCACAGCTTTGATTTCGACGGAGGATGGACGTCCAATTGAATCTAGAATCAAATACTAATTAATTTTTCTGCATATCAAATAAGTCGACAGTAAGAACACCGAGGCCTACCAATTTGTTTGTAGCCTTGTTGTTATTAATTTTGTTTTAATTTGTTTTCAATCCCACTTGAAAGTATGTTTATTTGTAGGCCTACATCTATGTGAATGTTTTCAGGTATTCAAATGAAACAAGTATGATAGAGGTCTTAGTAGTAAAATGTTAGTTGAAAATAATGGAACTCCATGCTCCCACCAAAGAGCTCAAGGGGCTATAATAAAGGACTGTGGGGGGCCTTGTAGTTATGTCTAGTTTATACATATTGTGGTCACTTCCAGAATTATATTCATCGGAGTTCTTAATAATTATATTATACATATTTAATTGTACGGGGGTAATTCTCGCACAAATCTAGTATCTACGTGAGGTTTGCTGGGCGGCGATCGGACTACTGTGTAAAAGGAGATGGCCTAAATCCCGAGCAGGCTATGTATTCAACCTATGAATGAAATCAACAATTAGAATGAAACTATCGGTACTTGATTTATTACTTGTTACTTGAAATCTAAACAACTTGTAAAAACAGTATTATTAAATAATACGCTACATAATTTGTCCTCGTGTATTGTGTCAAGTTTGTGTTCCAGTGTCATTCCTATATACGTTCCTCTACAGTCAGCCTACATAGGCCTAGCTATGTGAGTGTTGAAATATTTCCAAAACTTTGAAACTTTGATAGAAAACACATCAGTTTTTGAAAATACCAGTTCACAGCAGCCTAGGAATTGAATTTATGGACCACACTATGCCTTACTTTTATGAATACAGAAATAGACAATTTAACTGATGATTTACGGTAGTTTCAATATCCCGTTTCAAAGTATGTTCGACCATGTTAAAAAACTAGCCTCAGGCAATAACAATTATTTTTAGTAGATTACTGAAACAAGTGGCCGAGTGGTTAATACACTGAATCGTCATTCGGGAAACTGGGGTTTGATTCCCGCTATGGTCGACCATCCTGACAGGAGTTTTTCGTGGTTTCCCTCTTGTCGTTCAGGACAATACTGGGACGATTCCTTCACAACAGGCCACGACCAACTCCTTCCCACTATCCAAAAACATCTGATAAAATAAGTTACCATATATCATTCACCGATGTCAATAGATCGTAGCCATCATTATAGTGCGTCATTAAACCCAATATGGACCTAAATGAAAACATTTAGTAGATTCATGATTTTCATTTTTTGTCAGTAATTCTTTTTCCAGTGATTGCTAAATTATTGATTCATATCTCTTTTTGTAGTAATTTCACTAATATCCATTAGGGCCCATCTCAGAGTTATCTTGATCGCACTTGGAAAATTCTACTATAGTATGAGAATCTTGTTTTTGAACAGTCGCAAAGTGTGAAAATCAAAATCTTCTGTCACCATGTTTGTATGTAGGTCTACCATGATTTTTATTCTTCAATTGATGATACCACATTGGGTTGCTTAACTGAAATCTGCGACAATTAGAGGTTGAAAATATATTGAACCATGATGTTTAAACTTTATTTTGAAATGTTTCAAGATTCTTTTAAAATACCGTATTCCATGGAATATTTCATGCCAATTAATACATGACATTTGACATCACCCTACATACAGTACATTCATGCCACG
Organism: Brachyptera risi; assembly: GCA_964007535.1. Lineage (NCBI taxonomy): Eukaryota > Metazoa > Arthropoda > Insecta > Plecoptera > Taeniopterygidae > Brachyptera > Brachyptera risi. Next base: position 16,900,641 of record OZ023328.1, on the reverse strand, counting down.
TGGAAGTCTGATACCGTATTACCGTACTCGTGAGCTCTTCAAACATCATCATTGTTAAGCTTATTCAACGCCAAGTAAACCGACACTAAAAATATCTAAAACTTGTTTATTGACACTCTTATTATATGTATACTTCATATAAATACTTTGATTGTGTAGTTACGTTTAAATACTGTTTCTTTGTTCCGTTATCGTTTTTCCAAGTTTCAACTACCAGTACGTGATAATGTAGTCAATAATAAACATCATTCATAATGGTTAATAATAAGACTTGGGAGTGAAGATGTAATAAATATGGTGAACATACTTGTTCCATGCATCATGCTCCCTGACTAAGTACAAATATTTTGTAAGTAATAAGTATGACTGTAGAATCCAGTTATACCACACTGGAACCTTTTACGTAACAATCACTTGAAGTAATGTTCTAGGCATAGGTAGCTCCAAGGAACTAGACTCGAAGTGAAATAACGTCCTAAAGCCTAGCTAGCTCCAAAGATGTACGACCTTGACTGATCTATGTTTACTATGTTTACTTTGGCTAGTATGTACTATGTTTACTATGGTCTCTTTGACTGCATTAACTCGACGTTTCGTAGCCCACCTCATATGCGGGGCTAGTATTTTGGGGGTTTTCGGAAACTGAAAGACTTATCTGCGGAGGAAAATTATGGTCACAGACAGCGCAGTTCTGACGTTGAAGCTAATTGGTTTTAAATAATTAAAATGGGGTGGTAAGATCGCCCTAGTGGTGCCCCGTCCAAATGATCCTACCTCTCATCCATAGCTTCAATTGGGAAACAATGATTTTATTTCAAGTTTCGATGTTAAAAAAAAAGTATTCTTTGCTAATAACAAAGAAAATACACGAAGACTAGATATGTCACCATAGTGAATATGAATCAATCTAAGTCCTAGTGCTTTGGAGCTAACTAGACTTCGGACGCTATTTTAAGTGCCCGTTGTGGTTTGCTGTTGTTGCAAGTGTTTCCTAAAATAAGTGATTAGGTACTATGGTAACATGTGCCAATGAGATGGGGTAAAAAATAAGATTTTTCCATTTGACTGTCAAACGTCAACTGGACCACGTGACCAGCCTCATTTCATTATGCGTTCTGCACGAATTTTGGTGGAACTAGCAGCACTGTTGGTATCAGCCTTCCAACGCATCGAGATATCATGATACTTTACTTTACAATGGGTACTTAGTGATCATTGCGTGCTCTCAGAAAATATAAGCATCCACATATATACTTGAAAATAATTATTCAACCACTTACATAGATTTTTCTTGTTTTATACTGTACATGTTTGTTAGAGACCTGACTGATATTGAGTTACCTAGAAAGTTTCATCTCTTTAAGCAGTGCACCAAACATTGTTGACCTTGATAGAAGTTTGCAAACTAAGTCATGAATCATATAAAATCGTTCCGCACCAATTGTTTTCCTGCTTCCATCATACATTTTGTCCCATCCTACTCCCATTTAGTTTTTAACAAATGTTAAATTTTCCTGGAAGGATCGTTTTCTTGCATGGATTTTTTTATTTTCCTGGTCCCTTGAAAACTGACAGAGGTTTCATTGTATCTGGTATTTGTTAGATGTAAATCTTCAGTTGTTGGAATTTCTACTTATTTGAGTTATTTCCAATCTTGAGAGCGGGCAGGCGTTCAAGATGAACTCAATCATTGGCATTTTAATGCACACTGTTATTACAAAATTGAAGAATATAAATTTGTGATAAACGGTATGAGAGATGAATGTTCACAGAAACATTCAAAATGAACATTCAAAATCAAGTCTACTTTCTAGTATTACAGTGGAACCTCTTTTATACATTTTTCAGGGGACCAGACTAAAAAAATGTATCACCGTGAAAAACTTATTAATAAAACTATTCTATATGTGGAGCATATGGGTTGGATCAAAAAATGAAACTTATAAAATTAATGTAATAAATGTATAAACAAGAAACTTATAACAGGTTCTACTGTATTACAGAATGTTACTTGTTTGATCCTTTCAAGTCAAGTACAATACTACGAGTCCAAGAGGCATACATTTTCTTGGTCTATTGTTATTCGTCACTAATTGTAGCTTTGTCTTTAGATGCGGACAAGGCAGCGTCAGCGAGCCAAACGACTGTGCAGACGTAAGTGCGACCTACGTCTCAGTACACCACCATATGGACAAAGTGCACTACAATAGTACGGTAGTTTGGCGTTGAGAGAGGTCAATCACGTGATAAAATAACATTAAATCTGTAAATACGTCATTCTCTTTTCATTCTTCAGCTGTACGAAAACGACACTTTCAAGTACCTCTGCATAACTTACATAGATTTCTGAAAGTACATATATATTATGTACTAACAATATATAATATTTACAATATATATATATATATATATATATATATATATATATATATATATATATATATATATATATTTATATATATGTATATATATATATATATATATATATATATATATATATATATATATATATATATATATATATATATATTATAGAAAGAGACTACGCTAGTTTTTAAGTAATAAATTGCCTTGTGTTATTTTATACAATTGCTACCAAATTTAGCCTTGCATATATTTGGTCTCATGAACCTTAGGTTTCGAGTTGTGTTTATAATACTGAGTTACTAGTTCTAAGAGCGTTTTGTCAGGCTGACACTGTATACTATGGAGTACTGTACTACATAGGTATAGTGACTAATGGGGAAATGGGTTTTTAAAAATGAACAGTGACTAGTAAAGGCCCGTTCACATCTGTCGAAGTGAACATTGTAATGAGTGACTCACGTTGGTCACAATACAGTAGCTGCTCACTTCAGGAAGGAAGAACTGCAAAGAAATTATTAGAATTCAAGAAAATGATCCAGTAGAACAATAATATCTTGCCACCGTGCATCTAGCACATTTGCAAGAATATTTACAAATACAAACAGCAGGTTTGCCAATTTATGTAGTAGGTACTCCCGATGGTCTGTTTCACCATCACCCTAAATTGATAGTGAAGTTGTATGAAGTTATAAGTTGCTGCTGAGTCAGGGTTCTGATTTGACTCTTGCAGTAGAATTTAAAAAATTGAAACGCATTACCGGTTGTCCCTTGCACAAAGTAGTGCGCATCTTTTGATTGGTCAAAGTTTGGCTTGACGTAAGGATTAGTCGTGTGAAATTGATTCTCTTCCCTTCATAAACTATGAACATTAAATCCTGACCCACAGTTTCTTATTCTGAACGATTAGTTACACTACGACAATTGTTAACGGGCCTAAAATGAAGTTTACTGTCTGGATAGGCTACATGTGTGTATGCGGGGGTTTAATTTAAAAGAAAACTGCTGACTACATAGTTCTAATTGTTGGTACCAAATAATTAACTAGACTGCTAAATGTTCAACTTGCCTTAATATCGTACTTGTTTTCTCTCAGGTATTTCCTACTCTGTAACTGATGAGTAATAACCGTACTAGATTTCACAAGTGTTACTTCACTCGCCATCTTCGATTGGCTGTTGCTCAATTCCACGTCTCGTTTTTCAAATCCGAGAATGGAATAACAGCTCGACATTTTCAATTTATAAACTGTCATGGCAACTTTGTGCTTAAATGTATTGTAGTGACATTGCTTCATAATATTCAGGGAAATATCTTGTAAAATCCTGTCGATCCATAATAATCATTCGCGTTGGGTTCGAGTCGTGATGAGATAAAAATAGTCGACAATATTTTGATCCCATTGTATTATACATTTGAACCTTCCACATGTGTTATAAAGTTTCACTCGTTGACATTTTCGACAAATTTGCATCTTGGGAGTGACATATTTACCATTTTCGTATCTTGTGCTGTTGACGTTTTTAGATCATTTACGTAAAATCCTCTCGTGAGGAACGTTTTCCCTCGGGAAAAAGAGACTCATCTTCAGCATTTCATGTGCTTAATCGCATCTAATTGATTCATTTCAACAGTGTAAACAACGATTAGGTCCACAATTTGCAAGTTGGAGCAAATTTATTTTTCCAATTCTATGTTTCATTGAGCAATAAAGATTGGATCGTATTCTAGGCTTCTACATATTTTCAGACAAGTCTTTTAGATTGCAGTAGGCTTTATATATGTATTGTGTAATGTCTACAGAATTGATGTATCCAAAGTTGTTCCTTTGTTATGTGCCAAAATGTGTAGTTTGTGTCATGCTAGTCAGCTTGTGTTAAATTGAACCCCAGCATCAACGCAAATATGATATCAATACTGGATATCGATTATAAGTATACAAACCAATACTATTTGGTTGAATAAACTCTGTGTGCATAAACTTGACATTTGTCAATGTAATTTGATTTGATCCATTCAAATTTGTGTATGTCAGTGGCGTAACTAGAAATTTTGGGTCCCTAGGCAGAACACTTTGAGCTACAATACCTTTTTTTTCTCAGATTACAAAAATCGTGTTGATAATTCTTCCAAACCAGACCAGCTTTTCTGCGTGTGTCACTTGTTTCCAGCAATACGTAATGTTATTTAATAATACTAAATCTTTGTTACTTTATATTTATTAGTTGCTTCATTCAAAATTGCATTTGCCATCTAACTTGACAAGCTATGGCAATGTTTTTCCTTGACTATCTTGACACTAAAAATAAAGTTTGGGCCATATTGCTTCCACTGCTTTCCTTTGTAGACTATTTAAATAGAATGTAATCAGGATTTACATTTGACATTCATGAATAACGTTTGCCTGGGGCCAAATACATATCTAGGTAAAACAGTGGGTGGGCGAGATGATTGCCGTCGCTGCCCTAGTGATAGTTACGCCTCTGTTATTGGTTAGCCTGTAGGCTCATTTGCCTTGATGTGTTATTTTTACTCTTCAGCTCACCATTTCTCAATTTATTATATAGGCCTACTGTACCAACATAGAAGAATTGGTATCATCTTTCTATCACGTTTTTCTCACTTCCTATTGAGATTTTTTTCATTTCTTATCCAGTATTCTTTGTGAAATTGTTGATTATAACACCATTAGATCAAAAAACTGAATCCCCATATCATTCGATAAGATTCTAATTGTTTTGTCTTTTGTAATTGGACATTGAGCAAAACAGGATTTTTTTTCAAGCTTGAATTAGGCCTACCTACGAGTATTTCCTAATGTAGGCCCTACATTATTTATTGAAATTATTTGAAATGGAAATGCCTACCTGAATTCAAGTGTGAATTTTCAATTGACTTTTGTATGTAGGCCTAACACCTAATCCAGTGAGGTACAGTTAAAAGACCATTTTTGCTTATTAGTTATAATTATTATACTGTATAATAAAAATAATAGGTCAGTAGATAGGCCTATAAAATGTTCAATTAAAGTTCATGCTTCAATTTGTAATATTTACACTATGAGTTTATAACAAATTAGATTTTATCACATATTATAATGTCCATACATATTATATATTTATACTGCAGACTGCAGATGCTGAATTCATAAAACATGTTACATATTACATACTTTAACTATATGCAATTTAATTGTTGACATTTATGAAAATTTTTGAGATGTGCTACAGACTTTTTTTTACAGAACATAAGCCTACCAGTCAGTCAGATGGTATTTTTGTCGTAATGAGACGGTTATTTCAAATTATTTTTTTGTGTGCTGTAAAATATTGAAAAGTGTAAAACATCTTCAAATAAAATTATGCTATGTAAGTAGAATCAAGTACAAATACTTCCATGCTGTTGATGTGTTCACCTATTCTAATCGATCACTCATTACTCATTAGTAATTACCTGTCCTTAACTGTCCTTTACCAATATAATTGTTGTACTTTTTTTCAAAATGTGTATCCATATACCTACTTCAATACTGTGAGGTTGAATTTAATAGTTTTTTCGGGTTGATATTGGTGATTCCTTTGGGTACCCGCGTCGAATACGGGTAATGCATTACCGGGGTATCATTCTGTTACCCGTAATATCGAAAGCATGCTTAAAACGCGCCAACTGATGAATAGGACGGACAGCCAATCGTATCCTCTAAATCGTTATATTTAGTGCATAACCCTTTACCAATATGAATTGAAAAGTAATAACATGATTCCTTCCATATATTATGTTCCCACTTTCAAATGCCGTCTTTTGTTCCCCTCCCCCCTCCTGTGTCTTCTGGTGGTACAAATATGGTTTCTGTTGAATGTGGTCAATGAAGTCATTATCATGAACACTATTGGGGCAGAAAAGCCGGAATTGAAGGGGATGTAGATACGAAAAATTGGGCTTTTTGATTTATTTATTTGCGAAATTACCTGGGTTATTTTGGCGGGTATCCTTATTCGTTATCCGAAGGCATCACCAGTTTACTAGTTGTGTTGATGTGAGTTAACATGTATGGCATGAAGTTTTTTCCATTTTCAATTAAAACAGGTTATAAACTAGACAAATGCAGCATATGCATTGTAAGATGAGTGAGATATTTATATGAAGTAGGCCTATAATTGAAAACTACACTCGTATAAAATATATGACCTGGCAAGTATCGAGTCTAGAAAGCCATGAATCTTGGCAACGTTATTCTGCTATTATTTCTATCTTTTGATGGATAAAAAACATGTACTGTATTGAATTATACTCTTCAAAACGGCTTCTCCGATTTGAATAGAAATTTATAATAATAATAATAATGTTTATTTGATAGCTCAGAAGCCAATTTTTCACATATTTCATATCAAACAATTTGGATGTAAGTAAAAATTAACCTAAGTAAACTAATATATTGAGGTACAGTATACAAAAGTATATTAAAATTAAAAGTATATAATTCTTATATATTAGAGACAAATCATAAGTACTCGCGAGTAGTTTTAATCCATTCGATGCACCTAACCTTGAAACATCCTACACTTCTCAAGTTTCTAATAGTGTGGGGCAACTTATCATACTCTTTCATTCCTGCATTGAAAATAGAATTTGACCATTTATTCCGTCTACACACTCTTCTATACCCCAACCAAAGACCTTTATATATCACAGACCCCAACCCATCAACAGCCCTTCTTGTATTAATATTATGGATATTTTAAGTAGATTCTATTTCATCACCTAAATATTCAGGCATAAGGCCTAACTTAATCTTGAATTTGAATACTAACACTAACAATAAAACACTGTCATTGACACTTGGCCACTCAGTCATTCTCAACATCTGTACAAATGGGTATCCTTATTACATCTGAGTAAACATCTCATCACTTAATTCTGGAGTTTCTGTAATAATCCCATCTCATTCTTGTATGGTTGGTATAGAATTGTCAAACCAAATTCAAAATGAGGTTTGATTAAACTATTGTAAATCATAATTCTAGTCCAGTAGGAGATCTTACCCCCTATCCTTCAAAGATACCCAACTCTTTTCCTAATTTTTTTCACAATGTGATATATATGAAGTTCAAAGTTGATCTTATTTTTATCACCTATAACTAACCCTAAATATTTAAAATGGTCAACTACCTCAATCTCATCGTCTTGCATATTAATACTGACAGAGGCGGCCCGAAGTGGCCCAAGCATGCGGGGCTAGATAAGTAAGACACCACCACCCACACACTGCAGAGGTGGATCGAGGAAATATTTATGCAGGGAAGGGGGGGCGATTTCAGTTCTTAAAAGAAAATGCCATATGAGATCAGGATCGCGAAGCCAGCGACCCGCGGGGGGGGGGTCCCTTACGGCCCCGCAGGGAATTTTTTGAAATCACACCCATTTTCAATACTGTTTAGCGTGTTTCAGATAGTGTTTAGATGCCGAAATCATTTTACCTATGGAATTCCATATAGTAGTGGCAGAATCAATATTTGTAGCTACGGGGTCGTTTCGTGTCATTTCAGCGCCCCAGGCAAGCACTCAGTTGTGCGCCCCCAAAACTGAGTGGACATATGAAAGGAAAATGCAAGGGGGGAGCCATGCCCCGCAGGGACATTTTTGAAAATTCCCCATTTTCAATACGATTCTACGGGTTTCGGGAACTATACGACATTTCTGTAATACTGTTCCAAGCAAATAAAACTCTGAATCAATCAGCCATTCAATAACTATGATATTTGAATAAGACTATTTAATTACATTCAGTGATGTGAATAGAATGGGATAAAATTTATAGGATACGCACTGAAAGAAAGTCACAAATGAGTCCCGATGGCACCTCTCAAATTTGGCCACCGCACAGCATCCCTCTTCGCCCCCCCCCCCCCCCCCCTACAAACGACCCTCGTCGTTATTAAATCATCGTTATTTACAAAACTCAAGATACATTCACAACCTGAAAAAAGCACGGTAGTGTTGTTCTTTGATTTTTGCCAACTAAACTACATAGGCCTACTAGATCTGACATTTTTGAAACAGTGTGGAGGCCTAGAATGCTCAATGCAATTATGTAAAATACGAAATCGTGGCATAAAGAATCTTGAGAGATATTTATTTCCTTCCTTCTCTTTTCCTATTTTCTTTCTTCCTTTCTCCTGTTTTTGTCACCAATAATCCATGAGGGTGGGGGGGAAGTTGCCCCTATCGCACACCTTTATATCCGCGATTGAACCGACTGAGTTCGGGCTACCGACTATGGCCACGGTTTTAAATACGGTAAATTTGTCTCTGTATTTAATTGAGTAACTGACAATGAATTATGAGTGCTCTACAGAAAAACAAGGATATCGTTAAGATTTCGTATTGGGGCGCGCACATGAGAAATCCAAATAGAAAATTGGACAAATGCAATAATTGCAGAAAACACGAATGAGGGGATAAGAGATATATCTCTTACCCCCTCATTCGTGTTTATACAACAGCCCCGCAGGGAGTTTTTTCAGGAAATATGATATTTTAAAAGCACTTTCAACATATTTTGGAGAAGGATTCTGTTACATATTCAGGGTATACTATACACAGCTGATAGCCTATTCTTCACCCATTCCTGACAGAGCCCCGCAGGGATTTTTTTCATAAGGTATAAGGTTAGATAAGGTTCATAAGGTTAGATGAGCGTAGCGAAGATTCCATTCCACATACCAAAAAAAATGGGCTTGGTTTTTGTGTTGTTTTTTTTTTGTAATTTTGTACGCGGCATACAGGTCAGGAAAAAATACTTATCAACTTGAAACTTTTTCTACATATTTCTGTCAAACCAGAATAGGCTGGGATTGTTATTCAGAGAAATCGATCGGAAGGTTTTTCCGGAAAATAATCGGGAAATTTGAAAAAGCCTCGTAAGAATAACCCGGACGAAAAATACTTGAAAAACGAGAATTTTTTTCAAAAGCTCTCAAATTTTCACCGAATATGAACAATACTATTATACACCTTTTCAGAGATTTTTGCAACAATCAAATGAGAAATAACAAAGAAAACGCAATAAAAGTGTACATTTTATTGAATATCTGGATCAATTGGATTTGCAAAGTGTACATGCAACAGGTTGCAGCACTATAAATATCAACAAGTTGCAGATAAGGTTTTTGAACAAGTAATCCAAGGTCCGTAGATGTAAATTGAGCTGACAGAATATTTTTCATTGTACATTTCCATACTTCTGAGTCATCTCACAACGCGCATCCCGCGTTTCCCTAGTGTAAGCACCGCACAGGTTGCACGGTTTGACTGAACAACATGAAACTTTTTCTGGACACGTGGACTTATCCAACTTGAAACTATGGTTTTTGGGTCAAATCGTTCTGACCATTTTTGAGGAACACCATCACAAAGTTTCCAACACCCCGGATATACGATTGCTCGGGGCTGGAAAATTTGAAAAATGAAATCTAGACAAAAATATTTGAATTTTCACTTAATGTAAACATTTCCAATCAGGCGCAAAATGACCCCGCTGTCGACGCGCCTTTAAACCCCAACATTCATTCATTCATTCAACATTTCCAAGTTGGTAAGTCAAAAAAAAAGTTTCCATAAAAAGTTCCATATAAAGTTTCATATCGATCAGTCAAACTGCAACCTGTGCAGTGCTTACAATAAAAAAAAAACAGACGAAGGTGCGTAGTAATGGGATAGAAGTCTTCGCTATCGCTCATCCAATTCATTTGATTAACAATTAATAATATATATTTTATTTCATTAATTGACGACTAGTACGTGATTGACCCGCCCTCAAGCATCACAAAACAAAACATCCAATCAAATGGGCTGGTTGTTATGTGGGTGATTTGAAATTAACTATCAGAGTATCTCTAAATGCCACATGAAGTATAGATCTAGGTAGCCTACAAATAAGCCACGCCTATCACTAGTGGTCAATTAGCATACAAATAATATATAATAATGTTATTGTACACGCTCAGACAAGCAATCAAGTATCTTGTTATACCATGCCCATATAGATTTTGGCAAGATATATTTTACGAGTACCGGTGTGATAGAACTTTTGTCAATTGGCATTGGCAAATGAGAATTTTCAATTTGAAATCAATTTTGAAGTGATGTGTGTGAGATTGATGGAAACATGTATTAGAATTGGTATTAATTGAGATTTCCAACTGATGTTAAATAAGTTGTTAAAAGTTTACATGACATATGAATGATGGTAAGTATTGGCTTTTCGTCTTAACAGTGTAATGAAAATGCTTTATACAATTTGAGAAGTATCATCTAAAATACCATTGATTTATAATAAACATCCATTTAATTGTTTTTATTTAATTCAGTTTTTATTTTTATTTAATTGTTTTTAGCCCAATATTATTATTAATTTTTGTATCAAACACTATTGTAATGTCTGTTTGCTCTCTTTATTGATTTGTTATTTTCATTTTCATATATTTATAATTTTATGCAAGCGATGCTAATGAACAAAGAAACAATTATTGTTGGTGATTTAAATGTAGTCGAGCGGTAGCTCGATGAAAGCCAAGTCCGTGCGAAGTCTCAGCTACACGCTTACACTGTTTACACAAAGTACTTACACGCGGTTTTGAGCATATTGTATCTCCGGAACTAACTAACTTAGGTACCTCTGGTTTGTTGTAATGGAATGAGGCGCCCGCCATACACGACATGACATATCAAATTTGAGCCATATCAGACCAAACGTCTGGAAGTTATAGCACTGTGAGAAGACTTGTTTATCCGTTTTCTTCACTGTCTCCGTCTCCTTCCGTCATCACCTAAGAACGTGGCTACAGGCCAAACAAATCGTCCGATTTGTCTGATTTTTTTCAGGGATTATGTGAACTCATATGGAATTGTGACTTTTACATGTATTAACCGGAAGTTGCTTTTGAAAACTGGAAGTAAGGTCATTTTACATTCATTTTTCAAGTTTTTATTATTTTTAAAAATCATTTCATGACATATTTCAGTGACATTTCGAAAATATGTTTGTTAAATATACCAGATCCATTGTGTGTGCGAGATTTGTCAATTAATCATTTTTAACCGGAAGAGATTGGAATAATAACTTTCAGAAATGCAGAATACTGTCGTATCGACGATCAAATCACGGCCACCAATGAACAATCAACAACTTTGGGTACTTTTTTCTCTGCTCTATCTATCTGAATGATCGTCACTAGACACAACAGAGAGATAATGAATGTCAAATGAAACAGCTGATATTTATAAATTATCACGTTGATCCCTTATTGCATGATGATGCAAATTTGAGTAATAAATATATTTCAATTTTTCAATTAGTCCCCCTACCGGTATTTAGAGAATATTCCAACTAGACAACCATTTTGGGCCATTCAATGCTGATGTACAATAGGCGAGGAAATCAATTAAGAGACAGTATTTATTCAAACGAAAATTTGATAACACGGACAAAAAATATATTCCGATGCCATAACAAAAATGACTGATATCCCACCAAAAACCCTGACGGGTAGAAACTTGGAGCCAAGTACTGAAATATTTTAACAACTACAAAAACTTCCTGATATAAAAGGTGTGAAATCAAAACTGAATGCCAAGTGCAACTTATTATTCATCAATACGGTCTAGAAAATAACAGGAAACACTTGGCTCATTGCCCCCCACGTTCCCTCATATAACACCACCCTGAATTAGATTGTTTCCCAAATCGTTTTCCAAATTCCCCAAATTGCGTACCCCAATCACAATTTTTTCAGTATTAGCTTGCTTGCCCCTTGGACCCCTCACTTTTCTTCAGTTGCTACGGTACTTATTATTATTATTATTATTATTATTATAAACATTCAGCTTATTTCCTTCCATACATATTCTTATCTCTCTTTACATATTACTACCACAAATTCTAAATTTACCTTGAATTGTTTTAATGTGTAATAAAATGAATAAATACATAAATTAATGATAATTATTCTGTGTCTAATGGCCAACTTTCTGTAAGGCAGAGTCTTTATTTTTTCACTTATAAAGAATGAATACATTGTATTTAATTTTTGAACCTATTTTAGATACCATAATAATTCTGCCAAAAAAAAGAGAAATTAATGTTGCTTTCTAGTTGGAAGAGATACATCGTTTTATTCTTGATTAGAGATAGCATTTAAATAGTGATAGTCAAGTTGGTAGTTGAACTACCTCTTTGGGTAGTTGTATACGAAGTATAATATTATGAAGATCTTTGGGTAGTTGGTACTTCACTCGTTCAACAGCTGTTGACTTTTAGGTTATGTTGTTCCCGTATTTTTTTTTTTTTATTTGCTATCACATCTCATCATGACTGTCAGATTTTTATCACTTCTAGGTTTATCAAATAAGTAAGATTTGTACTCGAATGCGACAAGGATACATTTCAGGTAAACTGTGTACTTATTGGTAGAGGCTAAAAAATTTGATATTTATATGGTATAATTACAATATATGTAGTATGGGGGCTTGTGATGTCCTAACTGTGGCTGTAAAAAATGTAAATTCTAGGCATAGAAAGTCTAATTGAATAATAATGCAGGATAGGAATGGCATAGGCCTATGCGTTGTAAGATGATCGAGATATTCATATGAAGCAGTAATGTTCAACCTTTCCAACCTGAGAGTCAATTTATCAATTTTCTAACTCGATATGTATCTATGATATGAATAAGATTTATCATCTAACGCGATACGGTACCATTGAGATTGTAACATTACAATCTCAATGACGGCACTGTTCAGTTTTGAGATGCACAACTTCTAAGAAAAACCATTTTTTGAAATTGAAAAATGAATGACTATAAACCTAGAAGAGATTTTGAAAATATATTTCCCTCGGATAAATTCAAAATTGTCCAGGATTTAAACTTGAGAATGATACACTGTAGGCCTACACATATTCCAAATTTTCACATAAATCGAATCAGCCGTTGCCCGTACTGAAATGAGACGGCAAATTACGTCTGAAATGTCTCTAATTTGTCCGTGAAAAGTCTCTAAAACGTCTGTTTCGGCTCTGTTTCGGCCGGCCGAAACAGAGCCGAAACATAGGTCGTTTGGGACAGAAACCACCACTGTTTTGGCCGTGAAACGTCTCTATTTCGGCCGTGAAACGTCTCTGTTTCGACCGTGAAATGTTTCTATTTTGCATATGAAAAGTCTCTGTTTCGGCCGTTATTTGTCCCTACTTGGGCCGTGTATTGCCCCTACTCTACGGGTTGATTGACCTTTCATAACTCCAATTATATGTAGCCCAATTCATCATTGAATTAAATATTAAATCACGCCGTGTTCATGAGTCGTATGAAAAAAATAATAAATCTAGCCGCTCATCTAAACCTCAAAAAAACATTCTCTTTTTGCATACGTCTCGTGAACGTGGTGTAATTCAACAGTTAATTCAATGATGAATTGGGCTACATATAATTAGAGTTGAGAAAGGTCAATCAACCCGTAGAGTAGGGGCAATACACGGCCCAAGTAGGGACAAATAACGGCCGAAACAAGATACTTTTATACACGGCAAAGTAGTTTTCTGAACCCTTATCTGTTATGCCATAGCTCATCTTTTTGGCAGTAAAGAATTCTCTCGAGTCTTACGACAGTCAGGACTATGCCATTTGATTGTAGAATCACTTAATCCACCCCCCTAATAAATTGTCGAACAGTTTTAACAAATTCGTTGTGGAGTCTTCATTGCACTCCTCATATCACTGGAAACTCAACAAGTACAAGTGATGAACTGGACACTGAATGCAGCAATGGAATGTGGTGTGACAGATAAAAACTGGATAGGCCCATTCACCCCGATTCAACCCCTTGCTTCGTGTTATATGGTAGGCTACATTCTTTGTGCCCGAGGCGATATGTAGGCCCTACTTCTAACACAATAACGGTCGACATTCCAATCGATTCCAAGAAACAGAAAACAAAGTCTGTAAAAAGTCCTTGGATCGGCCGTGAAAAGTCCGTAAAAAGTCCCTGAATTACACACTGTTATCTTGTGAACCTCCAGAAAAAATCTACCGGTATTGCAATTTTTTGTTTTATAATCAACCATTTCATCTAATACAGATTGTATATGATTTTGATGCCACACATTCACATCTGGATATTCATATGCACGGTACTGATTATTTCCATAGTTTTGCTTCACAAGATAATGACAATTAAAATACACATTTTAAAACAATTTTTTTCCAAATCAGACTAGTAGTTTTTGCGTTATGTTGTTTCAGGTCAGAAAAAACGCAGTTCTTGGCAAAACGTACTTGAAGCTTCAATTCTTAATATGCATAAGCACAGCACGCCTTACCGTCTGTGTTGCATTCAAATCTTGAAATGTATTTTTTTTTAAAACCATTCACGAGATCACGAATTCTTCAAATAATCGTTAACAATACTTCAAAAAAATGAAAAATAAATAAACAAAATTGTGTGCCAAAAATAAATTTCATGCTGTGGCTATCCCCTTAACCACTACGCTGTATGTGCCGGTATTTTTTAATATGTTTTTAACTCACTTGAAGTTGATGCTTTATGATCTGACAAAGGTGACAAAGGTGGACAGTAGGTTAGGTTCTAAGGTTATAGGTTAGTGTCCAAACCTCGCGTATACTGCTGGCAGGCTTAACAGAGCTTATATACTTTGAAAAAAATGTAAAATGAATAGATGAATTCAAAAAAAGAAATTTTTAAATAGTTGTGGTACGTTAATCTGCAAATTTCCCTTATTTTCTCTTATATTTGTGAAAATTTTTCAATGATTGTAAAATTCAAATTTAAAAAAAATCTGGGCTTCGTTGAGCAGTGATGTGTTATATTGCAATGGGTGTATACTTTCATGTATAAATTGACTATCAATACACATTTGTTATATACATTTGTACATATTTACTGATAAACACCAGCTATCAGGTGAGGTAATAAATGCATAATAAATATAAATAAATGCAGTGACAAAGTAATAAATATGATTTCCTGTTTTCAGGCATCAGAAACTTGATATCCATCGGCTCTACCAGACTCAATTCTTCATCTACAATGCCTGAATCTGTAGATTTGCCTGATTTTGCCCCAGGACCGCTGGATTTATATCGTAAACAAGCAAGCTTTGACTGGAAGAAACTGAGAGTATTCATAGAGGATGAAAAGTTATTAAAATTCAAGGTTAGTTCGTTACTGTAATGTTAATCCTCGTTCGTAAACTGTTCGAAGATAGTTGAGGGGACATCTATAAATTGAGTGATGTAACTGACACAGGTAGATATAAATCACTAGCCATCATTCAAGAGATCAATGTTCAATTCCCGCCGTGGTCGACCATTCTGAATGAGATTTTTTTGTGGTTCCTCAGGGCCATTATCATGAAAACTGTGATGGTTCTTCCTTTCCACTGTAGAATAACACATAAGAAAATAACCTCTCATCTCATCTTCCCATGATATCACTCATCATTCTCCTATGCCAGTAGATCTTTCAGATATCATATTAGCCTAAAGTGCTCCATTAAACCCAATATATTTTTTTTTGTACACCGTAGATTTATAATTAATCTTTTGGTAACTTTAATTCTCTTTTTAGTAGACTCATTTTTTTCTCCTTTTGTATAATGATACACTTCACATCTGCTATTAATGGAAATAAGTGAACATTGTGTAAGAACCTTACTTTGAAGTGGAAGATATAAAAATTTGTGTTTTGTTTACTCTTAATACAAATGCTGGTACTATGTCCGGATGTATCACAGAAATGGTTTTTACTTATAATTAGGGTTGCCGTTTGATCAAAAAATCGTGATCGAAATCGAAGTGTACAATATCAAAAATCGATTGAATTGAAATTGATTGCATTCTTATCGAAAATCGATCGAATTGACGAATCGAAATCGAATCGAAAAAAAAACGTGCTAGGTAGCAAAATACCATGTTTATATACTCTGCACGCGCTATATATAAGTTTAATGTTACCATACACACAACTACGTTCTCTCATTTGTCATTGAATCGACTAACTAATAATGACGTAAATCACCACGTCCGGGGTAGAATTCAGTCAATTTGTTTGCGATTCTATTGGCGCTCGGCCGTCCCGAGTGTTTTCTCACGCTATTCTTGTCTTGCCTCGTTGCTTGTCAAGGTCAGGCAATGACGGACCACACACAGTAGATCATTGCGTAGTAGGAATTACGCGTCAAATAAAAATGATCGAAATTGGGGAAATCATGCTTCTTCATGATAAAACATTTATTAAACGTGTTGTAAGTGGAATACCTCGCAGTTTCAAGTTGAGTTCGTTGTCATGAGTGTGCGGGTTACTACGCTCAATTAAAATGAGCAAAACACGTAGATTTGCATATAAGCCCAGGATGAATTTTAGGTTTGAAATTTCGAGAAAAAACCTCGGTTTATATTCAGGACAATTTTTAATATTTTAGTTTGTCTTTTTCTCTTAGATTTCTCTTAGACTGAAAACACTATTTTCATCTTAAGATCACGTTTTCATCATCTACGTGATGAGCATAGTTTTTCGACTTTTTCCAAACCAAACTCTTCTGCCCCGCATGTATAATTTCATTTTATAAGTCATAATAGATATTTTGAAAAGCAATAATACACTTCGGGAGTCAATCAATCACTTCACACTTGTCAAAAGTCAAAACCACATTTCACGGCAAAACGACTAGATAAGGACTAGACGCACGTGTAGCGGTACAAGTATTAACTCAAGACAAACAACCTTTCGAAAATCTCGGAACGATGGGCGTCAAAAGAAGCTAGCGCATTACTCGTGACGTCTTGCGCTACTCTTATGCTGTTGTACGCTTTTGATCTTCGAAAACTTTTCGATATCGATCGAATCGAAAATCGAAAAGTACATGTCGAAATCGAATCGAAAACCTATAATCGAAAATCGATCGAATCGATCGAAATCGAACGGCAACCCTACTTATAATCCAGACTTTTGGAAACTGAAAGACTTATCTGCGGCAGAAAATTATGGTCACAGACAGCTCAGTCCTGGTGTTGAAGTTCATTGGTTTCAAATAATTAAAATGAGGTGGTAAGATCGCCCTTGTGGTGGTTCATCCAACTGATTGCCTTTATTGGGGAACAATTATTTTGTATCAAGTTTTGATGTTATTAAAAAAGATGAAAATGAACACCTCATGTGGTATTTTAGCTGAACATCTGGAAAACTATGGAAGCCGATGCTCTATTTCAACACCCTCCATCAACGCTCAGCCTCGATGAGCAGCGGCATCTAGCGGTCAAGTGGATGTACCGTATGAAGGAGTATGACTTCCTTCCCCTGGAAGATATATTCGAGGATGTCCGAAAAGTAAGGTCCTTTCTTAATCATTATTTATACAGTGAAACCACTTTATACAGCGAAATCGTTCCAGAATTCATTGTTTTCCTGCTTCTCTCGTTTGCTTTGTCCCATCAAAGTCCAATATACGTAAGTAATCGCTTTCAAATTTCCCAACATGGATCGTTTTCCTGCGTGGGTTTTCTTCGTCGGTCCCTTTAAGAATGATAGGCCTAGACAGGCCGATTAGTTTCACTGTAAAGTGATTAGCCTTCACCGTTATACTATAGGCCTAGCTAAAATACGTTTGAAGCCTGGAACCCCATTTTAATCTCATCATTTTAAATTTTTAATGTTCAAGCAAATTTCACTTCTCTCCTGCCCTAACTTTGTATGCTTTATTGACTTCATTACTGTCAGGGATGTCATTAGGGGATCCAAGGGGGGCGCGCGCCCCTCCAATCGACATTTGCGCCCCCCCCCCAATAACTTATCCTCCTTTAAAAATATATAATGTCGAGCTACGAATAAACACACAATAAAATATGATGAATGACTTATTAATATTTATTGTATCAGTATACAATCTGATACTTTACACTTCCTTTTTTATTTTCGATGATGATTCAATTATTAGATTCCGCAACTGCTCGTGAAACGCAAAAATCACTTGAAAAATGACCATATTTAAAAAAAATCACTGCTTGGAATTTTGCTGGGAGAAATCATGAAAATAGCTTCGAAAATGTCCATAATGATTATACTGTAGGGCCTACTATTAAAAATAACTTTGGTAATGTCCATAGAGATTCAATCATTGGACTCCAAAATTGCTTGTAAATATCAAAAAAAACTTTAAAAATGACGTGGGTCTATTTTTAAAAATTCCCCGCAGGGCTTTGCTGGGAGAAATCGCAAAAGTATAGCTTCAAAAATGTCCATGATGATGCAATTATAAGACTTCAAAACCACTTGTGAATTGCAAAAATCACTTGACAAATATCCATATTTTTTAAAATTTCCCTGCATAGCTCTGCTGGTGGCTTCGCCCCCAGACCCCCTTTTCATGTGCGCCAGGTGTCCAGCTGGTCAGTCATCTTATTTATGTAACCTATGCGCACCCTCAATACACAAATCCTAACGACGTCCCTGACTACTGTTTATGCAAACATGTACATACTGGTATGTCAGGAGTTTTCATTAAAATTATAGCAAAAATGACACTAGACCTATATTGAAAATTGAAATAGTGTACATACATTGAGTTTGTACTACAAACTCAATGACAGGGAGTAGACACGCAGACCGCCATTTGCTGACAACTGGTATCTTGGCAATAGTACGTAACATGCCTTAGTATGTCGTATTGTCCAAATGAACTCATACATTAGGCCTAAGTAACCAATTTGTATTGAAATATATATATTTGTATTGGATATAGCCCGTTATTTTGGGGTTTCACTCATTGAGACATTTTCTTACAGCCCTCTGCAATGGTTGCTGCAATGTTCCAATATAATTCTTCATTGGCTGTAAAATGGGGACTGACATTTGGAATGTTCATGAGCGTTATTCAAGGTCTTGGCACCGATAGGCATTATGATTTGGTTGCGGATTGTAACGAGGCTAAAGTAAGTAACTCTCTCATGTCAAATACTTTTCCAATATTAAGTCAATTCATGAATAGTTTCCTGGGCCTGAAAGAATATACATATGTTCTTTGATACTCTTGAATTTGAATTACAGTATTTATGAGTGTTGTCCGTATTTGGAAACTTTTAGTTGAATTACTTGGGGGAGTGTTACCGGCATATCTTCCCAGTCATTCAAATAGATAGTTCAACCATTTGCACACAGAATGTACGGTAAGCATGTTTTACAAGTGCTGCCAACAGTCATCCTGGTCAGAATGATTCAACTAGTTTTTAAAACTGGATCTCAAAATTCAACAAAAGAACTGATTGGTTATGAAATTCCACAAATCAAATTATCAATTTATCAAATTGTAGTAATTAAATGAGTTGAAAGGTGTACAGAGGAACTGGAATAATAGCTATGCCAATAAGTTATAATGAGAGCTCTATAAATTCTTTCAGATTGGTGGGAGTTTTTCTCTAACAGAAATATCTCACGGTACGAATACAAAAGCCATGCGTACAACTGCCATGTATGACGCCGAAACGCAACAGTTTGTTCTCAACACTCCCGATTTCGAGTCCGCAAAATGTTGGGTTGGTAGTCTTGGGAAGTGTTGTACACATTCCATTATATTTGCGCGTCTTATAACGCCCGATGGCACTGATCACGGCCTCCACCCGTTCGTCGTAGACATCAGAAATCCAGTAACTTTACTTCCGTTTGCTGGCGTAGTCGTCGGCGACTTGGGCGAGAAGATTGGCTTGAATGGCGTTGACAACGGTTTTGTTATGTTCGATAACTATCGCATCCCGAGAGAGAGGTTATTGAACAAAACTGGCGATGTTACGCCTGAAGGATTATACGTGAGCCCGTTTAGAGATCCGAACAAGAGGTTTGGAGCCTCTTTGGGAGCTTTGTCAGCCGGACGCGTGTCCATTCTCGGAATCTGCGTAGCGTACCTAACTAAAGCAGTTCCGATTGCCATTCGCTACTCGGCTGTTCGAAGACAGTTTGGTCCACCTAACGACACCGAGTTTCCCGTGATAGAATATCAACTTCAGGTAGACTACAGTTGTCAATTTCTGTATTAATTTCTATTTTCCAATTATTCTTTCCTCATTAGTAAGTAAAAAATACTGTATTTTAACCTAGCTTCTGATTGATTTTTGACTTTTAAACTGATGAAAATTTCTTTTTCAGCAATGGCGTCTGTTTCCATACTTGGCTGCAGCATATGCTCTAAAGAACTTTGCTGATTTGTTCAGCAAAATTCTTGGTGATTTCCAGATTCAATCTGTTCTTGGTGAAAACAAAGACCTGTTGGTAAGATTTAAATCTCGAAAGACTCTCCGAGTAGTAACGAGTAAAGTTTGACGTAGAACTAATATATATATTTTTTTGTTACTCGAATGAAGGCGGAGCTTGGGCCTGAAATACATGCACTTTCATCGTCCGGTAAGCCTTTGACGGGATGGACGGTGCGCGATGCCATTCAAGAGTGCCGTGAAGCTTGTGGTGGACATGGTTATCTCAAAGGTGAATCAAACATTTTTTTCCTATATCAACGATAGCCTGTTATTCAGTAGGCCTATTGGGGTAATCATATTTCACATGCTCATAATGGTTTTTCACTTATCGAGGCAAGTGGTTGAGTGACTAGCACGCTGAACCGACGACATTCAGGAGACCGGGGTTTGTTTCCCGCCATGGTCGACCATCCTTACAGGGGCTTGTAGTGGTTTCCCTCTGTTGTTCAGGTCAATACTGTGATATTTTTTACTTGTTTTTCCCACACTGATTTTATTATCAAATAATGTCATTCAAAATATAAAGGCTTTAAAATAATTATTTTCCCACACACAACCGTGGCTTTTGTGGACTGAGACAGGTGTCAAGTGGCTAGCACACTGAACCATCTTTCAGGAGACCAGGGTTTGTTTTCCCGCCATGTACGACCATTCTCACAGAGGTTTTTTGTAGTTTCCCTCAGTCTGTCATTCAGGTTGATACTAGGATGGTTCCTCAACAACAGATCACAACCGAATCCAAAAACATCTAATGAAATGACCTTTCATGTCACCATCCCACCGTCTCATTCATCATTCACCGATGCCAATAGATGTGTCATCTGTACAGTGCGTCGTTCAAACCCATAATTATTTAATAAAAAATTATGTGGGAATTTAATATTTGTATACTTTGTACACAGTTATCTTTGAATGTTTGACCATATAGTGAATCTACCAATGAAAATATGTAAATAAATTGAAATTATAAAATGAAAATATAAATGTTGATACGATAAAATGTCTATTTTGAATTTCAATTCATATTTTGGATATTGAATTATTTATTCTTCATACAGTATGACAGCTACAGATATATATTCTCAAATTAAAAACAAATCTGCAAATTCAGTAATTAATTTGTCATTGTTTTCTCTAGTTTCTGGCCTTGGAGATTTACGCAATGACAATGACGCTAATTGCACGTACGAAGGGGAAAACAGTGTCTTGGTACAGCAAACTAGTAATTGGTTGCTCGGCTTGTGGGGACGAAAAAATCAACCAATCAAAACGCCACTTGGCTCGGCTGACTTTCTAAACAATGCTGCTGCGATATTGAAGACAAAGTTTAACTCGAGAAACGTTGATGACGCTACCATGCCTGAAAGTAAGATAAAAATCACATCTTGCTATTTAAATACTTGAAGAGACCACAGATGTCAAGTTTTCATGCCGTAATTCTTGATATATCAGTTCGAGTTTTTTTCTTCTTTGTTATTAATTGAAAAAGAGATCTAACTCAATTCAGAATTTAATCTAAAAATATCAACCATTACGTTATTAAACGACAAAGAAATGGAAATAGAAGAAAATTATTGGCATAAACATTGATAAATATTTTGAATTATCAAAAGAAATAAAGATAAAAAAACTCGTAAGTGTGAGGTAGGGAATTAATTAGGTTCATGTTGAAGCTAATTCAGTAGGCTAGTTTACGCACAGCCCTAAGCACACCGTGCCCTCCCCTTCCTTTAAGCACTTCTTCTCTTTGTCTGACTATCGTCTTATCAGACACCTCTGTACTCTTAACCACTTTCTTTATTATTTGTACTCGACAGTTTATATTCTACTATTTTTTCAGACTTGTTGAAAGCCTACAAGTGGTTAGTCTGTTACCTTCTTCAGTCCACTCACGAGCGTGTCACTCAGCTCACGAAATCTGGCAAAGATGCGTTCACGGCTAAGAACGAGTCTCAAGTATATCACGCTCGTACGCTTTCCCTCACATACACCGAGGTAATGTGAAACTAAACAGTATTGTTTCCTATCTGACTGAGACTACTGGTAAATCAGCTGCTAGCTGGACCCGTGGACCGTCATTCAAAAGACTTGCCATGGTCGCCCATCCTGTCAAAGCTTTTCGTGATTTGTCTTTTTCGATAAAGTTAATACAGGGATGGTTCCATTATATCAAAACACAACATTTCCCTTTTCACCATCCCAAACACCTAGTGAAATAACATTACATCCCACCTTCCCGTTTTATCCGTCACTGCCGCTAATATATCTGAGTTATTATTATAGTACGTTGTTAAACAATATAAATACAAATACATTTAAAACAATACAGATACTGTATGAATCTACGATGACTCATGACCCAACTTCTATTTTATACAGACTATACGTACCTAACATATTTTGTAAAAGAGCGTGGAAAAATCTGTGTCTCACCTAAAAGATGACTGAATATAAATTTAAGTAGATTTTCTAAAAAAACTTGGGATATGTTTAAAAGCCAATTTTGGAATATATGAGCATTTCCTTTTGACCCCATCAATACTTGACAGCTTTTATTATATCAATTTTTTCAACATGACATGCCTACCATTTTTGATGTCCCTTACAACCACGATTCTTCAATGATATACGACAAGACTCCTTCAGCATTGCATTCCCCTCCCCTCCTTGTCATGATGCCCTGTGAATCAACCTGAACCATGAGTTGGTCCTTTATTTTATTTTGTATATATTTTGATTTATGAGCAAATGGTAGGATTCTTTTCAGTTCCAACCCTCTCCCTCCCTAATAATGCGTATATGTCAGGTTTATTTTTCTACTCAAAGTCTTTAAAATTATTTTTAAAATAAATACTACTGTATTGTATTTTTATCTGTTATGAAACTGTTATCATTCTGACGTGTCTTCAGCATTACGTATTGCTGAAATTCTGGGAACGAGCCATATCCAGCGATACTGATCCCTCGTTGAGAGCGATCCTGTTGCGACTGTGCTCGCTGTATGGTGCTTGGAGCCTAGAGAAGCATCTAGGAACACTTTACCAAGGTAAGGACCGTCAGAATACTGAGCCGTGAAGAGAGCGTTCACTTTCACTTCCGGTACAAGTCACTGAGACGGGTGGTCGAGTGGCTGGCACACTGAACTGTCATTCAGGAGACCAAAGTTCGATTCCCGCCATTATCGACATATTTTTTTCGTAGTCTACTCATTGCCAATATAATATGTATTACGTTGGAGGCCAGCAGAGTGTGTCAATAATGTGTAGAGGTAGTGATGATGTGGTTTTCTATGTCAATAAATGTATTCAACTACGCAATTATACAGTCTGGCTCTCAGTAACCCAGAAAACCTGGAAAAGTCAGGGAAGTTTGAAATTAGATAATGTCAGGTAAAAGTCAGGGAAACCTCTCTATATCCACTAAAGCTTGAGAAAGTCATGGAATTTTAACATTGCAAAAAAGGAAAAAATTGTAAATAAGAGGAAACAAACGTAGAAGTTTCATTTGAAATATGCGATCAGTCGAGTTAGATGACTGTCATCGTTGGGGGGGACCTACCCTCAGCAACACATTTTCAGCATCAATGAAACATAAAGGATTGTAGTGACTTTCTGTTTGAACTTTTTGTACTGAAACTGCTCCAGAATTAAGAGAAATATCTTCTAAAACACTGTTGACTTATAACAAACATTCACAATAGGCCAATAGGTATGTTGAGTGTTTTGCTGTTACATACAACTGATCTTTCCTCCTTTGTTATCATAACATTTGAGTCATCAGCATTTTCAACAATACTGTCTGCAACTTATGATGTACTGTATTTGTGGATTTTGTGTCTTGCACTGTTGAAGTTTCATGATCATTTATGTATATATCAAATCACCCTGGTGGGAACTTTTTGCCCTAATGGATATTGGGGTGCCTATGAGTTGTAAAGAGCTGTAGTGTGAGTTTTTGAGACAACAAGATGTTCTTACAACTTAACTTATCATCTTTTCACTGTCTTTCGAAGAAGAGTGAAATCATTGTCGAGTTTATTCATTTAGGCCTACTTATTCTGAATGGCATAAGCTTAACTAAGTAAGCCTGGGCCTGAATATGTAAATTCTGTAATATACCATTGTCTTTTTTCTGGTTATCAATTTTTCATTACCATTGTCTATTTTTGTACTTTTATTAGTTACTACTTAGTACTTATAGGCCTATTACTTTTAACCTTGAGGCATATTTTATAATAGTACAGTACAGTAGGCCTACTTCCTTCCTTTGTTTCAATCAGCATTCATTACTATTTGAAATCATTTTATTCATTTCATTTATGAAAGTTTAGGAATAATCTTCTTAGAAGGAATTATTACATTAATCTCATATCCACTCTCATAATTGTCTAGTGAATTGTGGTAAATGAACATATTATGTAATTGAATTAGATATACATAGGCCCTACTGTGAATATGAGAATTTAAAAATTACTTCATTAAGGCCTGGTATTACCAAGTCCAGTTAGCCTTTATCTGACAGTTCAAACTTGTTATCACCATGGTTACCTGTGGTATTTGTTTCCACCAACTCTCAGATATATACTAACTGGACTTGGTAATACAGGGCCTAAATAAAATAGATGAGAAGAAACTTTTTATTCAATTAAATAAACATTTTGCTGCCAGGAACGTTTACCATAAGGACACAAAATAATAATATACAAATAATTAATTAGAGTTTGAGTGGAAGCAATGAGAACCAGAATAGCACAATGAAACAATATTTCAACCAGTTAATTGTAAAGTGAATTGAAAAACCCAAATGATACAGTACAGCTAATTAAAGACTAGTGATGGGTGTGACTTATTAGTCGGCCACCTAGATATATTTGTCATGTGTGAATTTGAAGACACCCTGATTGATAAATTCTAAATTCTGCATATTAAACAGCACACTTGATCAGATGTTTTGTTTCGTGCAATAAGTGTACGATTCGATCACTAGTCGTCAATTGTAATCACAATTTCGATTAGTAAAGATACCGATGATAAAGTAGCATCTTTTTAACGATCAGGTGGATACCTATCGGGACCAGCACCAGCCGGCTTACTACGCGACGGAATCCTACAGCTTTGTGCCCAGCTGAAACCCGACGCAGTCTCGCTAGCTGACGCTATCGCCCCGCCCGATTTCATCCTCAACTCGGCCCTCGGCAAATCGGACGGCAACGTTTACAAGAACTTACAGTCGGCCATTTTCCAAAGTCCAGGCGTTTTCGAGCGACCATCGTGGTGGCGTGATGTTGTCAACAACTCGGCTGTTCAAAAGTCGAAGCTTTAATGCTCTAGTAAAAGTTGTAGGTAAGCTGTTAGTAGTAAACTCAGAAGATCGATGTGGGCGATAGAAAAACGTAGCTTACATTTCAAGAACCGAATTCGTTTGAAATGTCCCAATTGAAATATTTACGTTGTGGGCCTATTTCCAACTACATTGCATTTTGATGTGCATTATATTACATATTACTCTTATAAATTTGGTACTAATGAGTAATAAGTTACTGAGACGCGTGGCCGAGTGGTAGCACATTGAATCGTCATTTGGGAGACCGGGGTTCGATTCCCGCCATGGTCGACCATCCTGACAGGGGTTTATCGTGGTTTCCCTCTGTCGTTCAGGTTGATACTGGGATGGTTCCTTAACAGCAGGTCACGACCGACGCCTTCCCACCATCCAAGACACCTACTCTCATCATCCCATCATCTCATTCATCATCCACCGACACCAATAGATCGTAGTCATCAGTATAGTGCGTTGTTAAAACCCAGTATAAAAAAAAGTCATAAGTTACTACGCAAATAGGCCTACCCTGTAACACACATACATCACATCAGTATAGTGGCCCTAATAGGCTTGCTCAAGTGTCAAACGAGAGATGTTGGTAAATAATAAATATGGCTCGAATATGTGATTTTGTGGGTTACTGAATTTGAAAAACAGTTGATATTTACATTTTTTAAATTGGAGAAACATCACAAATAACACAATATGTTATCATTATCAAACAATATTTCTATGTATATTTTGTAAACATTGTGTAGGCCTACATATTTAGGTTTACATAATAAGATCAGGAAATATTACCAACATTCAGTGAAATGGTTGACCTCCTTTGACGAATCAGTTTGGCAAGTTAGCACTTACCTTTATGAAGATTAAATTTTATCTATGGCCGTAACTAAGGGTCTTTTACTATTGGATAATCACTCAAAATTGGTTGCAGGGAGCTGATTTTGGGGTATGGGAAAGGTTAGCAATATATACTGTGGGGGGCACAACAGATTTAATTACCATACGTAAGTAATCACATTCCTGTTGTATTAAGGATAATGGTGGAAATTCTTCTCTAGTCCATTTCGGCAAGGACAGCTCTGGTCACCTTCATTACTCAATTCTGAAATCCATGACAATGAGGGTTCATTATAAAAGTAGGGTATTCTTTTGTTCTTGCTTTGGTTTTCAGTTACAGTTTTTTTCATAAATTCTATTACAATGTTATCTAGTTTTATATATTTCATGGAAAATTTGTCGTAATTGAATATCTGTGTATATATTTTTATATGGTTATTGGAATAACTTACAATGCACTTTTATTGAGTGTTCATTAAGTTTATAAAAAATATTTGTAATATGAATGCAATACAGTATATATTTCTATAATAAAAATATATTTCAATATTATTATTTGTGTACTCTTTCAATCAAACTCACCATGACTATTGGTATCCTCAAGTAACAATCTCTCATGAAAAATTGAGTAGGCCTACTTATACTAATATAGTAATCTCATGGTTGCAATGTCATTAAACCCCAATAATAATTAAAACCAATCAAAAATAAATTTCTCCACATTTGTGTGAAGTTTACAATTGGTTGCACTGCATATGAGAAGGATGATCTTTTTTCAGATTTTTTCATTCTTTCTCGCTCATCTCACTTCGGTGTTCTTGTCTCATACCTCTCCACTAATAATACCGGTAATATATTCATGAGTAGGCCCCTATGGTTTTATTTGATGAAATGCATTCAGCAACGACAGCAAGATGCTACGAAATTAACTTCCATCAATGTGTGTGGGAAGAGAATGCTTGAAAACTGCAGTCTATTTTCATCACGGATTTAGTTATTACTATGCTACGTACCTATGGGTAAGTGAGTGAGTTATAGTTGGCCAATGGCAATAGTCCAATAGCCTACTCCAAGTGAACATAAAATTATCTGAGATTATTGCTTCTAATATAAAAAAAGATACACTCTTCAGATCAGGAGAGTAAAATATATCTGAAATAAAGAATATTATTTTGTAATGGACGATATGAGATGAATGATTGATGATGATGCAGGTTAAGAGAAACTGGTGATGTGAGAATAATGATAGTTTGATATGAATCTGTAATTCGATCTGATATAAACATTGTGTTGGATATAAGTTGGGCTAAAAGTTGCTGGAGATAAATATCTGTATAGTCTCAATGATTGTTTTCAAGAGACAAAAATTACATTGATATGGGAATTTCCTTTTTTTGTCAGTCAATAAATTATATAACTTGTATCTAACATGTGTTCAGAAACAGAAAACAAATTTGTAATAAATATTGTGATTAGACAAATTTGATTATTGATTTATTATTGATATTTAATTATATTGACAGATTAGACTAATTACACAAATTTGTGGTACTATACAGTTTAGAGATGTATAGAGGGCAAAAGAAGACATAGAGATGCCCCATGGCTTTAATAGCTATGAGATTGGTATTTATCTATATTTGTCGATAGAATGGAAAGCATTGAACAGCGCTTTTTGATTTCATAAATGAATGAAGGGTGGAAATGTTGATGCACTTTTTTTTCATTTTTTTTTTGTCATTTGGCTATTTTGTTGAAATGGTGTGCCGATCTTGAAATACTGCCTTTAGCTTGTATCTACATCCAGGCCATCTGCATGTTTCCGTACAAGAGACTATCTCGACCTTTTCAATGTAAATGCTAACCACCAGCATAACACTCGAGGCTCAAATGATCTTGCCCAAGAGTATTGTAGGTTGAAAATTGAAGAATTTATTCCTAAACTACTCATTTTATAGCCTGGCCGAATATTTTGTGTACAAGTAATTTACTTATACCTACCTTCATGTATATCTATGTATAATGTTGTATTCTATTTAATCATCTGACTTTGTTCACACCATATAACTTTGTAAATTAACCACGAATAAACAAATACAAAATAAAATACAAATACATATATGAGGTTTAAGTCCACATACAGAGACATATTATGTGGAATAAAAGTTACACATATTGTATTCAAATAGGTATTTGCCGTTTGGTACTGGTAAGCTTTTTCCGCATATTTCTCTGAAGTTTTGACTTTTGAGATGTTTTTTTCTTTCTGAGCGGATAGAAGTTCGTTTCGTTCTATATTTCAATCTTGCTATATTGACTCCAGAAACTTTGACCAATAGGAAAACACTAATTTCAATATTCGAGTGATCGATAATCACTATGGCCGCATATTCAGAAATAAAAAAGAGGGAAATTGGGGTCACTGTCAAGCTGAATTAAATTTGACATTTTATCTCAATAATTTATAATTTGCCTATGTCATCACGAAATCTTTGTGTACATGAGATGACCCTGATGAATTCTCATGGGGATCGATCATCTGTTTTTATGGGAAACATCATACACATGATCTTTCAGTTCCAATCAGTATCAATTAGTTATTATTATTATTATTATTATTATTATTAACTCTTGCAGTTGCACATAAATGCGCGGTGGCAAGTTCCCTATCAATCCTATCCTATCGCCTCCCTAACCTTCTGACGGAATAGCTTCAACCCTATTTCATCCTCCTCAAGTATACTTCTACTAAGCCCATTCCAATCCCTACCTGTCCTATTCAAGAAAGAGAACTTACCGACATCTAATCTAGCCCCCTTTATAACTACTGCTCTATCATGACTTCGCCTACCCCCATACCCTGACTCATTCCTTACAATCAACCTATTCAACTCTCCCCAGCCCCCTTCTCCTTCCATTACCCTGAAGAAATTACAGATCCGATCCTCCTTTCTCCGTATTTCCAATTCCCGCCATCCCAAGTCTCGGATCATCTCAGATGGACTCTCCAATATTCTCACCCTCTCCCCCCTTTCATTCTCCCCCCATTTCCACCTCCTAACCCTACCTGTAACCCTTCTAACTGCAATCCTTTGCACCCTTTCCACATCCCTTATCTCACCTAATCTATAAGGATCCCAAACTGAACTAGCATATTCCACCATGGGACGCACTAACGAGAAATAAGCCTTTTCCTTTATCTTCATACTTGTCCCCCTAAGCTGCCTCATTACAAAGTTTAGTGCATTTATACTCTTTTTTACTATTCTCTCAATCTGACTCCCCCACCCTAGACGTCTATCAAATACCACCCCCAAGTACTTGTAATTTTCCACTGACTCAAGTGACTTCCCTCCTACATCATACACTACATCAGCCCTCACTCTCCTCCTACCAAAGGTGACTAACTTACACTTCCCTTCATTTAACCCCATCTTGTTCAACTGAACCCAACAATTAAGTGCCGTCAAATCTGCCTGAATAGCTACTACATCCTCCTCTGTATTGATTTCCCTATAAACCACACAATCATCTGCAAATAACCTTATTCTCGAATTAACAACCCTAGTCAGATCATCTATATATAAATCAAATAATAACGGACCTAGCACACTACCCTGTGGAACTCCTGACGTAACCTTAACCTCACTTGAAACCTCCGAACCTACTCGAACCGTTTGAACTCTATCCTGAAGAAAGTTTCCAATCCAATTAACTAACCCAGCATTCCCAATGGACAGTTTTAACTTCCCTAATAGTATAGAGTGATCTACCTTGTCGAAAGCCTTTTCAAAATCTAAAAACACTGCATCAATACAGCCCCCCTTGTCTACTACCCCTGCCAGCTCTTCCGCAAAACCTAACAACTGTGTCTCACATGAATACCCCTTCCTAAACCCATGCTGCACTTCCGAAATACCCCTATGTTCATCTACTTTCTCCATTATTCTCTTTATAACTACCCTTTCCATCATCTTACATACATGTGACGTTAAACTGATTCCCCTGTAGTTGTCTACCCTGCCCCTTTGCCCTCCCTTTGAAATTGGAACCACCTCCGCTTTTTTCCAATCTTGCGGTACTCTACCTGCTGTGAGTGAGGCTTGGAACAACCTTAGCAAATAACCTACAACCCCCCTACCCGCTAATTTCAGGAGATCGCTTTGCACCCCATCTATGCCTGGTGACTTCCCACTTTTTAGTTTCCTCAATACATTCCACACTTCCCCCTCTGTAAGCAGGACTTCTTCCCCCTCCCCCTCCAGTGTTGTTTCTCCCTCCCCTATAAATCCAGTCACATTGAACACTTCCCCGTAGAATCTATTTAATGCTGCTGCCTTCTCCTTATCCGTTTTCCACTCATTCCCTCCCTGATCAACTAAGGTGGGCAACTCCTTACTACTACCCTTCTGACTAGAAACAAACCTGTACATTCTATTCCAGCTACCCTGTACATCACGTTCATTAAACATACCACCCATGAAGTTTTCTTTCGCCTCCCTCTTAGCCTTGTTTAAGTCCCGCCTCAGGTCCCTGATCGCTTCCTTTCCCTCCCCTGACTCCCTCAATTTCCTACTCATCTTTCTACCCTTTCTCTTAAGCCTCCTAACTGTACTATTATAGTAGGCAGGATCTGCATTTGCCTGCAACACCTTATAGGGAACCAACATATCTCTAACCTCCTCATATACTTTCCGAAAATTGAACCACAGACCTTCAACATCACGCTTGTCTATCTCACACCACTTCTCAAACCTATCCTCAAAAGCTTTTTGAACATCTCTTGCCTGCACCCTTTTGTACCCCCAAACTTTCTTCCCAACGTTATCGGTTTGAACCGGAGCTAAAGCTAAGCTGACTATAGGTACCCGATGATCGCTAATGCCATCAACAATCACTGTTTTTGCCCACAACTCACTCGGCCTGACTAACACTACGTCTAGAATATTTGTACCCCCTAACCTTCTACTCCTGGTTCCCTCCTCCACAACCTGATGAAAACCTTCGTTTAATATGCCCGTAACGATGTTTTGCATTACTCCCCTCCCTTGTTCTCTACCTCCTACCTCCCATCTTACGTTAGGCATGTTCAAATCTCCCGCTATAATTAAACTCTCTACATTATCCCTAGCACTAAGCCTATCCTCTAAGCAATGAAGCAGTCCTAAATCCCCCCCCGGAGGCCTATATGCTGCGATTACCTCAAGAGACTGTTTGCCTACTGTTATCTTCATTCCCATCATCTCTGCTTCCTCTTCCTTCCAGAGCACTGTCCCCTGAATACCTCTTTTAACTGCTACCATTACCCCCCCTCCATGCCTATCCCTATCTCTTCTATGCAATGTGTAACGATCTATAGTTAATTCACTTTCTGTAAAACCCCCTCCCAACCATGTCTCTACTGCCACCACCACTTCTGGCTGGTACAATTCTAATAGCGTTCTAAATTCATCCACCTTATTTGCTAGACTCCTACAATTTACTACCATTAGGTTAATCTCCTGGCATTTACTTTCCCTCGACCTATTTCCCCCCCCCACCCACTCTCCCCCCCTTTTCTTCATTCATTGCACCCCCCTCAAGTCAAACCTGTGTTCCCAGCCTATCACCTACCCTCCCTAACAGCCCACCAAACATACGCTGCCCTTCCTTTGACAAATGAAGTCCATCCCCACCTAATCCTTCTCCTCTTAGCCAACAATTGGAGTCCACAAAACACACATCCATTCTTTCGCACATACGACTAAGAAAGTCATTCATACCATTGATGACCCCCCTCTGCATATCCCTACGATATAAAATCCCACTAACCACCACCCTACCTTCCCCAAACCTCCCACGAGCTACTTTCACTAGCCCCTCCATCTCCTGTACTAACTTGACCTTTCCCCACCCATCCCTACCACTCACGTCATTTGTCCCTACATGAACTATCACCGCCTTCCCTGCAGCATCCTTCTCACTAACCTGTTCCAACACTTTCTTCATCCTAACTACCCCTATTCCCGGTAAAACTGTGACGTCCAGCTTTCCCCCGGCCTGCGCTCCTACTCCCCGAACGAGTGAGTCTCCTAGCAGCATCACCCCTCTCAAGCCCTCCCTGTCTGCCACAACCTCAACCTCCTCTGCAGCCCTACTCTGTCCCAGTCTACCACTATCTTCCTCTGTCCTAAGTACTTCCTTAGCCTTGGTTTTTCCCATTGCCTTCCCAACCTTAGCCCTAGCTTCATCCTGCCTATCACTGATTACCTTTACCACAGGTGTCTCCTTACCCTTATACTCAGCACTACTCCTAGGCCCGTTCCCCATGCTCACTTCATCTACATACCATCCCCTAACCTTACCCACTCTATCTCCCTCGAGATCCTTTCCCTCCTTAGCCTTCCTCAACTTCCGCTTTAACCTAGCAATAGTACTCCTTAACTGCTCTTCTAACTCTCCCCACTTCCCTGCCTCC
This sequence comes from Brachyptera risi, assembly GCA_964007535.1. Taxonomy (NCBI): domain Eukaryota; kingdom Metazoa; phylum Arthropoda; class Insecta; order Plecoptera; family Taeniopterygidae; genus Brachyptera; species Brachyptera risi. The sequence goes on along the minus strand of OZ023328.1, from coordinate 16,867,335 downwards.
TTTTCTACAACCTTATCTTTCCAATCCCCCACACAGCTACCACACAACCACACAACTGAACTGCATTTCCCCAGAATCTTAAATTCCTCCCCCGAGACACGCGGCACACTGCATGCACCATGCTCCCACGACTCACACACACCACACTTCAAAGCCTTCTGCCTACTGCTCACAACCTTCCTACACCTATTACAACTACTAGAATCCTCTACACCTACACTACCCTGCATTTTCACACGAGCTGGACTGATATTACAAAGAATGTTACCCTCTAGAACTACCTCGACAATAATGACCCTACAAACAAGTAACTAGGCCCTTCACTACCTGAGCTTACACAGAACTAAACAAAACCAGACGCTCTTAACCTCAAAAACAATAGGCTAACACAGAGCAACAACACTGCCAAACTTTCAACTACTTATAAACACAACTAAAACTTTCCGAATTTCTTCACTAACACTTCACCACACTACTGTAACCTTTAACACTGATTTCCTCACAATACCCTTCAACTGTTCTCAAAAGAACATTGATTAAACTAAAATACACTAGCACACAAACTTCAAGCGTGTTTGCTGGCCAATTCAAGATGGCGTATATGAAGTTACAAGTTACAAGTTACAAGTTACTTTTGAGTTACAAAGTTAAGAAGAAAAGTGAAGAAACGCAACAAGTTTGTGAACTTTTTCGGCAATGTCTTCACAGGTAGGCCCTAGGCTTGCACTTACACATTTATGAATACTTGACCATGCTGCTTGTTCCTGATTATTAATATGGATTTATTATTATGTGGATCATTTGTTCCTGAATATTCCTGAATATGGAATATTCATGCAAAATTGACCACTAGTGATAGGCGTGGCTAATTGCCAGGCCACCTAGATCTATACTTCATGTGGGCATTTAGAGATACTCTGATAGGTAAATGTGAAATTTCCCACTTAACAAAGCCCATTTGATTGGATGTTTTGTTTTGTGACGTTTGTGGGCGGGTCAATCACTAGTCGTCAATTGAGGTAATTTTGTGTTAAATTTAGTTTTCATTGTTGTGTGGCTAAAAGTGTTGTTTCTTGTAGATCTTGGTGTGATGTCTTCATGATTATTATTATTGATGTGTTTCATTACTAATATACTAGTATTTTTGCATAGAATGTCGTTTCGGTTTGGGGTTAGATCATTAGATCGTCAAGGTTGGTGTCGTTTCGGTTGGGGTTAGTAGTCAAGGTTGGTGTTCTGACTCCTGATCTTGGTTGGCGGGTGGAAAATTATGGGTGGAACAGAATAGTATATGACAAATTTACTCAAGATTATGTATACGGCTAGGGTAACTCACCGTTGGGAATGTACCGAGGAATTGTACTATACTCACTGATTATGTTTTTTTTTTAATGTGTATTTTTTATGAGAAAGAATTGTGTCGATACTATTTAATAACTTTTACATCTATTAATATTCAATATATTATATAAGTTGAAAATTGTACATCTGTCAATTGGGAAGATTATACGATGGTGAACAAAGTCAAGAACTATCCAATTTATCTCTGAAAAAATTCGTAGACAGCATTCAAATTCCATATTAAATATTATTTCTGTGAAGTATAAACTAGTCGAGTTTGATACATAGTCAAATTTGTTGTTCTGAATTCTGTGAAATAATTTGTTGATGTGTTTGCAATTCTTTTTTTAAAAATCAGATCCATCATTAAGGAGTGTTCAAATTACAGTTCAGTTGGTATCCATAAAATTTCAAATAAAATTAATCGATTGAAAATGAAGCTCAAAAATCCACATTTTTCACTAAGGTCTATAGGTACTCATGTGAGATAGAATCTTGACCACAATAAGCCTAATAAGCAACTTACCAAACTCTCTCTCAACTTTATCTAGTTTCATCTCCACCTACATGCCACATAGAGCTTGCACCTGTTCAGACGAATTTTGGCACGCATTTTATGATAACAGAATACATTCACGATTACAAGATATAGAGAGCCGTGCTTACCTCGACGATCTTAGATAGGCAACCAATATAACGTGTCTGTGCTGCATTTCCAATTGCCTATTCATAAGGGGGCGCATGTTACGGATCGAGGAGTCAAGTTTATTTTGCAAACATTGTCACCAGAATGGATGCCAAATCCAAAAGCAACGACAGTGAAAGGATGACGACAATGTATGTAATGAAATATTCAAACTGAATAATTACTGGGCTCCAATTAATATTATTTTTCAAAGTTAAAATGTATGTTCAAAATAATGTTATCCTGAATTCCGTTGAAGTTTTAGTTGGTAGGCCCATGTACCAGTAATTATCATATAAATCCGTATTGAAAAAAAAAATATATAATTTTAATTGGTTACCTTACGCGTAATTGTTAATTGTGATTGAATGGGATAACAACATAACAGTAATCGTTTTATATTTATTTAATTAATGTTCATTAAATATTTTGTAATAAATGCCTACATTAAATAATTATAAAACGACTCTTGTGATCAATTTGAATTGTATAGTTTTTGTTTATTGTGTAAGGAAGAGAACATGAAGTGTATGGATAGAAAAATACAAAAGCCAGGACTTTGACCAGCAATTTATAACTATTCTACAATATTATTCAAGATATGATATACATTATTTATATTTACCAGGTAATAATGCCGAACGAAAACTAACGTACACATCACAGCGTGAACATGGCAGATGTAAAATCTCTCATGTGTGCAAAGTTGATGATCACTGGTTCGCATCGAACCTAGCTGCTTATGACTTCCTTTATTATCGTTTTTCGAAAATAATTGCAAGCAGCTCGCGCGCATTTTTTAGTAGCCACGAAATGAGAAAGTACCGAGCGACCGTTCCCCCCTATCGTACACCTTCAACGAGCGGGTGATTCGCCCCGTCATGGATTGAAATACAACAAATTATACATCTCATACGCGTATCGTTATCAAATATGTGTACGAACCATATCACCCTCTTATGGTTTCAACCAATAGGCTGAACATCGTGTTGTTCTGGTATGCGCCACGCTTTTCTAGGCAGATGGTGAACGATATTATTCTGTATTATTATTATTTATAAAGTAACACCTGGCTCCCACCTGGAGTATCCTCACTAACGACATCGAGACTATAGGATGCTTTGTTAACCAACTCTATTTAATGGAAAAAGTAAGAGTCAATTAAATAGATATGATTTTTTCAAATGTAACTCGATTATATAGATTGGAATTGAAAGAAGTGTGTATCTTCAAATCTGCAATTGCCAAAGGTCAGAACAAGATGTTGAACCGAAATGATAAAGACTGTTATTTAATTGGGTAGGCCGATTCGATGGAAGAGTTTTTGTCTGTTTATATAAAAAAAAATATACAAATAATTTGTATGAAGAAACATCTTCTTGTTGTTTGATAATTATATATATATATATATATATATACTGAGACGCTAAACCTGGTAGACGCTGTCAATGTGTCTTAGTACCCAATATTAATATTCATTCATGTATGTATACTGAACTTTATTAAAGTTTACTAACTGAAATAAAAATCATTCTCACCACGGTCAACCATGTAGATTCTTGAATGACGTTTCCGTGGTTTTCCTCAGTCGCTAGAATTAAAAGTTAATACTGGAATGGTCACCTATGAAGTATCCCTATATAATATATAATACCTAATATATAATTTATAAATATTTTCATTTTTTTATATTATATAGATGTTCATATATTATGACCTGCCATATAAGTTATATTCTATCATGAACTGTTCATAGAATGTAAAAAACAACTTGGGCTTGGCAATAAATAAATGGAATCATTTTGAAATTGGAATCACACAATATGACCGGTCGGGCGTCGTCTAGGCCTGTACTAGACTGGCTCTACCACCGACGCATTTTGTCATTGGGATGTGATAACTATACTTACAGTGGTTTATTAGTTGGCTGCTATTTCTTGCCACATCAGTGCTAATTACATGCGTCTGTGTCCACACCACCTACTTTATACTTCACTTCGGTATCAACAGTTCACGAAAGAAGAATATTGTTTATGTATGACATTTAACACCCCCAACCCACGACAATAACGTATAGATACTTCAAACTGAGATACACCCATTCACCCCGTGCGACCGTAAGTTTTGTTCTGTGAAATGTATTCAAGACAAATTCAAGATTTTTTGTTCTCATTGGTTTCGCATTTTTTATGCATCATTTACGGTTTTTACATTCCGCATTGTTGTTTTTGTAAGTGAAATGAATCTACCAAGTGAATATATAATAATTCCACTTTATTTTTCCTGAATATATAGCCTACATTGTACATGCAGTTGCATTTCTATTCTGGGAAAAAGCTTGCGTGTAGTAAAATTTGGAAGTTATTTTCCGAGTTTGACCTGTGGTGCCAACGAGGTGTTTAACTGCAACTGTTTTTTATTTTTTTTGTGGTTGCGTGGATTACAGCACAAATAACCACACCAACATACGTATATGGCATCCTGTCGTCTGATATGGAATCTTCGTTATTACTAATTTACTATTTTGTATACATAACAAGTTGATGCAAAAAAAAATCTTTTTAGCTTAAATATTTGAAAAAATCGTTAAGCTGCGTATAATTACAGCACAGCCACCCCCGTGAGTCAGCCAGCTATTGCTCTGCGTCAGGAACCGAAGTCAGGTCGGGCGTGGGTTCGAGTCTTGCATAAGGCATGGGTTTTTGTAAACGTCCTATCACCGTTTCATCGTTTCATTATTCCCCGTTCATTCTTACCCCCGAATTACCTAGCTGTTGGTGGGGTCGTTAAGCAGCATTAAAATAAAATAATACAACACGAGTGAAGAGATCGATTCATTTCAATTTCAATTTGTATTGTTTTTTTACGTATTGGAATATATAATAATGAATACCTTTCTCCCGGTTCCGAGGTGGTAAATCACCATTATTTAAGACTATAGAGCCTCTCAAACAATGCCGACTGGCATATCCTGTCTCATCATCTCTTCCTCGTTTTCATTCTTTACTTTCTTCTTTCCTCTCTGCTACTAATATATTCGCCATCCTTTCCGTTCTTCTCCCAATCTTTCCTCTTCCACATCTTCTCATATACGGTATAGGCCTACAACCCACTTATTATCACGTTTATATTTATATCTGCATGGTCCCTCCATCTTCCTTGTGGTTTTACAAATTTTCTTCCATTTTCTAATACTCTGATGTCAAATTATTTTCCGTTTTTACCTTTAGTTCCATCGTCCTCATACCTCAAATCTACTCTCATACCATTTCAATAATTCCTTCTTGAGTTCATCTACTATTTATCTTCTTATTTTATATCCTATACATAGAATTTTTGTTTAAAAAAATATTTTAAAATATAAATTTCCCATTAATCAAAGATCTCGAGTGAGAAATTTCACCATTACCGCAGACGTGTGCGTCCTCTTCATTTTCTACGAAAAACGTTGATAAAGTAATGAAATGTTATTATTTATTATATTATGAACATGTTAATTATCCATACAAAATGTTAATGATATGCGGTATACTCTCTTCTGAACTATACAATACTTGTTATAGATAATGCTGTACATTTTTGTTGTTGTGCGTGGACTATAGGACTATGGGACAATGCAATAAACACGCACTATTATCTACAATAGTGAGGCAGAACTAATTATACAAATCGAGTTTTCTCTCATTTTGAAAGGAAAATATACTTCGCTCACTTTCTTTTCCAATGTTGATTGGCCGCATCAGTTAAATATAAATTAATCAATGTACTTTACTTTTACACAGACTTACATTCAATGAAGATCGCGCTGTATATACATGCAATGATTGCAATGATTGTATATATGTATAAGTATATATATATATATATATATATATATATATATATATATATATATATATATATATATATATTACTGTTAATTACTCTCACACCTTATCTAAATATGAAAAATGGAATAGTGTAATATATCTGTGAATGTAATGGTGAAATATATATATATATATATATATATATATATATATATATATATATATATATATATATATGTGTGTGTGTATGTATATATAACCTATATATATATATATATATATATATATATATATATATATATATATATATATATATATATATATATATATATATATATATATATACATATATATATATATATACATATACATATATATATATATATGTATATATTTATATATATATATATATATATATATATATATATATATATATACATATATATATATATATATATATATATATATATATATATATATATATATATATATATATATTTTTATATATATATATATATATATATATATATATATATATATATATATATATATATATATATATATACACATACTTGTATCCACGGAAGAATGTCGTCTCTAACCATCCATAACGATTGAATAATTGTGAAAGCTTTACAGTATTAAATCTCTATGCCACCATGATTTTTCAATTTATTTATGAATTTTCTACAAAAGTAGCAATATTTTGTAGATGGGTTATAGTCTTAATCATTAACACATCTACTTAAAATATAAATATGAATCGAAATCACAAATACTGTATACAATTAATTACTTGTCAATGTCTCCAGTCTCTCTTTAAACTTTTTTCCGTTACCAAAACTTGATTATAATGTATTCCATTATCTCCGATTTAAGCGCGAATTTAACGCCTCCGAAAGATGCAGCAGCGTTTCTTATTGTAAACCTCGCTCTGTAAAAATATTACTCTCTACTACAGTCTATAATAATATGAAGTTGAAATTTCTTCTATTGATTCCCTATATAAATACATACAAGCTCCCAGAAGTCCATAAAGCCTGATAGGCCTACAGGCTTGTCTGTGGTTCTAAATGAAGAAAATACAATGCTGGACATAAAATAAATGAATAATGGTGAAAAATGAACAGTTAGTTTGACAATGAATTGCAAGATAATGAATGACGTATTTCAAGATATCTGGGTTGAAATAGTAAAAAGAATGAGTGAAGTTGAAGTTGGAGAGAATGAAAGTATAATAGAGGATATTGTCTAGAAGCAAGAAATTATAAATAATATAAATAATAACGATGATATTAATTTTGTGTTTGTTATATTGGTAGACTACTTCTCTTGTGGGTACGAGTATATCATATTGAAAGCCTATTTGATTGGAAATCAGGAAACGACTTGAAAGTTCGCGTGTTCGATGCGACCACTACACCCTATAAATCCATTAATTCGTCAAAGGTTGGCTACTGCCACCGCCACTAGTTCAGCGTAGTCATTTCCTGTCAATTTACCTACCGTTGGGTGGATTCGATATATATTTCAACTGAAACAGGGAGGTAACCGTGAAAAAACTCTTTTCAAATGTTTATTCAATGTGCTCATTTCATTGCATTTTCCCGCGATACTTCGTCACGGAAAGATTAGACAAGGACTATCAATCAATTTGTGTACACACCTCAATAGACCTGCAAACAAATTATAATAGACGTCTTTCACTCACGTCAAATACTTGAAAATGTTATCTACGGCTGTATTTGTGAAAGATGAAGGCGTCTTCAATCCGTTCGCTAATGGTATGGGATAGGGGCGACGGTCGATCGCTACATTCGTCCATTTAGGCCCATAGAAAAAATGTGTTTGGAATAAATAACACATTTCCTCCGCTTATCTCGTTTATATTATATCCGATCACATTCAATGTATTTATAGCCCTCTTGGTGATATATTCTCAACCCCAAATAATCTTATTTACACATCAATAATAATGACGTAAGCAAATCATAAATAAATATAAGTAGCCAGTAGCCTACACTAGCCTACATAATACGGTGGTAAAAATTGAACAAAACCAATACATAAATTTATTATGCCTGTAAAGAATACAATCGTAATATCTTTCTAGCACTATAAGTCATAATAAACATTATAGCCATATTGACACATAATTCAATTAAATACTGTATCAGAAAAGTTACAACGTTAATGAGTAAGATGAAAATAATAGGCTAATAATTAATACCGGTAATGCTAGCTTGAAAGAGAAGCGTATACAATATTCTATGCTGGCAACTGGTATTTACCCAGGAATATACAGCAGCATAATATATAATAATATAAACATTTGAATTATGATAAATTATATAAAGGTTTCTTGAGAAGGCAATAGACCATTGAATCCTTTAAATTTTATATATAGTCAACTTCAAATTATGATTGTAACTTTCGTTGCAACCTGAAATAACAGATATATAATATAACTTCTTAAAACTGCTGTAAAATTGCTTATTTTTGTATCCACGAAAGTACATGGTCTTATATCAACAATCAATATAAAAACTGATTTAATTGCATAGATAAATCATAGACAATCCACCGAGAGATAAACAACTGGTTAATTTGGTGTACACCTGATTTCAGATTTCAAGGGATTTCATGGAGATTTCACGGGATTTCAAGAAGATTTCAAGGGATTTCAGGAAGATTTCA